>CM077177.1:22042269-22432269 GCA_039654105.1 Coreius guichenoti | reverse complement strand
CCCTTTGTTAAGTTTGCTATCTGCATGCTAAACCCATTTTCTGCTTAGTCTTCAGCATTTAAAAAGTACGCTTTCTTTCCCTATGTGGTCTTAATTCTTACCCCTCGCAGATAAGCACTGGGGAAAACACACGTGCACACACACTTATTTATGCAAACGTTTAACATTTTTAATCAATTCCCCTGTTCCTGGAATTTAATGATTTTAATAAAAAGACTTTTTATAAATACACTTCACTTATTTTGCATGTTGAGGTGGTTATGTTTTCAGTAAGCATTTGATATCTCTCTTTTTTCCTTTTTTTGATAGTTGTTTAGCATATTGAGGTGGTTGTTATGTTTTCTGTACGCATTAAATGTTGTTGAATATCCTGTTATCTGTCTCAGAACACTTCTCTTTTCATTCGTTTGATCTGCGTATTTACCAGGCGTCTGTACTCTATTTACAAATGGCCACATTTCTTATGTCTTCAACCAAAAGCATGTTATGCTTTTCACCCAATGTGGAATGATAGCAGAAAATGATAGTTTTACAGTTTTAAGGCCTGTTTGAAAAGTACTCCAGACATCAAACATGGACCATGGAGTCGGTGACTTTCAGGGCGGTGCTATTTTTTTTAAAAATTTTTTTTAAAGGAATTTCTTGAGGAAATTTTATGGCCGCAAATGGCCGAACTATTTTAAAGATTTTTTTTGTGTGATACAAAACATAAAATAATGATAAGTATGTGTGTTTATGTTTTGTCAGTGTTCCATTTGATGATGATCCTAATGGAATTGCTCATAACAATCAATGGTTGCTATGGTTACATCAGTTTGCTTCAAAGCTTGGGGTTGGTAAGATTTTTTTAAGTACAGTAAAAGCTGTAACATTGTGAATTGTTATTACAATTTAAAATAACTGTCTTCTATTTCAATATATTTTAAAATATAATTTATTCCTGTGATGGCAAAGCTGAATTTTCAGCATCATTACTCCAGTCTTCAGTGTCACATGGTCCTTCAGAAATTATTCTAATATGCTGATTTGGTGCTTAAGAAAAAATTTTCTTATTGTTATCAATGTTGAAAACCGTTGTGCTGTCTAATATTTTATGTGAAAACAGTAATAAATTTTTTCAGGATTATTTGGTGACTAGAAAGTTCAAAGCAACAGCATTTATTTGAACTAGAAACCTTTTGTAATATTTAAATGTCTTTACTGTCATTTTTGATCAATTTAATGCATCCTTACTGAATAATTAAAATCTTACTGACTCCAAGCACACCAGTTTTGACACAGCCCTTTTTTTTTTTTTTTACTTTTTTTTTACTGAGGTATTTATCCTTATGCTGAATTTATTCCCCTTTTATTTTAATGTATTCCTTATTCAGTGACTCTTTGTCAGTGTTGATTTGATTCTAGAAGACTCATGTGGAATGGTTTCAATCTCTGTCATTTTTCCACACATGGCTGCTGTTATGATTCCAAGCCATGTTATATATGAAGAGAAAAGGTCTGAGTGGAATGTGATTTCCCGGGTTAAATTCTTGGGCATGTGCAGGTGCAGTAGAGCGAATGCTTCTGTGTTGATTTCATGCCACAGCGGCCTGACAAGCATCTGAGTAGCACACACACACTTACACACACCAGAGCGGAGACTCAGCAGCAAGAACTTTCATAGATTGCCTTCATCATCATCTCCCTTTCTCTCTCTCTCTCCCTCTCTCTCACTGTTTGCTCTCTGAGCTGGAAAATTGGCTCAAAGAGCTCTACTGCTGTGAACAAGGCCTGCTGCTCAGCTGGACCTCTTTGGGTTTATCTTTCAAGCTGCAAAAAAAAGTCCAGAGAAGAGAAGAAAAGAAAAGAATAGTTTTGACCAGTGACTGAAACCAATAACTAACAGAGACTCACTTACCACTGTTCTCTCTCTCTCTCTCTTTCTCGCTCTCCTTTGCACCCCCCCCAACCTCCCCAAATCACCAAGATGCCGTTTGTCTTTGTGAAATTTAATCTGTCATTGTTTCAGCAGCAGCTGTGGGATTTGCCATGTTTGTGTGTGCGTGTATGTGAATGCAGGTCTTAAGAAGGATCACTCTGTGAAGATGTTAAAACCTTTGTGGCGGGTGGGAGAAAGACACTCGAAATGTCCCCCAGTGCTGAGGCAAACACACTGCCTCTCAACCAGCTCTCCTTTATTTCTTCACCTTTTTGTTTTTGTTTAGTGTTACCGTGGCAAAGAGCTTAGCGCTTTCTCTCTATGGCTATCCGTTACTACTAAACCGGATAAACAAGTGTGAGGATTGTGCAATTTCTCGGTAGTTCCTGATGGCACTTATGGTCCTCGCTTTTACACGCACAACAAAGCACAACGGTATTTAGGGGTTATAGCGTTTAAATGTGTGTATTATTAGCCAGAAGAGTATCTGTAGCACTACCTAGCAAGGTATTAGCAAAGCATTAGCCTTGCAAGGTCACATATTCTGGCCTGAGCAGCGAGCTGACCGCCTTAAAATGGTCCAGAAAGGTGTTCAACCTAGCCCTAGCTAGGTTTTTACTAGCTTAGTGCTAACGGGGTCAGAATTATCGTAGTATCGTAGCCAAAGCAGTTGGGGCGTTGGTCTTTTGCTAGCATGGTCAGTGGGGTGTTGGTTCTGAGCCCGGGCCCAGCTGTGGACAGGCCCAGAGTGGGGGCCTCTGTAGCTGGGGCAGGTGTGTCTCAGCGGGGCCTGGCTCTGTGGAGATCTGGCACTGTTCCGGATCTCCCCTCTGTGCTGTCAGCAACTCCTCTCCCGCCCTCTCACTAAACCCCTCTCACCCCCTGGGGTGCAGCGGGAGTTGGCCCAGGGGGGATTACAGCTAAAAAAAAAAGACAAAAAAACTCATCCCCTGCTTTCACAGAAACCATCGGCAACCCGCTTAACTCAGTCTCCTACGCTGGCGCGCATGCCACGGTTCTGTGCCAGCCCATCGCTCTCAGTCTCTCTCTCACCACACCATCTGCACCAGAAACACACATACTACAGGTAAACCCGAACTTCCTGCGTGCTACTGTCTGATAGGACATTTTTTAAGCTGTTTGTGTGCACATTTTGAGGTAAAATCTCCAAACAAATTTGCTCAACGTGTGTTGGGCCTGTGATTTCTACTGTCTCAGGGATGAGGAGTCCATGCTGAATATTTACTTTTGCAAGTTCTTGTTTTCCTGTGTTTTTTTTTCAAGGCTGTCTGTGTCTTTCTTTTGTTCTTTTGCTTTTCATCGTAATGGGTTGTTACTTTTCATATATATAATTTGGAAATATAAATTACCCTTTTTTTTCTGAATTGTATTAGAATCATGGCATAGGCAGGGCACATGCTTTGACACATTGAGCTGTGGTGCTCAAAGCTTTTTTTTTTATGTAATTGATTATAATTCATATTTTAAGATGATTCAGTCACCATTTCACTATAATTTCATATTATGCATAACTTTTCTAAGACTTTTTTGGATAAAAGTCAAAGAGTTAAGGTGCTCAAATTGGTGTCACATTACCTGATCCCCGTTACCTGATCCTCTTCTCATTACTTCCTACTCTTTTTCTCCTCATTATTTCCTATTCTTTTCCAACTATACTACTACACACCATAAATAAAATTTGAATTTAGAAAAAAACTTAGATTGTAATTTACAGTCAAGTACAATTATATGTATGTACAATGAATTTCTGCATACATTGGTCATAAAATCTTATCTTTCTGTTGTGACAGATGAGAAGGGTAAAAGTATGTGAACCCTTGGTTTCAGCAGAAATGACCAAACATTTCCTGTAATTGTAGATCATGTATGCACAACTAATTTATAAAAAAAAATTTCAAGTAGTAAATCCAAGGGTTCATATATTTTTTCTGAAACAATACTTACATAACTATAAAATGAAATACTTAACTTTTGACTCTGTTTCTCTCTGTGTAGGTTTTGAGCTCTGTCCGAACTGACGGGAATCCTATTGACTGCAGATTTAGTCTGACCCAACCCTACCATGTCCTGACTGTGGAGCTGCACCAAGAGGCCAAACACTCCACGTCTGAACTGCATGAGGAGGCCCAGCCTCCTGATGTCCAAACCTGTGTATATGAATCTGCTCATGGACGCTTCCAGCGTCTGTCCGGCACTCCTCTATCCCTCACATCCAAACCCATTACCTGTAGTCGCGACCCGTTGGAGCGCTGGGTTCTCCTGGGGCTTCAGGACTGCTCTGTGGTAATTTTCGACCCACAGACAGGCGTCTCACAGTGGGCTACCTGCTCCATGGTGCCAGTGGTGCTAGCATGGCATCCTTCAGGAGCTCTGCTGATGGTGGGCGGAGGTCAAGGCGAGCTCCAGTGCTTTGATATGGGGCTCTCGCCTCTCCCTCTGCGGTTAGTGAGTGAAGAACCAGTCCCCAGCTCTGCAGGCCCCAGCCTGCAGCTCTCTCGTCACATGAAAACCTCAGAGGGGCTAGAAGGGATCCAATGGGCCTACTGTCCGATTTCCCAGGGAAACGAGGGTCTGGAGGCACATGATTTACTGCTGCTTCGATTTCATGGAGGGCCTCTTGCTGCGCTGAAGCTAAGACTGGGTCAGTGGGACCTTTGTGTAACTGATTGAAATCAACGTAGAGCATTTCAGGTCTACCACTAAAGGGTCTTGAACGTGATTGTATTTATAAAGCCAGTAAATACAGTAATTTAAATACAGTATGGTTAACAGCAAAGCCACATACAATCAAACCAAAAATTATTCAGACACCAGATATAATTTTTGATATTTTTTTACTAGTGGGTGCAGGACACTGTAGTTCATTTATAGTTCATTTATTTAAGTGAGGATAGCAAAATAAAGTAAACTGTGACATATTATACCCCAAAATTCTTCATACAGTGGACTACCAAGAAAATTGATAAAAATTTGGGACCAAAATTATTTAGACACTTTGACCTGACCATGTTTTGCTTGTGTTTTTTTCTTTAATTGCTAATGTGACCTTTTACACCACAGACTGAACAAAATTAAGCATTACTTTGTAATTGGTTGACCTGAATTGGTATTATCTAATTGTGTACTTTAATTTAACAGCTGACAGCTGATTGGTTGATTGTAATACATTACATACCTTTCTATCAAAGTTATCTGACAATATCAAGATGAATTTGTTCTGACACAGTTTAACTCTGAGTTCTTGTCATATTTTATTACCATTTTCGAAACTATATCGAATAAACTGTGATAATGTGAGAAATGTTGAAGGTGTCTGAATAAATTTTGGTTTGACTGTATGTTGGACCTTATGCCAGAGAGAATTTACACTACACATTTACACAAAAGATTCAAAGGTTTGGGACAGTAAGATTTTTTTATTATTATTCAGCAATAATGCATTATATTGATTAAAAGTGACAGTAAAGACATTTATAATATTACAAAAATGTTCTATTTCAGATAAATGCTGTTCTTTTAAACTTTCTATTCATGTGACTCTGAAGACTGGAGTAATGGCTGCTGAAAATTCATCTTTGCCATCACAGAAATAAATTACGTTTTAAAATATATTAAAATACAAAATGGTTATTTTAAATTCTAATAATATTTCACAATATTACTGTTTTTACTGTATTTTTTTTTATCAAATAAATCCAGCCTTGGTGAGCATAACAGACTTCTTTCAAAAACATAAAAGCATCTTACCGACCCCAGACTTTTGAATGGTAGTGTTTTTTTAAATAAATATTTATTTTAATTATTTTCAAATATCAGGGCATGGCACCATACAGTAAGACTGGTCCACTTTGCATCTCATTTTGGCTAAAAACTGCCCACATAGACTGCAAGATAACTTATGACTGACATGTACAATATAGCAACCAGGACCAGTTCAAGTTGATTAGTCAAGTCAAGTCACCTTTATATTTATAGCACTTTAGAAACCGTTTCAAATCAGTTTTTTTTTTTTTTTTTAAACCTTTATTTATCCAGGTAAACACTTCTCATTTACAAACATGACCTGGCCAAGAGGCTACAGAAATTAATTAGAAACATACTGTACAACTGTACATAGTCATACACATGACACATAGAACAAGCAATTAAATTAAAAGAAGTAGACAGCAAAGAAGAAGAAGAAAACAAAAAAAAGTGCTTAAGTAAGTGTGTATAAATATGGTTCAGGATTATCAGCAGGAACAAGAGTCAACTATGGTGTTTTGGAGGTTCTGCTTAAAGGTGGAGGTTGGAATCAGAGACGTAAGTTTCAGAGTATTTTGTAGTATGTTCCAATCATGTACTGCTGCAAAGCAGAAGGCATTACGTCCAAAGGTAGTAGAAGTAGGGGGGGTACTAAACTTAATAAAATTACTTGATCTTGTGTGATAGGTGTTATGAGCGGCATGAAGGAGAGATGACAGATAGTAAGGTGTCTTGCCCAAGATTGTCTTGTATATAAAGAGAAACCAATGATGGAGCCGCCGGGTATGAAGGGAGGGCCAGCCCAACAGTTTATACAGGTCACAGTGATGAGTGTGAAAGGGTACATTAATGGCAAAACGGATGGCTGAATGATAGAGTGTGTCAAGATTTTTTAGGGCTGTGTTTGGTGACATTCTGTAGATAATGTCGCCATAGTCCAAAATTGGCAGTACTGTCATCTTAACAAGGGTGCATTTGGTTGCATGAGTAAAGGAAGCTTTATTGCGAAAAAGAAAGGCTAGTCTGCCTTTGACTTTTGCTTGAAGGTTATTAATGTGTGTAATGAATGACAGGGATGAATCCAACCAGATGCCTAGATATTTATATGTTTTGACATACTCCAGAGCCATACCGTTCATGCAGGTGATTGCAGGTGGAGTCTTGGTAACAGGTTTTTGGCTAAAGAGGATGCATTTTGTCTTTCTGGTGTTAATACGTAGGTGGAGATTGTCAAAAAACTTCTCTATAGAGGTGAAGCTGAGTTTAAGACTCGAAGCTGCAGAATTGGGAGAGGGACCAACTGAGTACAAAACGGTGTCATCTGCATAAAGGTGAATTCGGGAGGCGCCAGCAGCTCTGGTTATATCATTGATGTAGATAGAAAAAAGGGTTGGGCCCAGGATGGAGCCTTGAGGCACACCTTTAGAGATGATAAGTGGGTCTGACATGATGTTTTCAACCTTCATTTGCTGGACACGGTTGGTGAGATAACTGGCAAACCAATCACAGCTAGAGGTGGACAGACCAATACTGGAAAGCCTATGTAAAAGGATCATATGGTCGACGGAGTCAAAGGCCTTGGCGAGGTCTATAAAGGTGGCAGTAATAGATTGGCGTGGTAAAAATCATGCATAGTCTGTGTATATTCTGAATTTGATCTGAGTCTAAAGTAATAAGTACTGATTACTTCAGAGACATAAGAAAACAAAAATGATTACACAGTCCTGATCTTGGATATGTACAGTGGGGAGAACAAGTATTTGATACACTGCCGATTTTGCAGGTTTGCCCACTTACAAAGCATGTAGAAGTCTGTCATTTTTATCATCGGTACTCTTCAACTGTGAGTGACGGAATCTAAAACAAAAATCCAGAAAATCACATTGTATGATTTTTAAGTAATTAATTTGCATTTTATTGCATGACATAAGTATTTGATACATCAGAAAAGCAGAACTTAATATTTGGTACAGAAACCTTTGTTTGCAATTACAGAGATCATACATTTCCTGTAGTCCTTGACCAGGTTTGCACACACTGCAGCAGGGATTTTGGCCCACTCTTCCATACAGACCTTCTCCAGATCCTTCAGGTTTCGGGGCTGTCGCTGGGCAATACGGACTTTCAGCTCCCTCCAAAGATTTTCTATTGGGTTCAGGTCTGGAGACTGGCTAGGCCACTCCAGGACCTTGAGATGCTTCTTACAGAGCCACTCCTTAGTTGCCCTGGCTGTGTGTTTCGGGTCATTGTCATGCTGGAAGACCCAGCCACGACCCATCTTCAATGCTCTTACTGAGGGAAGGAGGTTGTTGGCCAAGATCTCGCGAAACATGGCCCCATCCATCCTCCCCTCAATACGGTGCAGTCGTCCTGTCCCCTTTGCAGAAAAGCATCCCCAAAGAATGATGTTTCCACCTCCATGCTTCACAGTTGGGATGGTGTTCTTGGGGTTGTACTCATCCTTCTTCTTCCTCCAAACACGGCGAGTTTAGACCAAAAAGCTCTATTTTTGTCTCATCAGACCACATGACCTTCTCCCATTCCTCCTCTGGATCATCCAGATGGTCATTGGCAAACTTCAGACGGGCCTGGACATGCGCTGGCTTGAGCAGGGGGACCTTGCGTGCGCTGCAGGATTTTAATCCATGACGGCGTAGTGTGTTACTAATGGTTTTCTTTGAGACTGTGGTCCCAGCTCTCTTCAGGTCATTGACCAGGTCCTGCCGTGTAGTTCTGGGCTGATCCCTCACCTTCCTCATGATCACTGATGCCCCACGAGGTGAGATCTTGCATGGTGCCCCAGACCGAGGAAGATTGACCGTCATCTTGAACTTCTTCCATTTTCTAATAACTGCGCCAACAGTTGTTGCCTTCTCACCAAGCTGCTTGCCTATTGTCCTGTAGCCCATCCCAGCCTTGTGCGGGTCTACAATTTTATCCCTGATGTCCTTACACAGCTCTCTGGTCTTGGCCATTGTGGAGAGGTTGGAGTCTGTTTGATTGAGTGTGTGGACAGGTGTCTTTTATACAGGTAACGAGTTCAAACAGGTGCAGTTAATACAGGTAATGAGTGGAGAACAGGAGGGCTTCTTTAAGAAAAACTAACAGGTCTGTGAGAGCCGGAATTCTTACTGGTTGGTAGGTGATCAAATACTTATGTCATGCAATAAAATGCAAATTAATTATTTAAAAATCATACAATGTGATTTTCTGGATTTTTGTTTTAGATTCCGTCTCTCACAGTTTAAGAGTACCTATGATAAAAATGACAGAGTTCTACATGCTTTGTAAGTGGGCAAACCTGCAAAATCGGCAGTGTATCAAATACTTGTTTTCCCCACTGTATGTCATGCAATAAAATGCAAATTAATTACTTAAAAATCATACAATGTGATTTTCTGGATTTTTGTTTTAGATTCCGTCTCTCACAGTTGAAGTGTACCTATGATAAAAATTACAGACTTCTACATGCTTTGTAAGTGGGCAAACCTGCGAAATCGGCAGTGCATGAAATACTTGTTCTCCCCACTGTATGTACATGCGATTTTTAAAAAAAAAAAATTTTTTATACATTTTAAAAGATTTCAAACAATTTTCTTTCACATTGTCATTATGGGGATTTGTTTGTAGAATTGAGGAAAAAAATAATGAATTTAATCCATTTTGGAATAAGGCTGTAACATAACAAAATGTGGAAAAAGTGAAGCGCTGTGAATACTTTCCGGATGCACTGTAAGTTCTCAAAAAAAAAAATCTAAATATCTTTTTTAAAGATTTGATGTCACAATCCTCACACACTTTGGCAAATCCAGTGATTATTTCTTCCAAAAGTGATCACTGCAGCAAACCGGTATCTTGTGTAGGACAGAAAGCCAGCCAATCAAATAAGAGCTTGCCCGATCAAGAGAGTGCGTGCTGTTATTGTTTGTAATATACATCGGAGTGTGGGTGTGCCATCTGAGATCGTGTTCATTGTAGAATTGTAGAAGACGTTTAAAGGAATGGCAGAGGCAGGGGCCAAGTCTTCTGAGGTCACTCAATACCCACCCTTAGGCTGCCACCTCCAGGTGCATTCCGGGATGCATTTCTCCGATAAATCATTTACAGTGGCTTACGGTCCCTCAGGGCACCAGATAAAGTTTGCCAATCAAAACCTGCCCATGCCTAGAGTTTAATTTTGACTTTGGAAGTGAATGTGACTCCCAGCGACTCTGTCAAAGTTTTAAATGGAGAGCGTCAGCAAGAGAAAGAGTTTTCTACGAGAGAGAGGTAGAAAGCAAGGGAGGGTGGAAGGGAAAGAGAGCGGCAGCAGTTCCTTCTCCTCTGATCGTGTGCCAAGGTTTTGATGAAGAAAGCAAACGCACATCCTTTCCAACTGATAATTTGGAGCAGCTAGTGAGCAGCGCTTGTTTGCCCATTTGTCTATTTATTTGTTTGTGAATGTGTTCGTTGGGCTTGACTTGCTCACGTGCCCATATTTATTGACTTATATCTCCAGAACTGCTACATGATGAAGTGAGTGAATCGGACGCACAGCAGATGAAAGAGTTGGCAGACCTCCAGTCTTCCCAAGGAAGCAGCTCTTTCTTTTTCTTTCACTCACCCTCCCTTCTTTTTTTTCCTCTCCTCCCTGAGTTATCTCATCTGGGCACACGCTCGGCACAGGAGAGCTGCTGTACAGAGTGGATACGGGGGGCAGCTGGCCGGCACACACTGAGAAAGTGGGGGGAAAAAGTGAGTGAGGGAGAAACAAGATTAATTTAAAGGAGAGGAATTTGCACAGCATTGCAGTTTGGAGCCCTTTGGTTGCATCACATAGGACACCCTGTTTGTTTTGGTTGTGTCAGATTACGCCTATACATATACACACATACACCATACGCACACACACACACACACACATACATATATATATATATATATATATATATATATATATATATATATACAGTACTCTGCAAAGTCTTAGGCATGTTAGTATTTTCACCAAAGAAAAAGGTTTTAAGCCAGTTATTTATATATTTTGCTGTAGTGTGTCAGTTGGAAATATCAGTTTACATTTCAAAACCTTCCTTTTGCCATTAATTGTAATAATCCAGTGAGATTTGTTTATGCACAAGGAATCTGACAACAGCTGGTATGCTCCACACAGAGGTCTGATCTCATCATCACCGAAGTCCATCTGGGATTACATGAAGAAACAGAAAGAACTGAGACAGACTAAATCCAGAAGAACTGCGGCAACGTCGCCACTCCAACGACGCTTGAAGAAACCTACCTGCAAGTGTACCTGGACAAAAGCTGTTTTAAACGCAAAGGGTGGTCACACCAAATATTGATTTGATTTAGTTAATAGAAGTTAATTGATAAATAAAATCTATTTATGACATTTTTTTTGAAAGCATCCTCACTTTACAGCATTTTTACACAAATGCCTAAAACTTTTCACAGCACTGTAGCTTTGCAGGTATGTTTCTTCAACGTCGTGGAGATGTTGCCGCAGTTCTTCTGGATTTAGTCTCTCAGTTTTTTTTTCAGACTCGATGATGGTGAGATCAGATCTCTCTGTGTGTGTGTGTGCGCGTGCGTGCGTGTGTGTGCGTGTGTGTGTGTGTGTGTGTGTATGTATGTATGTATGTGTGTATATGTATGTATATATATATATATATATATATATATATATATATATATATATATATATATATATATATATATATATATATATATATATATACACACACACACACACACACACACACACACACACACACACACACACACACACACACACACACATATATATATATATATATATATATATATATATATATATATATATATACACACACATATATATATATATATACATACACATACATACCGATCAGGCATAACATTATGACCTAATATTGTGTTGGTCCTCCTTTTGCTGCCAAAACAGCCCTGACCTGTCGAGGCATGGACTCCACTAGACCCCTGAAGGTGTGCTGTGTAACCAAGATGTTAGCAGCAGATCCTTTAAGTCCTGTAAGTTGCGAGGTGGGGCCTCCATGGATCTGACTTGTTTGTTCAGCACATCCCACAGATGCTCGATTGGATTGAGAGCTGGGGAATTTGGAGGCCAAGTCAATACCTCAAACTCATTGTGCTCCTCAAACCATTCCTGAACCATTTTTGCTTTGTGGCAGGGTGCATTATCCTGCTGAAAGAGGCCACAGCCACCAGGGAATACCGTTTCCATGAAAGGGTGTACATGGTCTGCAACAATGCTTAGGTAGGTGGTACGTAGGGCTGGACGATTAATCGAAAAGTAATCGAAACTGAAATTCAGAACCTCTAACTGACATAATTTTCCCATGTCGGTTATTTCGGTTTTAGTCACGTGACTCCACCACGTCAGTCACATCAAGTGCAATTTGCAGGCACACAGAAAGATTCAGGAGCAGTTATCTTTGTTTATACAATCTGGATGCTCAGAATTACTATGGTAATTGCATGTTTTACACAGTTTATACAGGTAAGTTAATCGCCGTTCTTATATGCGCTGCTGCTACACGCACACACAGACACAAAGCGCTGCTACACGCACACACAGACACATAGCGCAAGCCCCGAAGCCAGATCACTTTCACTTGCGTCCTCATGAAGTTTGTCAATTAAATGCGTTTGAAGGCTTGCCAGTTTGAACATTCAAGTGATTTTACACTATTCAATTAGAGATTTAGATTTTAGGTCAAATCGTTCCAGCCCTAGTGGTACGTGTCAAAGTAACATCCACATTAATGGCAGGACCCAAGGTTTCCCAGCAGAACATTGCCCAAAGCATCACACTGTCTCCAACAGCTTGTCTTCTTCCCATAGTGCATCCTGGTGCCATGTGTTCCCCAGGTAAGCAACGCACACGCACCTGTCCATCCACGTGACGTAAAAGAAAACGTGATTCATCAGACTAGGCCACCTTCTTCCATTGCTCCGTGGTCCAGTTCTGATGCTTACGTGCCCACTGTTGCCGCTTTCGGTGGTGGACAGGGGTCAGCATGGGCACCCTGACTGGTCTGTGGCTATGCAGCCCCTATACGCAACAAACTGCGATGCACTGTGTGTTCTGACACCTTTCTATCAGAACCAGCATTAACTTCTTGAGCAATTTGAGCTACAGTAGCTCGTCTGTTTGATCGGACCACACGGGACAGCCTTCGTTCCCCACGTGCATCAATGAGCCACGACCCTGTCGCCGGTTCACCACTGTTCCTTCCTTGGACCACTTTTGATAGATACTGACCACTGCAGACCGGGAACTCCACACAAGAGCTGCAATTTTGGAGATGCTCTGACCCAGTCGTCTAGCAATCACAATTTGGCCCTTGTCAAACTCACTCAAATCCTTACACTTGCCCATTTTTCCTGTTTCTAACACATAAACTTTGAGGACAAAATGTTCACTTGCTGCCTAATATATCCCACCCACTAACAGGTGCCGTGATGAAGAGATAATCAGTGTTATTCACTTCACCTGTCAGTGGTCATAATGGTATGCCTGATCGGTGTGTGTGTATGTGTGTATATATATATATAATTAAATAAATTAGTGGGGTATTTTCTATATAACTTAACCACAATTAGAAAAAGAAAAACAGCTTCCATTGGAGTTAAAAATTTTATTTATTTTTTTCTATCACAATCGGCAATGATTTAAGACTTCTCATAACTGAAGGTCACCTAACTGTCATTTCAAGCTTTTTTACTGGACAGAACAGTTACATTAAAAAAAAAAAAATCTTTCGGCACAGTACCAAACGTTTCCACTCAATGAAATTTCATTTCACATTAATTTCCAATATGCTTATTTTTGAATGAAAGTAATGAAAAACAAGCAAACTATTTTTAAAGTGAAAAAAGTATATATACAGTGGGGAGAACAAGTATTTGATACACTGCCGATTTTGCAGGTTTGCCCACTTACAAAGCATGTAGAAGTCTGTAATTTTTATCATAGGTACTCTTCAACTGTGAGTGACGGAATCTAAAACAAAAATCCAGAAAATCACATTGTATGATTTTTAAGTCATTAATTTGCATTTTATTGCATGACATAAGTATTTGATACATCAGAAAAGCAGAACTTAATATTTGGTACAGAAACCTTTGTTTGCAATTACAGAGATCATACGTTTCCTGTAGTTCTTGACCAGGTTTGCACACACTACAGGAATTTTGGCCCACTCCTCCATACAGACCTTCTCCAGATCCTTCAGGTTTCGGGGCTGTCGCTGGGCAATACGGACTTACAGCTCCCTCCAAAGATTTTCTATTGGGTTCAGGTCTGGAGACTGGCTAGGCCACTCCAGGACCTTGAGATGCTTCTTACGGAGCCACTCCTTAGTTGCCCTGGCTGTGTGTTTCGGGTCATTGTCATGCTGGAAGACCCAGCCACGACCCATCTTCAATGCTCTTACTGCGGGAGGGAGGTTGTTGGCCAAGATCTCACAATACATGGCCCCATCCATCCTCCCTGTGGTCCCAGCTCTCTTCAGGTCATTGACCAGGTCCTGCCGTGTAGTTCTGGGCTGATCCCTCACCTTCCTCATGATCATTGATGCCCCACGAGGTGAGATCTTGCATGGTGCCCCAGACCGAGGGAGATTGACCGTCATCTTGAACTTCTTCCGTTTTCTAATAATTGCGCCAACAGTTGTTGCCTTCTCACCAAGCTGCTTGCCTATTGTCCTGTAGCCCATCCCAGCCTTGTGCAGGTCTACAATTTTATCCCTGATGTCCTTACACAGCTCTCTGGTCTTGGCTATTGTGGAGAGGTTGGAGTCTGTTTGATTGAGTGTGTGGACAGGTGTCTTTTATACAGGTAACGAGTTCAAACAGGTACAGTTAATACAGGTAATGAGTGGAGAACAGGAGGGCTTCTTAAAGAAAAACTAACAGGTCTGTGAGAGCCGGAATTCTTACTGGTTGGTAGGTGATCAAATACTTATGTCATGCAATAAAATGCAAATTAATTATTTAAAAATCATACAATGTGATTTTCTGTATTTTTGTTTTAGATTCCGTCTCTCACAGTTTAAGAGTACCTATGATAAAAATTACAGACCTCTACATGCTTTGTAAGTGGGCAAACCTGCAAAATCGGCAGTGTATCAAATACTTGTTCTCCCCACTGTACCTAAAAACGAACTGTAAACCTGTGCACTCCTCCTCCTCAGTGTGATGTGTTTATCAGCTTGATCGCAGGCCTAGGGAGAAAATTCATCCTTTTCTTTTTCAATTTGGTGTATATGTGTGCTATAAACAGCATCATTGTGTTATTGCGCCTCTCTGCAGCGCTGCAGCTCTTCTGTGTCTGTGCTGACGTCTGTCATTTCTCTCTACACTGTTATTAGTCGCATTAGTTGCTCTTCTGGGGCTTGTGGGAGGCGGCCTGTTAATTTCCCACATGCAGTTTTAATTGGACCCTCCCCGACCTCTTTTCTAAATTCACTTACGAAAAAATGGTGCCGTCATTTCAATTGCCGCAAAATGGCGCCTCCTTCTGCTCTCAGCATCCACAGGAGGTGATTTTCTGTCTGAGAGGGAAGTTAGAAACAGAAAGAGATAAACATGAGTCATCTGCTTTTCTTTGCTGTTATATGTGTGTGTTCCTTTATGTGAAGACTTCAGGAATCATGAATACAGATGCTCTTGAGGGGTTGTTTTATTCATAGGCAACATGTGTTTGTGAGATGTTTGTCAATAATTTTTAATTTTTTAAGGTCTCCTGTTGAGAAGTGAGCAAGGTTAAGCGTAGTTGCGATTGAGTGTGCCATTCAGAAGAAGATCCAGTATGGCTGGATTAAGCTCTATTACATTATTAAAGGCGCCTTTATGGGTGTCAACTGCCTCGGGTGATTACTGCTCATTGTGATCACAGACACTAACGTTCACAGAAAGTTAGCAAAGAAAGGAATAGAAAGATGTGTCTGAGAGAGAGAAAAGAGACAGGAATGAAAGAAAGAGAGAGAGAGCAGCAGAAACAGAAGCATGAGTGTGTGAAATGAAATGTAAGAGAAAGTTTGAGTATAGTTAAATATATGAAATGCTCTTGATGCACTGTGAAATTTGAACCTACTGTAAAACCTAAAGATATTAAAGATAGCTGATAATGTAACAACAGTAACAAAAAAGTACCATGCAGGGCCCAACAATAATTTTCTGCTGGCCCAGTTCTCAAACATTTTACTAGCTGACCACAGATATTATAAATAGTTTTTTTAGGAAAATATTTTAAGCTTGTCAGAAAAAAAATATATTAAAAGTTAACTCTTTTTAACTATAATTCCATTTTTTTTTTTTTTTTTTTTTGCAAAATATTACTGATTTGACTAGATAACATTATTTTAGTGACATTTAAATTAGCTCAATTGAACAACAATGTTCAACACAACACAACAGTCAAGACTTTGCATAAATATAAGGGTGATAAGACAGCGCTACTTGATAGAGCAAGTAACAGTTCAATTAAACCAAAGCACTCATCCTTACTGTTACCTTGGTTTTTGTTACTATGCTTGATAATTCTAAAAATTACTTTGTAGTTCTATGTAAATACCATGATATACCCTACCGTTCAAAAGTTTAAGGTCAGTAAATCAGCATATTAGAATGATTTCTGAAGGATCATGTGACTGAAGACTGGAGTAATGATGCTGAAAATTCAGCTTCGCCATCACAATATAATTACATAAAAAAAAAATATGGTGAGCATAAGAGACTACTTTCAAAAACATGAAAAAAAATCTTAAGACATCATCATCTTGTTGTAAAATTAGTGTTTATTTCATTCTTCTCATTTCATTTGCCTTCTCACTGTATAACTGTATTGATATCAGCTGTTAAAAAATACATATCAGTTGACCACTAATTTATGTGTTCAGATCAGTTTGAAGAAAACTCATCTGTTTGACCCTTTTGTGATTAAAATTGTGTTTGGTTGTCTTGCCAGAAAATGCACATGTTTGAGAAGCTTTGTAAACAGTAGAATGTACACCGATTAGCTCAAAGTCCGTTCAGCTGCTTTCATTATCCCTTTCTGATTGATTCTCTGCTGTATATGGCGTTTTTTTAAAAGCGTCTGTTGTTCCTTCTAAACAAGGGCATTTTATTAATATTGATTTTAATTGGTATTTCAAAATGATGCGCTTATGTGTTTTTCCTGGGCTCACTGGTGTGAACTGCTGCGCACTTGCATGAATGTACAAAGGAGTGTAATGGCTGATGTCAAGATTTTCCACCTAATAATACATTACATTTTCGGTTTGTTTCTCGCTGAACTCTTTCACATATCTTCAGAACACTTGGAATATATGGCACAAGTTGCATTGAATTATTTTTTTTTTATTAGACTTTTGCATCCTCTTTATAAAAAACTCGAGGAAAGTCACCTTTCTCTGCCATTAAATGGACACACGAAAGCATTTGTCCATTTTGTATTTCTTTTTTGTTACAAAAAAAGAGAAAAGGTAATAAGGCTTTGTAGCAACATCAAGGTGATTAAATTATCATTTTTTTGTGTGTGAACTGTCCCAGAGATGAAAGCCATTTGCCATTTGCCTGTATGATTGTGATGTATGGCAGTGTTTTAATGGGTTTTAAACCAGCAGCTCAGAGGTTGTATTTTACAGATTTTTAAATAATTCTATTGGGTAACATAGACTGTACTTCACCAATTTATGAGCTCTCCATTCAATTTTAATCTAGTGATCTTGCTTTTTTTTTGTAGACTCTTATAAGGTAAGAGCTGACTTTTTTGTTAGTTTTTAATTGGGTGATGTTGTTAATTCTGTTTTTCTTCTGTTATTCTACACTTAATTGAATTGATATTGCCACGTGATGTTGTTAGAGTGGATGACGTCATCTGAACTTGCCACACTTTGACTCTTTTAAATCTCTAAAGTAACTGACAGCGGTATCCACACCGACGAGTACGTTTAACCTGAATCGACTGCATTTGCTGTGTGTCAGTTCAGTGCTCTCACACACACACACACACACACCTCTCAACTGTGCTACAGGGAATGAGCACAGACTGAAGATCGATCCAAATGTCAATGGCAATCTTACAGAGCGTCGCCTCTAAAGATCTCCAACCTCATACGATCCAGAGCTTGCACAATCTCTCTCTTTCTCTGTTCCTTGTAATTGTGAAATTTTATTTTTAAATTATTTTTTGCCTTTTTTGTGACTTTTATTTAAGGGTACAGCAAATCAAGAGTGAGGGAAAGCGATTGGGAAACATGGCTTAATGTATAATGCCGGAGCATGACAGCTTGCATTGCATACTGTAACTTTTGAACTACAGCAGTACCATTGAAAGTGATTTTGGAGAAAGTTTGCTTCTGTCATCATGTATTTCATATGTGTCATGTCATAACCATGCAGCCACTTAATAATAAAAAATAATAGTATTTGTTCTATGTGCAGGTGTGTTTAATGGTGCTCAGCTTGGCCCAGGCGATCTGGTACAGCACCGTTTGCGCTGTGAGGAGGTGGATGCAGCACTGGGAATTCTGGGTAATATGGACTGGGCCATGATGGGAGCAGATTGTTACAGGTCGCTCATCTCCATCGCAGATCACCTGCTGAGAAAACCACTGGACCAGCAGACTGAAGGTAAACACTCCAGACCTACAGGCTTTGATTTCTGATTTCTATAGAGACTAAACTATTAGTGTGAAAGTGCACAACAAACACAGCTTAGAATCAAAAAGGTCTTTACACTTTAAAATAACACTATTTAAATCACTTTATGTTCTCTGGTGCTTAAAGTGAAATACAAACAGGACAATGGAGCACAATGAAAACCATGTTATTATATCAACAATTTATCAAATCAAGTGGCATTGTTTTAAATAAATGTCATTTAAAATGTATTTTGAACAGCAAACACACTTTTCTTGTAAAATATTTCAGAAAAAAAGTCTTTAAAAATTATTATAGAAATTATTATACCACACATATATTTTTTCAAAATAAAAAAGCATTTAAAGTATTAAAATTTAATTATTATTATTTTTTTAAACACTTTGTAGTTGTCAAGTTAGTGGTACTTCATCAATGTTCATAGCTAATGTGGTGGAAAAATGAATCCACTGTAAGTCACTTTGTCACCACCTGGTTTAATGTAACTGAAAATATGTCTCAGAAGATTGTTCTGACAAATTTTATAGCATCATTTGTTTGCAGATTCCACTTTTTGATATTGTGTATGAATGAAAACTCTTTGGAGGCCACTGTATATACATATTTGAGTCTGATGTGTGTGATTGCAGGTCAGTTGGAAGCGGCACTAGGGTTTTTTTATGCTCCCTGCAGACCCCTCTCAAACACTGTCATACTGGAGTACAGAGACCCCATCAGCAGATACGCCCGACGATTCTTCCATCACCTGCTCAGGTACACACATAACACACACTCTACATACAGTTCACACCATCTACTGCATATGATTGTGTGTATTCCAGATTGGAAAGGTTTAATATATCCTCTTCAAAAGTCCCCATTCAGTCAGGTGTTCAGAAATGGCTGTTCAATACTTCTGATTTTTCTCTTCCAGACACCAGCGGTTTGAAAAAGCCTTCTTGCTGGCTGTAGATATCGATGCTAGAGATCTGTTCATGGTGAGCACACACTTTTAGACTTGCACACACAACTGCCCCAAAATGTATTTGGACACTTCCAGAGATTCCCAAACCTGTAAAAAAAATCTCAGTATCCCCCTGAGATTTTAAGTTGATATTTCAATAATTTAGTTCAATAATTTGAATTTTAACTGTTCTCTGATGTTAGTTAATGGTCACATGACATGCAGGTAAACAAATAAAATATTTTATTTTTTAAATAGTTTATATGTGTTTTAAGTATTTTTGTTTTTATTTTTAATGATGTATTCATTTTAATTTTATGTTTTTATGATGTTATGGTTTTATTATTAATTATTAGATTTTCATCAACTCACAAACACTCTGCAGTTCCCCAAATTGGGAAACCCTGCATTAGACAACCAAAAATCAGACCAAGTTGTATTTATTTTTTTTTAAAAAAAGACACAGTCACACTTTTCAAGCAAAATATTTCACAAAAAGATGTTCTGCATAGTAAAAACTGTGGATAGACTGTTCTAAATGAAGACACTGTATTTGTATTTCGCTTTCTGGTTGTCAGATGTTAGTGGATCATGTTCGTACACCTACTAAGACTCTGTGAACTTGATGAGACTTACTTCATTCATTAAAATCACCTTGACACCAGCTGGTTAAAAATAAACGTTTTATATTTTGTATCTCATGAAATTCATACATTATAATTAACAAAATATACACCTTCAAAAGTATCAGTAAAGAAATTAATACTTTTATTTCGCAAGAACACATTAAATTGCTCAAAAGTGACAGTAAAGACATTTATAATGTTACAATAGATTTCTTTTTTTTTCCCTTTTTTTTTTTTTTTAAATGCTATTCTTTCTATTGATCAAAGAATCCTGAAAAAAATGCATCACAGTTTCCATAAAAAATTTGAGCAGCACAACTGTTTTCAGTATTAATAATAATAATAAGAAGAAATGTTTCTTGAGCATCAAATCAGCATATCAGGATGATTTCTGAAGGATCATGTGACACTGAAGACTGGAGTAATGATGCTGAAAATTCAGCTTTGCCATCACAGGAATAAATTACTTTTTAAATATATTCAGAAAGAAAACAGTGATTTTAAACTGCAATACTATTTCACAATATGACTGTTTTTATTGTATTTTTGATGCAAAAAAATTTTATTGTAAATTTTTATTGTAAATTAATGCAGCCTGGGTGAGCATAAAACATAAAAAATCTTAATGACCCCAAACCTATGAACATTTTCTACATATAAAAATGTTCAAAACTGACAGGTAAACTGCAGGCAGAAAGCACAATTGAATTAATTTAATTAAGCTAATAAAGACTTTTCAAGAAAATGTATCAATCTGTGATGATCTGTTAATAAAAAGATTAATTAATTTATTATTGTGACCATGGTATAAATGAAAAATACGTTTTAAAATAAACTTTAAACTGTGTTTCCATTGTCCATGATAACAGTGTAGTTGTAGGTGGGTTACACATGCAGAGAGCTTTGAGTTGTCCCTGTTTTGGACTGAGAGGCTCAGGGCAGGTGCAGCTTGGGATTTGAGGCCCCTAGCCATGTCATGTCCCCTCTGTCCTACCATAACAAGAATCCCAGAGACTCCAGAGAGCAACAGTTGCTAAGAGAAAGAGGGAGGGTGTACGGAAGAAAAAGAGCGAGGGAGTCTGTCTTTCACAGCTCTCGTGGCCGGTACACTATCTTTTCTCTCCCTCTCCTTTCTCAGTCCTTTAAATGGTCCTGTGTGTGTGACCCCTTTTCTAGGCCTCCTCTCTCCATGCCCGAGTGACACCTTCCCTATTAGCGTTCACACCGGCCGCTGTCTCTCTCTTTCTCTCTGTCCTTTTTTCATGCAGTTCCTCTCTCTCCCTCCTTCTTTCACGCTGATCGCACTCGTTCCAATTCATTCCCCACTAAGTGCTGCTGCTGAGGGCCCCAATTGAAAAGGTGGAGCTCGAGCCACACAAGCCTGAAAGGGCAGAGAAGAGAGGGAGGGAGGGAGGGAGAGAGAAGGGCAAAGGAAACCTGGATCTGTTATTCTTGGGACATGCACTGGGAAAACGAAAAAGAGAAAGGATGAGAGAGACGCAAGTGGCAAATTATGAATGGCCCATGAATATCACTCCTTCTGAATCAACAAAGAGAAGCGAGAGCATGTGAGCTAAAGGCAGAGAAACGTAGAGAGAGCGAGCAAGAGGGAGCTAAAGGCAGTGGCGTTTCACCCCACGGTTTTGGCTCTTCGCTAATTAGCCACAGAAGTTAAATTAAACCACCCACAGGAGAGAGGGAGAGAAAGAAAGAAAGAGAAAGGCAGAGAACGAGCGGGGGTCCTTGCTCCATCTGATCTGGTCCCCTCTGTGTCACAGAGGTCAGCTGAAACAAAACGGACGGAGCCCCACGTAAGAGCCCCCAGTATGAGCCGGGCTCGAGTCTCCATTGTCTCCGAACCAACAATGGAGCACCGAAAGAATTTCTCTTTCTTTTCTTTTGTAAGAAGCCTTTTGTGAAGTGAAGCACTTTGGTGTTGGAAGAAATTGGAGGGGTCGGAGTCACCCAAAGGGGTAGAGAGGAAGGGAGAGGGAGGGCAGGGTTGCCCCTCCACTCATTCACTGGAGTGTTTTGCATAATTGTTACATTCTATACTTGTAATTATCCTGTGATGTGAACCTGATAGTGTCTGCACTAATTCATTTAGCTTTATTTCGCTGACTTTACTCATTCCTCGCTCTTTTTTTTTTTTTGATCTGCCGATTAATTAATTAGATTATAATTGTGATCGTATGCTTGCTTTGTTGGTTAATGGGGCGTATGCATGTGCGTGTGTTTGCTGGGTCGGAGGGGGTCGTGTTCATATCAACGATTAGACATGACGTGCGGCACTGAGCTGATATTGGCTGGTTTCTGTGTCGAGATGGATAATGAACTCTGTAAGACCCTCTCACATATCTGATAAACACCTTCCTCAAACACTCACATGGATTACAGGTGTGATCCTCCAGAATTGTCTTCGCGCTTGTGCGTGTGAGCGTAAATGCGCAATTGTGCATGTAACGGTTCTTTCTCCCTCTCTCGCTCTGCTCCACTGGGCCATGTTAATTTTAAACTCTTTTCTGACGTCGAGCGAATATCAAGCATCATCGCTGGACCAGCTGTTTATCCTGTCTCCATATGCCTCTCCAGTCAAAAATAACACTAAAAGGCCGTTTATCCACGTTTGAGCTCTTAAAGCTCTTAAATAAATAAGATTAGACCAGATCCTGTGTCCTGTGTAAGCTGTGGTGAATATGAGGTATAATATCTGATTTATGTACAGAATTATTGTCATCTCTCTTAGACGTCTGGATTCACTCGCTTTTTCTCCGTCTGTTTCTTGGCCTTCCTCTCTTTTTCGATCTATCTCTCTTTCTGGCTCAGAAAGCATTATGTTCTACTAAGCTGAAATAAAGGTCTTCAGATGCATTGCTAATATCCAGTGTTTGGCACCCATTCGTTTTTCCTTTCAATTCTCCGTCTTTACCGAAAACATTATGCCCTTAGAATGCTCTCTCTATTTCTATTGTTCCATCTGATTTCTCCTCAAATATATGTGCTTATTGAAATGTGGGCATTCTTAAAATACACAGCCTCTGAATGCTCATACCTGTAGCTGATTCAGGGCTCCAGACTGTAACTAAAATGTGACTAATAATTCTCAATACTAATTTAAAATCGAAGAAAAACTTAACCGTGATATGAGTTACTCAAAAAGATTCATAAAACAGTCCCAAACTCGCATGAATTGCCACTACTGAGTTTGCAGTTGACTATATTCTAAAATAACATATAAGGAATATATATTGTACAAACATTGTTTTGTAATGTTTTTTTTCAATTTTGAGGTTTATTCTAAATAAACTCAATATTAGACTTTTTTTTTTAAAAAACAGGTAGAAATAATTTACCATATTGAGCAATTCTGTATTTTGTCAACTAAGAAAGTAATTTGACTTTTTTTTTTTTTTTTTTTTTTTTTTTTAATATAAAAGAAGAAGAATCATTGTTTGGGGTTATTGGTTCTCATCCCTGAGCCTGTGATGAGCTAAATCAAGTCCTGTTTGATGTCTATAAATCACTCTTAAAAACTCCCCAACCCCCCTCATTTGATCAGACTTTGAGAGACCAGTTGACAAAACAGGCATTAGTGCTCTGCAGGTCTGACTGTGCTGTATTCACCCTCCCTGCATCTTGCCGCAGCTCTGACTGATGTCCCTGAAGCGGAAGGATGGGTTTAGCGTTTAAACGGACAGACACAGAGAGGATCTTATTAGTATCAGAGTCAGCACTGAGCTTCTCTCCCAACTTTCACTTTAATTTACCCATGAATGGGCCCCTCCAAGATGGTCAAAATTAGTCTGTCAATTACATTATTATAAGTTCTTCCAGCGTGTCTAAACATCTAAGGATCTTCTCTACAGATATTCTACAGGATATTCTGTTGACTGAGAATGTTTTATACCACATTGTTTTAACTATACTAAAGTTATACATACTATATCAGATTCATTTTAGATAGCTCTAGCTCTTAAATTTGATTGGATGGTTTGAATAAGTTAAATTAATGGTATACACATGTGTGACCAAACATGCAAGCTTTTATTTTATTTTATTTTATCTTATTTTATTTTATTTTATTTATATTTTTTTTTCAATGAGTTCTTATTCTCCTGGAACTGAAAGATGATCTATTGCTTGGCAAAGGAATTGTTTATTGTGGTTATTACTATTAATTAATTTTTTTTATTAAACAATATATTTTAACATATTTGCCCCATTTTGTGAAAGCAGCAAGCAAGCATTTCTGTAGTGAATTTACCACTGTGTTGGTAGGCTCTTTCTTTAGTTTATTGCTTGTTAGACATATTTTATGATGATTTTTAAAGACTTTTGGGTGAATTCAAGATTTCTGTCAGTGAAGCACATCTAGTGTCATTGTTCACACAGACTTTCTCTGAGCAGTCGGATGTGCTTTATCTCTGTTGTACGTCTCAATCCGGCATCCATTTTGGTGGGGCTAATGGTGTGACATTTAAAAACATGTTTGTGGGTTAATGGAGGTCTCCTGACTGCATGAGGCTCTATAATAGATATATTATAGTCTATTCTCTGGGATGAGAGGGCTCATATTTAAAAGAGCAAGAGCGAGTGTGTGAATGTGTGTGTGCGTCACACACCCACCTGCTCGTAATGACAATAGTTTAAACTCTATTCCGACATGAAGAGCATCGCTCCTGTTTTTTAAAAGATGACACATGCCTTTCCCCACATCTTTGTGCTTTTTGAAACCAGTATGATTGCATCCGGTCAGAGTTGAGGGAGAAAGAGAAAAGGAGGGAGGACAACATAAAGGCGACTGAACAAATGAACAAGACTGATTTTTGAAAGTTTGATACTTTTATCTGTTTTTTTTCTCCCTCTGAAACTTCAAACAGGTTATTTAATCTATTCTCTCTCTCTCTTTCTCCCGCAGCTTCTATTCGCTGCTTCTCTCTCTTCGAGTAGAGCGTAAAAATGAAAAACGGAAAAAAACTGAAGTATTGTCATGTGAGCTGAGATTAATTTTAGATTGCTCTGCTGTTCTGCTTTACCTTCAAAGGACCTCCATTACGTGGCAGCAGATAAGGGTGAGGTGGTGTTAGCCGCTGTAGCCAAGAAGAAGGCTAATGAAATAGACGCAGAGGCACAAACATCTGCACCAGGTAAGAGAATTATTCACATAATGTTAGTTAGAGTAAAAATGCTCCAAAATCACTTAATCACTCGAAAACTCTAATTATCTACATGTTTTCATTTACCTATTCAGAAAAGTACATAAAGGTAAAATTATTTAAAGCTGAACTGTTTTCAAACAGGTTTCCTGACGACTCCCTTTGTCTTTCATTGTTTGATTGTCACACATATTAAGCTGGGATAGGTGAAATTATTTTGAAACAGAACAATTATTTCTTTTAACTTTTAAAATTCTCAATTTACAGCTGTTGCAGGTGGCATTCAAAACATGTACACTGTTCATTTCATGAAGTCTTTCACGATATGACGTAAGACGCATGTGACCCTGGCCGTGGCACCACTGGGAAATTAAAAAAGTCATTAGGTTTCGTAATGTTTAATCTCTTATGTAATTATATTTGACTTTTTGAAGGTTTTTTTAAACACTGTGCGCAGATGAGGAGAGCTTGATTCGTTCACATTGTTAATTGGCTGAATAGGACGGGTTTAAAGTGCATTGACCTCAGCTCTGATATTCTGTTTCCTACTGACCTGATGAGGACGTCCTACGTGCTGCTCATCAGCGATGTTCAACAAATATTTCCTAGGCCAACAGGGCGGGCAGACATTCAAATGAGAAAGGGTAATAGAAAGAAGGGAAAAGCAAGTGGGAGATGAGGGACGGACAGCTAACAGGTGTACAGATGAGACAAGGGAGGTGTTTAGCTTCTAATAAGGGGGTGAAAACTTGAGGGTGTGTGTGTGTTTCCCACCCTGTCTGCCCATAAGCCTCTTAATTATGTCCTTGATGATTTCCCTACTCTCTCACCCCGAGCAGACCTTAGCCTTGGAAGGAAGTGCTTAAGAGTGTGAATGTGAAATGAACAGATGGGCAAAATAGTCAGTGTGAGGGCATTTTACCGCTGTTAATAGTTAAAATGTTGCAATTATAAGTCATTGCCTGAAATCTTTTTTTATATGGTGCAAGATGCCTCTCTCTCATCCGTTTCTGTCAACTCTGTGTACGTTTTCGGGTCAATAGTTTCTTTCAGGTGCTGATATTGCCTGTGTGTGTTTGTGTACAGGGATTATTAGAGGAATTTTTACAGGAAATTCTGTTGGGCAGCATGGAGGATCATAAATAGGGAATGAGAGCGGTAGGATTCTGCATTGTGCTGTGCATTAAAAAGACAAGGTGTCTTGTTTACATTTGGCTAGCCTGAAGCAAACGTCTCACACTGTCAGCCAACCATGACTCTAACACACACACACTAGAAATTCAAAAGTTACTTATTATTCAGACATTATATGGCTGTACTCATAAATTAAACAAAGTGTCAAACAGTTTTAAGGGTATTGTTCTGTTGTAACTGCTTTTGGATAATTATTGACAATTTAGCTATGCTGCCTAGAGTCTCTTAAACAAATATAATAAAGTCTCCTAAATCAATAATAGATATGACTGTGTCAGTCTATTAAAACATGTAATCAATCAATTACATGATACACTAATTAATTAATCAAATATTCACAAATTAGTGCTGGGCAGTATGACAAAAATCTGTATCAAGGTATTTTTTAAGATTCTGGCGGTTTCACGGTATATATCGCGGTACTTTTCATGACTGGACCTTTAAGTTTATTGTGGCTTATTTTACTGTCAGGAGCACATAGAATATAAAACCATTGTACAGTCAAATATGGTGTAATATATAAAAATATAAATCAAATCAATTTATAAAACTAACAATTTAGTTTATCTTTTCAAATGAAATCAAATGAAATTGTAATAATTCTTTTAATTTTTTTACTGTTTAAATTAAAACATTAATGAAAACGTGTAATATTCCTTAAATTTTTTAATAATAATAATAATAAACATTACTTCAAGAAGTACATTGTACTGTGCATTTCTTTCATAGTTTCTTAAAGTTAGACCAAACTTTTATTTTAGTTGGTTGTAACGAAAACCTTTGTGTTTCTGTGTTTTAATAAACTTTATTATTATTATTATCTTCTTCTTCTTCTTCTTCTTCTTCTTCTTCTTCTTCTTCTTCTTCTTCTTCTTCTTCTTCTTCTTCTTCTTCTTCTTCTTCTTCTTCTTCTTCTTCTTCTTCTTCTTCTTCTTCTTCTTCTTCTTCTTCTTCTTCTTCTTCTTCTTCTTCTTCTTCTTCTTCTTCTTCTTCTTCTTCTTCTTCTTCTTCTTCTTCAATTGAAGAAGTACACTCTACTGTGCAATAGTAATATATTTCTTATCATTTCTTCAAGTTAAACCAAACTTTTATTTTGACGTGTTGTCGTGAAGACCTTTGAGTTGCTGTGTGTATATGATATGACGATCGTTTTATCAAATAAAAAAATGGTGAAATGCTCGTAAAGTTAAAGGTAAGGTAGGCAATGTTTTTCATAAACACCTTTTGTTATACTGGTTGAAACTCGCTTCGCACCCTGATAGCAATCAATAATATAAGTGGTCTAAATATTAAAAAATGTACATACACTATATTGTCAAAAGTTTTGGGACGCCTGCCTTTACATGCACATGAACTTTAATGACATCCCATTCTTAATCCGTAGGGTTTAATATGGAGTTGGCCCACCCTTTGCAGCTATAACAGCTTCAACTCTTCTGGGAAGGCTTTCCACAAGGTTTAGGAGTGTGTTTATGGGAATTTTTGACCATTCTTCTAGAAGCGCATTTGTGAGGTCAGGCACTGATGTTGGACGAGAAGGCCTGGCTCGCAGTCTCCGCTCTAATTCATCCCAAAGGTGTTCTATCGGGTTGAGGTCAGGACTCTGTGCAGGCCAGTCAAGTTCCTCCACACCAAACTCGCTCATCCATGTCTTTATGGACTTTGCTTTGTGCACTGGTGCGTAGTCATGTTGGACCAGGAAGGGGCCATCCCCAAACTGTTCCCACAATGTTGGGAGCATGAAATTGTCCAAAATGTCTTGGTATGTTGAAGCATTAAGAGTTCCTTTCACTGGAACTAAGGGGCCAAGCCCAACCCCTGAAAAACAACCCCACAGATTTTGTGTTGTTTTATTTTCTTAGAATTATTTGCACTCAGTGAATGTATTAAAATAACAGCCCTAATAATGCATTTTTCCTTTAATTTTTTATATTTTTTATTTCCCTGCCTAGACTCCATGCAGTCTCTGTCTGTCTGTCTGTCTGTCTGTCTTTCCATCCTTCCGCCCTTCCACCGTTGTTTTGTTGTCACAGAAGAGGATCAGTGTCCACTGTCTCATTGAGGAGTGTGTTGATTTGGTGAGAGAGTCAATTGTAAAGGAGGACTCTGAGAAGTGTGTATGAGAGGGATCATCTTATAGCTCATGAGACGCAGACACACACACTGCTGTGCTGTAGGGTGTTCCCTGAGATCAAGTCTCACTTAGTGTCTCTTGTTATATGTAACCTTCACTGTCTCTGTCTGGGAGAGTAGTGTACTAGACGCCCATGTATTACACAATATGTCATGTTCTGTGTCTCGCTCTCTCTGTTTCATATAGAAGAGCTTCTACATTTCAAAGATTTTTCATGTTAAACTGTTTTCCTCAGGGCATGGTCGGATTTTGTGTGTGTTTTCAGATGAGTGTCAGTCAGCATACGGAGGGCAGAGTGGAGTCAAGCTACCACCAACCAGCAGTGACAGACATGTTCACGACCCCAAACACTGGAGCACTGCATCAAGGTGTGTGTGTGTGTGTGTGTGTGTGTGTGTGTGTGTGTGTGTGTGTGTGTGTGTGTCTGTTTTAAATTAATTATTCAAGTCTAGATTAAATTGTTAGCTGATACATTAGTAATTGCATTTCTTGAAATACCATAAACTGATACCATAAACTGGTGCTGTTAGAAGTGTCCTCCTTATAGCATTTATTAGAGTGCATTTCTTAAACGGATAGTTCTTGCCCTCATGTCATTCCTATCTGTATGCTGTTATTTTTTTCTCTGGAACACAAAATCGATTTTTTTTTTTTTTTGGAGAATTTTTATACAACAACAGTTATATTGACCACACAGATGTCAAGTTCCAAAACGGCAAATAATCTCCATAAAAGTAGTCCATATAACTTGTGATGCGTAGCAAGAGTTGTGAAGCCATACGCTTTATGAAATTTACTGTTACACCGTGTCCTAACTACACGCGACGCGATAAGATTCCAGCGACAAGCAACTTGTCTGTCCACACCAGACGCGACGCGACTGCGAGATGAATCAAAAACCACAGCCAATCAGAACAGCGTGTGGGCGGGCTCTCGCGGCAAGTGCACGGCACCAGAGATTAATCTTGACGGCACTCGCAAGGAAATGGATAAGTACATAATCAAATTCACAAATATTACACCATTTAAACATTACTAAAAATACATACTGAGTTGCTAAAACAATCTTTGTCATAGAATATACTTGTTTGTTCACAGTTTGAACGTTCTTGTTTAAATTTGTTTAATTTCAAGATCTGAGGTGAATTATCTTTTGTTGCTTTTATTACGACAAAGCTGGGAGCACTAAATGATATTCAAAGTCACATTACACGCTTTTAACATTAAATAAAGGACATAAACATTACCTGAGATTATCATTGCCATGTTTTGTGTTGTTGTTGTTCCAGCCGCGACGTCGCAGAAATAGAAACCGTTTCTAAAATAGATGAATCGTGTGTCGCCGTCGCGGCTGGTTAGGACAAAAACTCTAATTAACATGGAAAAGATACCTTTTATCGCGTGTAGTTAGGACACGGTGTTAGACACTATTTCATAATAATACTGAAAACCACCCTGATCGGAACCTCAGAACTGACTGAGAATGAATCATTCAGTTCGATTTGTGTTTTGGATCAACCAGCTCATTAAAAAAAAAACTTATCTGTTTGTCAAGTTCAAGCATTCAGTGACTAATGACAAATTTCAGTCTGTTCCTCGCACAATGCTATCATGTGGCTTCAGAAGACTTTGAATATAGTGCACAAGTTTAATGAACTACTTTTATGGTGCTTTTTGTCTCTTTTGTTGCTTGACAGAAGTAGTAATTACGAACGGTCTTCAAATGGAAAATAACTGAAGATTCTTCAAATATCCCTTTGTGTTCCAAGGGACATGAGGGTAGTAAATAATGATTGTATTTGTATTTTTGTGAACGATCCCTTTAAACTTTAAACTGTCAAACATATACACAACAGAGGCGTGCAATCCATATAAGCTGCGAATGCTCTGCTTACCCAAGCCATTTGTGGACTCGCTAATTAATATTTACACTATACATTACTATAAATTCACTTGTTTGAAGTTTACCATAAAGTTTACATGATAAAATGTTGGTAATATGTATGTAACTGTCCGCCATTTATTTATTTGGCAAACAGAGGACATTTTCTTCAAATCTGCATGTCACGGAGGGTTTCCGGTAAACGGATCCACAACAGCTTTGGCACCTACGCTGTCCCAAATGGCACCCTAAACACACTAAAACGAGTCCGCACTTTCATGACGTAGCGCAGCAAAAGTGCGCATCAAGGGCGCATATTGACTGCAAAGGGGGCGCTCGCGAGCACCCTTTTGAAACCAATGACAAATGGGACACCCTACAGTCTCATGGACTTAACGGATACGCGACAGCCATTGTAAGTCCACAAGACCGATAGTGCGTATGAAGTGTGCCATTTGGGGCAAGGCCGCTCTGTTGTTATGTGTCGTCATCATTGTCCCGCGTTCTCATTGGTTTGCTGGCGAATGGGTGATTTCATGTGCAGGGAAAGCTGACCGTGTATCGCTCGCCCAAGCTGAAAAATGTGCCGTTGCTGCCAGATCTCGATCACCGAAAATCACATTGTATTTTAAACAAAACTAACTAGACTCAATCAAATGAAAAAAGTCATAACTGAAACTATTTTCATAGTATTTCATTTTCTCCAAAGGTAATTTTTATTTTTTATTTTTTAACAAAAACTTAAAACAAAGATCTATACTGTAATTATCTGAGTGCCTTCCACATTTGTTAGTCATCTGTTTGCATTATTTCAACTAATTTTTTAAAGAATATTTATATTTAATTTATTATAATTATATTTTACTTATATTTTATTTATGACAGGCTACTAATATTTATTATATTATACTTATTTTTAATACTTAATTAAAAAATACTTCCAGCATACATTAAAACTGAAACCTGCCATGGTGTCTCTGATTTAGATCAGAGTCTTTATGCTGACGCGCCATACCATTTAAAGGTGAAGTATGTAGTTTCTGCAACACTAGTGGCACCTAGTGGAATTACAAAAATACAGCATATTTTGCAAAGGCCAAAAATAACCAACTGCAGAACCATACGTCAGAGCAGTCTGAGGACAACAGCGCCAGGCCAGCTGTCTCACACCTCTGTTGGGGTGGAGCTTATAGTGTCATTTAAGGGTAGGTTTAGTGGTTGGCGTGGGTTACGCGATCGTCAGCACCACTCTAACTTCAGGTCTGACGCTATTGGCCTGGCACTGCTGTTATATATATATCTCGCCCTTTCGCGCGTTGTGCCTCCCTCAACTCAAACATTACAATCACAGCTCTTATGGGTGCTTGTGAAGGCATGTCTCAACAGGTAAATGTAGGCTACTTTCAATAAAAGGCCCAACATATTAAGAATAATTTTAGCTGTGTTGCCGTGTGTCATGAGAGTAAGCAACTGAGTAGCTAACACTCTTGTCTGGAGCGAAGGCGAGCATCTCGTTTATTATAAATCCATCCAATGTATCTGCACCAGACACATTTTTTTGAAATGATACACCACCCAGCATACCCAGTTAAAGAAGTCACCGCTCGCCACTGCGTGGGATATTTTAAGCAAACACCCACACTAACTCTTCTAGTGTGTGTACTTCACCCAAGTTTGGCCTGGAGCATCACAATAAGGGTGTAGAGTAGATGTGTATGTGTTACATGAGGATTGTCCTATTGTCTTATCCTCTCTCTGCTTCCATTGCTAGTGATGGAGGGACCATTGACTCTGTGCTGACTCTCTTTCTTTCTGTCCCGCTTAAACTCCCTCAATCTCCTTTAAATCCTCCCTCTCCTATCAGCCAGTTCCGAGTGGATGGCCCAAAGAGGATGGGGTGGGATTAAAGGGTTTTTAAAACACAAAATAAGGAGTTTTGTGTAATTTGGCAGCCTGAATCCCAGTTTACAGGCCTGTACTGCTACACGGCCGCATGCAAGACATCAGAGGGAGATGCTCCCACCCAGATAAATAGCAGTCAAGAGAGAGAGGAAATCCTCTTCTCATTTTTCCCTTTTTATGTTTGTTTCTTGGAGTTTTTTAAATTCTATTTAACCAGACTAATCTGGTCTCTGATGAAGTTTTATTGTTCCTTATGCCGAGCCAATAAGGCTTAGAGACACTGATTCGAGCTTCATGCCTGCGTTGTACTGGCAAAGAAAAAAAAGATAGAGTGAGCGAGAGAAGGAGTACAATGACTTGGTGGCATCACCGTCGGTTGTACTAAATCCAGCCCTGCACAGGGAGAGAGGCAAAGATGCGCATATCTGGAAAACATCCGAGTCCGACACACATCTGTTGACGTTTCCTTTTATTCTCACACAACGCACTCAGTGAGACACACTCCAGCTCTTGGACTCGTGACACTTTTTGCATCTGAGTGCATCTGTACATGTGTAGTGATGTGTATGTGTTTGTTCGCTTGTTTGTATGGTGTGGGCTGCGCCCCGTAGGCCTCTTTTTCTCCTCCTCCCTCGATTCCTTGTAAGTGGTGTGCATCACTAAAGGAAATAGAAAAACCACAGAAATTGGAGCCCATCTCCATCGCCAGTCGCCGCAGAATAACCCAAATCGCACAGCCCACAATACAACTGATAACATTCACGCGGTCTTCCATGCTTGCTGGATTTGACGGCATGCCGTACGGTGGCAGCGGTTCGTGTTTTTTGGAATACCCATGAATCCCTGGGAAAGGCCTCACATAGCCTCTCTCTCTCTGTGTGTGTGTGTGTATGTGTGTGTGTGTATATGAGATTCAGGCCCGTCTGCTGTGAATGCTAGTACACACTGATTATATTAGTGTGAACAGGATAGTAACCGTTCTCTGAATGCAGAAGACTAGAATATTTCCGTACAGCATTCACTGTTAGTGTAAAACTGCTCTCGAGACCGTATGGGGTTAGAGAGATTTCTTTACTCGTGTTTTTAGTCATACATGAAAAACTTGATTCCACGGTCTCTCTTTCCTGCAATAGGGCTGCAGAAACGTCGACTTCTGAGGCTATGGATGACCTCTCTAACACCCTGACAAGTCATTGCACCTGGCCTTGGAAGCACACAGGTGTGTTCTTTTGTATGCAACTCTGTTTGAGTAAATACTGTTCTCAAAGTAGATACAAAGTAACAGGGTTGAATGAGTACATTGTTCTCAGTATTTGGATCAAGGCGTACAGCTTGTTTTTCAGCTTTATTGGCATAATTTATATTGACTGTGTGTTTCACACAGAGCTCTACTGCCACAGATAATTCCTTCATTAATGCCCTGAGTGATATCTTCCCTTCTGTTTTGCCCTCTCAAAAATAGGTTCAAGTTGACTGCCTTTTTTTTCTGCTTGTATTGTACTTAGCTAATCATCCTAAAACATGAATGTTTTATTCTTTTCTGTCCACAGAATAATTAAACTTTTTTTCCCATACATATTTATTGGACAGTACAGAATGTAGGCTATTACAGACATTTACATCAGAATTTTAATACATGCATAATCCTGAATGCTAATGGCACAGTCATAATTTACCATGGAGAAACCCTCCTCCAGTTGAGCTGCAGAGGATGCTTGAACTCAACACTTCCACCCACTCGTACATACAGTACACTTACACAAGATTATCGAGCGATTGGCGCTCGGTCGGATCACCTGATTCAGGTGTGGTGGTAGAAAGGTGCTGCTATGACAACTTTTTTAAGACTTTAATGTGATGCTCACTTGTAACATTTGTATGCGAGTATTCTTAAGTTTGATTTTTTTTTTTTTTTTTTTCTCTCTCTCTTTAGAAATCAACCTTGTTGACCGGAACACACAGGTAATGTTTTATATTTCTATAATATTATAGTACTTATTTTTAATGATGCACTGTGTGGTTAACTTTTTCTATGTGCATCATTTACAGTCCTATAACTGATGAATGTAGACAAAATATCATCTAATACATATTATTAAATATAATATATATTTTGCAGTTGATGCTGATAGTTGTAATAATTATATTTTTATTTTGTGACTTATAGGTGCCTGAGGAAGAGAAACCGAAAGTTATTCATTTTGGCTTAGTCTAGATTAGTACAATCAATGCTATTAATAGTTTTAATTTTTTTTTAACAATATAAAAATGGTTATTTTAGTAAAAATGTGCTTAAACTATAAAACTACTTTCAAATAAATCATATTTTCGCAATTCTTTTGATTCTGTTATGATTACTTTTATAGCTTGATGCACATTGTTTGTTAAAGATTTTCTTGTCACACCCTATCTTGGAAAAGGGGTCGTAAGATCCTGTTTATGGCCAATACTGTACAGCCTTAAAATATTTTAACCTACTTCTCCATGGTTATTCCTCTTTCTGTTACATATATTTCCTAACCATTCTGGCTCATGCCAGTCACTATCATATTATCAGAATGGATGTTTGAGGGTCTGTGCAAGCAGCTTTTTTTTATTTTAGTAACACTTCACTTTCTTTGAGCATGGTGGCACAGAGGCCACACTAGTATCCCTGTCCTTGATCACAGGATCAGTGGTGCGGCTTTTTGGCTGGGTTTAATTCTCCACCTGTTTGGTGTGTGAGATTACATGCAGAAGAAATTCAGAGGGGATACGCAGCGCGTGTCTCTAAAGAGGAGGCTTCCGTTCCCCCCCCCCCAGTCTTCATACACAGCGCCCGTGTCAGAACTGTCGCCGACCTGCTCTCCGAACTTAATCTGACAGCACCCAGCCATCCATAATCCCTCACTGTATCGTAATCTATTTACTCTGCATTCTAAGAGGATTTTCTTTTTTAAAAAGTATATATACAAGATATATAAATGTGAATTGATACTGGAAATGGAGGAAGGGTCAAGAGAGGAAGCTTTTGTGTTGCCACCTCTGTTTTTATGTCTGTCTGTTGCCTATTCTTTGCACGTTTTAAGGACAAATCAGTACTGTTGTCACCGTATCATTTTTAAAACATTGCATTACATGTACAGCTTGTAATATATATATATATATATATATATATGATTTGTGCAATAAAACAATCAGCAATTATGATGATTGATCCAACAACTCGCAATTATGATGATTGATCCAACAACTCACCATTATTAATGTGTTAATCTGATTATTCAGTAGTTTTCAAGAGGCGTCTGTCTTATTTGAATTATATTCATATTGTTGTTGTTTTTTTTTTAATTAGTCTGGCCTCCAGTCAGTGATTGTGTGCCAGGAACCATTTTCAACAGCTCAGACTTAAGCTTAATACTTATAATCACACAGGATTATTTGAGAGATCACAGTTTTTCTGTAAATGACAACCTTGTAATCCTATGTCGAGTCAAACTAAGAAAATGTTTAGGATCAAACAGTCTTTTTGGCAAAATTGCTGAAATTTGATTGGCATATCTTTGGGTTTGATAGATGATGAGTTTCTTTCACAACATCCAGAAGCATTGTTAGCTTCTTTTTAAGGGAGTTTAGATGTTCTGATCATGTTTGTGTATTTTGCAGTATTTGCAGTCTTATCCATAAGGTCATGCTTATATTCACTTTTAATATTACTTTTTTTTTTCTGCAGATGTTTTTATGAATTTACCTACAGCTGTGCTATAAGTAAAAGTTTAGTGTTCATGAGTTTCTTTGAGCATCCAGGGCTCTGCACAGTTCATCAGAGGTCTTGACATCTAATTCAACCAGCTGTCATACACCACCAGATATACTGAACAAATCTGCACAAACAAACAGTCATTCACTGTTAGTGTTCATTTCCTGAATGGTTGTGTAGGAAAACTGGTTTTCAGTCCTCATGCTCCCTGTCGGATCAACAGCCCAAGGAAGGCCTCAGGATTCATCTGAGTGGTGCGGTGATGTCACAGTCTAGTCACTTGATATGAGAAAAATGAACTTGACAAACTGTTCTCACCTCAATTAAGAGTTAATTAACTGTTCCCGTTTTAATTGCAGCCATTAAGATCAATTATGTCACCACTAGGATTAAATGGCACTGTTTTGTCAACTAACACTTGAGTGGTAAAATAATAGGCTACATTAGTAGAGAGATCCTGTTCCAGTCTCTATCATATTAAAACACTTTGTGTTTATACTTATTTTTGTCAGATAAGGAAAATTATTCAATATCACTATTTTCCATTTCATTTATATATTTAGATATAGCCTATATTTTTTATTTACATTGCACCCTTATGTAATAGAATGTATAACATCTTCAAAAAAGTTTTCAAACCAAGGAAATTTTTGTACAGATATCATATTTTATATTTTTTCAACAATATCATTGACTCTGTAATAAAGTGTCATTTTTTAGTGTTATGCTTACTCCACTTGACTCGAGCAAAAAATGTGCCTTTTCATTTAAAAGGTCAGAATACTTTATACTTTAAAATAATGGTAATAATAATAAAAACAATGACTTCGAGGTCCGATCTGTTTAGTTTGTTTTTTGTCACGACAACAATGGTTTCCTGCATGTTTACGTCACACGAACTTTAAATTGACAAATATTTGACCGTTTATTCTAAAAAAATATTTATTACTAATTTTTATTTTTAAATATAATTTCAGCTTTTTAATGAGACTCTGTAGTATTCTGAGGATAGAAAGGCAACACCACATAGACATTTTTGACTTTAGGCCCCACAAAAAAATAAATAGCCTAAATAAATGAACCCGCGCAACATAGAAGTATTTTCGCAAGCAGATTAGAGAAAAAGAGCGTTCGTTTTCCTAAATATATACATCTAAATAATTTTTTTTTTTTTTAAAAAGCCCAGGAAAAGTTGGGCCTATACCGTTTAATAGGTGCTATAGTCAGTTTATAGGTAGCTATACAATGTACGGTCAGTTACTGATCTAAAGATAAAGTTATGAGCTCAGTAAGTGTCCATCCTGACAGCCATAATGCCGCCTGTCATCTGTTCCTAAGACCTCAGCGTCAATACTGTAGAAATAAATCCCTCTAGTGGTTTTCCCACCCTCAGCGTTTCTGTAACTCGCAGAGGCCTGGAGTCAGCATCTCACCATCTCAGCAAACCCTTCGCTCATCACACTTCCGTTTTCCCATTAATGGTTTTGGTCGGTAATCTCTTTTACAGTTTTCACATGTAATAATATGGTGGCAATTGTGGACAAGCCGTCCCACTCGGGTGACATTTGGACATATGAGCATATCAGCAAGGCAAGAGTGGATTGCTTCCTACAGCAGTAATGGAAGCGTCCTATCCGCCTCATGAACTGAGAAAATTCCACATTTTGAGGACAGTCCATCAAAATATTCTTGACCGAAGGGAAATTACTGTTTTGGCTTTTTGCTTCAATAATTCGATTTCGTTTAGTTTAAATAATTTAACACCGTTTTAATAATATATATATATATATATTAAATTACTTACAAGGAGCAATATAAAAATAACGTAAAGCTTTCTCAGTAGCCTAGGCCTAAATTTTTAGTAGCCTAAATTGTATTTGAGTTGTGGTAGTATTGTAAGTCAAACTGCTGTCAAAGGCACATGTCTTCCAGGTAGAAACTGATTAAACAATATCGTCTGGTTAAATGATAATATGATAGCCGAGATATTTAAAGTAAAAGCATAGCTTCTTTGTGACATAATGAGTAAACGAAATGTCAGACCAATAGCCTACATGTTGAAGTGAGTGAGTCTCTAATCATCTTTATTGTAGCCTGTGTGTTCGTTCTTTAATCAAAATAAGACAGAGTTCAGGCTAAATACGTCCCTCTTGCATTTTTTTTTTTTTTTATCAAACTTTTCACCTTGACTTGGATATGTAATAACGTTTGCTTTGTTGTTCACATGGAGGGTATAGCGGTTAAAATGCGCATGCCAGGCTTTACATTTTGAAAATCATTCCCTTTCAAAATAATGAAACCTGGATAACGTTGGTAGCTGATTGTGAGTGCTTAAATGACCGATGACGTTAGATGTTATTAAAGTCACACCTTTATATATATATTTTTTTTCGCCTTGCTAAAAAGTTTATGTAAGGACGAAATATCTAATGTCTGAAAACGGGAACTTTATTTACTTCTGATACATTTAGTAACACAAAATTTAGTAATACAATTTTTTCACAAATGTTAGTTGTTACCAATAAATGACGAACTCCATGAGTTCATGGGCATGAAATCACCTCGCCAGAATCATGCCAGCTTCAGTTGAAAGTGTTAGGCCCGAACAGGCCCTATAATGTTTTCTCTCGCTCACCCCTCAGGCTTAAGCAGGTGCTCCACGCGAGGGCGTGTCCGAGCTCCTCAAATGATTCCCCAGGAATACAGGACGCAAATGTTTGTTTGATGCAAATCTTACAAATCCATTCATGTTTATGTAGTGTCGCTGAGCTGCGGTGGCGTCTCAATGCGAGCACAGTAAAACAAATACGCGTAATGTTCTCCTGAGCGAGGTGTTGATTCAGATGCCAGGCCAACACATCAATAATTAGCAGACAACAACACTGAAGCTAATTAAAGTCGTGCGAATGGGTTATTTTATTATTATGCTACTAACGATATTGTTCTGAAAACACTCAGAACGTAATATTCATAGTAACGTCGAGCAGCATTAAGGTGTCTCTTTCAATGCGCATATTTATATCATATAATAGCCTACACATGTAATAATGATAATTATTATAATTTAGTAATTATAATTATTAATAATTATTATTATAATAACAGAGCTTTGTCATAAATTAGGACTTGAAATAATGCAGGCCTTCCTGTGATGAGACAATTTACTACCTGTGCACATTCTTTCTATCCGCTGCTTAATCGACCAAAAGGAAACTTTTTCTGTTGGAACACGTTCATCTAAACAGCTCTGCCGAGCCTTGTTTTTCTCCAGCTATTTCTTTAATGGCCCGGTGCCTGACGGCTGCCTCCCTCCCGCTTTTGACCCATTAACCCAGACCCACCCACGTCATTACCGAATCAGAAGCGATATCGCTCCGGGTTATTTTGGCGAAACGCTCTTGTGCTCCAGAGCGCGCGGAGATTCTACTGGGAAGCAATTATCGCGAGCGCATTCAATTACGACCTGATCAAATGCGTTAATAAATATTTAAGAAATTTTGCGGTGCCGCGGCCTTTAACAGTTTGCACAAAAAGACCTTCAAACGATTGTGTGTTTTCTAATGCCCAGCTGAATACAGGCCTAGTTAAAGTCCACGGTTTGAGTTAATCAATTTTACACCACTGCATACACAGTTGCAGCATCCATACCCATAGCAAATAACCGATTTATTGAGGAGCAAAAACTTAATCCTTTCCACATAACAAAAAAAATGCAATCAGTAACATGCGATTTTTCCACTCACGCCCTTAAAATCCTCACAGTCCGATGGAAATAAATCAATGAATTGCATCAAGTTCAGTGCAGATAATCATGCAGCTCTCAATGATTCAGTTGTTAAACAAAAAAATAAAAAGCTGTTCAAAATCCAAAGTGCATCCAGGATTTAAATAAATAAAACTGAGGTGTGTTTATTGTAGTAGTTTTTTTTTTTTACTTATTTATTCGTTCGTTGAGAGTTGAAAACATTTGCAACAAGAGAGTAAATTTCGGGTGTTAAAAATCGGACATACCCCAGTCAGAAGTCATGTGAAATTTTGGTAGTTAACTGATCTTTATTACGGACATGAATGTAATGATCTGCGCCTGCAGTACATTCAGCATTTCATTGGCATTTGGGAATTCTTCCTTAACCACATATCTCATCCACGTGATTTTTTTTCCGGTTAGAGCAATTAAGTCAAGTGCTGTTAAATGCATCCAACAATGTTAATCATGCCCGTGCTCTTTCACCGCAACACATCTTCAAATGCTAGTTTACCTAATGGAATATCACAGCCAAATATCCCCCGCTCTAAAAATGTCCAACATATAATTAAGTTTCTTTTTTTTCTTCAAAATTTTAATTGTTTTTCTCCACATGGTGTTCTCAATATAAAATCCTATTTATTTTTTTCAGGGTAACAAATTTTTTTTTCAGTATATCAAATAAGTCCAGCGGCCAATTCTTGATCTTTGGATTATTTGGGGAAAAGATTTACATAAAGTCGTTTCAAAGTCTTATTAAACCATTTGAAATCCAGTAACACCAACTAAATATGGTCAATGTAACTGACCCAAATACATATGTACACAATTCAGCTCTGTTAAGCTGACTAGAATCTGTCATCCTAAAAAATAACCATATTTAGAAAACGAAACAGCTGTACAGGGTTTGAGAGGTGGAGGTAAAACGGTAGCTGAGCGCTCAGTGTCCCGTGTAGAAAACGGTAATCCAGAACAGGCAGGAGAGTGAGGCAAGTTCGGCAAAACACTTCAGAACCAGAACTCTGGGTCGTGGAGTAAATGTAATTAAGTCTCTTCAGTGACAAAAAAAAAAAGAAGGGAAAACTAGCTTTCATTTCCCTCCACAACTTTGCCATTTTCCCCTTTCTTATCGCTAAAGGGGAAGAGGGGGGGGGGGGGGGGATACGAACATCTAACTATTCTGTTAAAATCTGCAAGTCCATATATATTTTTCCTTAAACTCAGCACACTTTTAAAACAGAGAGATGGTGAAAATGGAGGGCATTTAAAAAAAGAAATCAGATCACAAGACTTGGAACCTCCAGGATGCTTGGTCTTTGTAGTCCAAACAGTCTGTAGTGTTGAAGTTGAGCTTCCAGGAGGAGGCCGTTTGCTCCTTGTAATCCAGGCAGTCAGAAGAATTGAAGGCCAGGCCAGTGCCACTGTAGGCCTGGTGATGATGGTGGTGGTGATGTCCTGAGGACTGACTGATGTGGTGGTGGGGGTGCGTGGGCATGGACGAAGCCGTCATGGGGCTGAGCTGATGAGGGTGGTGGTGAGAGTGCATGGGGGCCAGATAGGAGCCACAGTCCACCCCACTGAAGTAAGAACCGGAAGGAGTCGGGTAGCCCTGGCTATAGCCGGTGGTCTGGTTGTAGGGCATGGGGTAGGAGGAGCCGGCCGTGCCTGAGACGGAGCGCTGCATGCAGGAGGCGTTTGAGGAAGCGACGGGCTCCGGCAGGGAGACTGACGGGGGTGCGGAGCCTGGAGAAATGGCAGGGCTCCAGATTGAGGAGACAGTACTGATAGAGGTAGAGGTGCTACTGATGCCTGTGTTATTGGTGGAGGAAGAGGAGGAGGAGGAAGAGCCAGCACTGGAGACAGCTGGAGGGGTGAACTGGCCGCTGCTCTCTGAGCCCGTGCTCTCCCGGGTGGGCGAAGATTTCTTCTTTGCAGGCCGCGCTTTAGTACTGCTGCCACTCTGCTGCTGCTGACGACATTTAGCGCGACGATTCTTGAACCACACCTGCAGGACAGAGAGAGGAAACAAAAACACTTAAAATACACTTTGAAATTCTGTTTGAACAACACCTTTAAAAATAGGCGCATATGAAAAAAGGGTAGCGCAGAGTCCATTACGCCCAATACACACACGCACACAGAGCCCCATTAAATGATTATGGAGACCTTCCGTGCATGGCTGAAGGACATGTTGGAGAGCCATTGTGCAATATCAGAGTGGAAAATAGCTAGTTATTAGCAGTTCCTGGCTTTAATTTGAATGCAGGGCCTTTCTGCTTTACTGTGTGGATCTAATTTCAGTGCTTGTAGACGGCTGGGTGATAGCAGCCTATTGAGTTTCTCCGCAGAGATGGTAATTCAATAGTGGAAGGAGGGTCTGACCGTGTAAAGCGTTTTGTTTCATGTGCTTATTAAGAGCAAATAAAATTGCTTGGGAAATTGACGGAGGGTTGCTCCTTTAGGCCTCGGATAACTTCAGAAAAAGCATTATTTGCATGCAAAAATCCACAGCGGACTGTGGGAATTTTACATTTCCTCATCACTGATATTTACATCAAAGTGAGTGAGCTTTTAATCACAGTGATCATCTGGGAAACACAGTAGCCAACCTTCATATATTTGGTCTATATGGACAAATTTTTCAGTGCAGGAAAAATCAATTCAAAATGCACTGAACACCTTGGTTTGGGGAGTACTAACCTAATTATTCAAGCACAATTATGAAATTCTTTCATGCTGCATAATTCAAACATGTGTCACAAAAAAAAGAAAAAAGAAAAAGAAAAAGTCAAAGACAGAGGAGCAGAAATCACCTGCCAATTAACCCTAGTAATGGCTATATAAGGCTGACAACCAAAATGTCAAACACACACATCTATAGTCTATAATAATAATTGCAATACTTGTAATCATTATTACAAACTACTACGAACTTTTAAAAAAATCAGTAGGGGGAGCAGCTGAGCATAAAGCATTAACGAATGTGTTTGGAAAGTTGTTATACTTGTACAATTGTTTTTTCTAAAGGAACCATTTAGTCTATTTAGATTTTTTTTCTTCAAACATTTAGTGGTTACATGTACCTGAACTCTGGATTCAGGAAGGTTGATCTTCAGTGCCACCTCCTCTCTCATAAATATGTCCGGATAACGAGTTTTGGCAAAGAGCGCTTCGAGAATGTCAAGCTGTGAGCGCGTAAATGTCGTTCTTTCCCGCCGCTGCTTTCTGGGCGTTGCTGGGGGGGTGAAGAAGTCATAAAATAGTACACAGGATAATATATTATGATTTTGTTTACATGTGATAGCAAATAGCTTCAGGACATTTTCAAGGACTATTTTCGGAAATTAAAATAATTATACCTTAAAGCGTTTTTAAATTATTATAGAGGATTTTGCGGATTTTTTTTTTTAAATAGGCTAATAATAAATAACGATGCAATGAGCATATTAGGTCCAAGAAGTCCTTTTTAAACATTGATAAAATGCACTTCAGACAATTTCAGTAAAGTTTCATTAAAACAGTTTCTAACAACTTAATAAAAAAAAAATACAGACGTGATTCTTGCTTATATAGCGCTTTGTTAAACACTTCATTGTACACGTAAAACGTGATATTTATGTACCTGGGTATCCGACGGACGGGTGCAGTAGGTCCATGGCCGCGCCGCTCAGCCCCAGGCCGTTCATGGCGTAGGGGGGCTGTTTGAGGTATGACATCATGCTAGAGGCAGTCACGGGTCCCCCCAGATCTTGCCAATAGTTCGATTTCCCCCGATGTTGCAGTTTGACGAAGGACGGACCAGATTTAAGTTACTGAAATGTGATTGTAATAATATTAACAACTGATATGAGCAACACAAAGCATGAAAAATACAAAGTAAATTAAATATGAGTTAAGAACTGTTGAGTAGTTAACCATGTCCTTCTGCAAAGTTATTATAGAAAACAAAGTATAAATAAGTGACAACCTAATTGGTTTCATGCTTTTAAATCATGCAAAAAATTACTTTATTACCCTTTTCGATTATGATAATAATACTAATACTACTAATAATAATTCATCTTAAATTTACAAAACAAAACAAAAAAAAAAAAAAAAAAAAAATAGCATAATGGTGAAAACTGATACCAGGATGCCTGACGCGAATTAAAAGTATAATTGTATTTCTAGATATTTCTTTCTTTTTCGTTGCCTTTCTATAGGTCTATATTTGTAACCACATTTAAGCAAAAATGCAAAGTATGAATGTTCCCCATTTTCTGACATTTCCTATATAAAATAAATAATAAAAAAGCATTTAAAATATTTTGCAAGAGTTAGCTACATTTATTTTACATTAGGTTATTAAGTAATTATTTAAATACGGCTTTGCAGAAGCTTGTCTGTCTTAACGGGGGATATAAAACCAAATCTGTGCGGCTTAAAAATAGCCTACTTATTAAAAGAATTAAACAACTTGCAGGCCTGATAAACATGGTCTTTAGGGTCACACTAAATTTAACATTGTGTAAAAAAAAAACGTGATAGAAATAATATTTATTATTAATTATTTAAAATAGGCTAGTTTTGTTGAACATCTCAAAAGAGTTAGGATAAAACTGAGGCTACTTATAGAAAATGTATAATCGTATATATTATTATTATTATTATTATTATTTTTTTTTTTTTAACGTATATCTTTATTAACGCGTTGTATTAATTTTGTTAGTCATTCCATTTAACCAAATGTAGGAGCTGACTGGTTATCGTGGAAATGAATGTGGATGGGCCCCGTGCTGAGAGAACCGAACCGTTTAGAGTTCTGTGTATTCCAAGCTATTCCTTGCTTATTCTTTACTCTGTAAAGACTGGTTAGAAGGAACACATCTACGTGCAAATTAACTCAATTACAATGCAGATTAGACCTCTGGGGAAACACCTTCATTTCTTGGCCTTATCACCAAAATAAATTAACAAAAACCAAAACACGCCTCTCCAATTACTCTCCAAGTGAGCTGGTTTAGGCTTTACTGCGGCGGTGAGTTGATATTTGCAAAAACGCTCGGTTTCAAACATACGGGCCACTATTTTTTGATTTAATTCATTTTGAAGCATTTGCTTCTAAGCGACTATGACAATTACCAGACGGCGTAACTTAAATACACCACTGAGTCTCACGTCGGTAGAGTCAATAGCCTATGTCAATAAAAATAGAAAACTTTCGCATACTCCAAGAAAACCAAATGTATATGCTACACCAGAAAAACAAATGTTGTGCTAACATAAATAAAACAAGAAATTTACACTAACTGAAACTTGTATTAGTTCCGTTTTGTGAAGTGCTAAATCTAAATTAAAATGCGCATTTGTTCTTACCTTTTTCAGAACCCTCCGTCCTTCTCCTCTCCTCAATTTTTGCAGTCTGACCAGACGATTAAAAAAAAATATCCACCAATGGAAGAGTTCAGGAAGGCAAATCGACCGAGGAACCTCACCAAATAAATGTCGTCTAAAACTATCCTCAAAACTGCAGCAATGTTGATATGGCGCACGTGTTTGGCTTTTAGCTGGACTTCTTGTAGCCTATTGAGAGTGTGTTCCCGGGGTTTAAAACCAAATACATTAAACTCATCTGCTTTGGCTTTCTCGTTCGTGTCTGTCACTAGTTTAAGGTGATTGCTAATGTAGACGGATGGAGATTGATCACCTTCTCCTATAACCCTGCCTCTCTAAGAGCGTAGGACACCTGCAGATCCGCCCACTCCAGCCAATCGCCGCTCATTCTCTGCTTGATTGACAACTGTAACAACCAGTCCACGGACAGAACCTCTTTGAAGCCCCACCCCGCGCTGACTAAAGACATCAAGAACATGCACCGTCCAAATAAATCTTTAGAATTTCGAGACCTAAAATATCAAGAAAAGTGTAGACAATACAGTTAAACATTTCCCAAAATTAGCTGGTAAATAAATTAAAATGTGGACTTCACTTACAAAAGTCGTTATGAAATTAAGGTAGGCTATAAAGTAGGCTATAAAATATTTAAACTATTTAAATGATGATATTCAAAAGACCTAACGATTGCAATATTGGCCAAACCATTTAATTAGAAAGTCGTGTCAAATCTAAACAAAACATTTGCATAGTTGCTTAATTACAATTGTAACCGTTTTTTGTCTTGAAATGTATTTCATTTGGTATAGCCGATCGCTAGAAAAAAATCGGAGACCGTAGGCCTATCGAATAGGCCTATTGGAATATTAATTTATTAGCTCATGTAAAGGCAGAATTTGCCCACGTAGATTAAACAGTCTAATATAGGCTATATCCACTATCCAAACAGTTAAAAAAAAGAAAGAAAGAAAAAAGAAAGAAACATTAAGGCCTTTACTGAAATGTCAAAAAAAACAACAACCAATTCACAAAGTACTGTTTGATACCAAATTTAAGTGATCGATTCATGTAGTCCATCGATTTGAAGCGGGGTAAAATGCAGCAAAAAAGTCTAATTTATCCACTTTATCTATTTTCATTTTTATTGTTACCTCGCCTCATGAATATTAATGAGTGGCTAATCCCCACTTAGAATTACATTTCAGAATAGTGTGCGTAAAGTTTAATAGGCAGACGGAGAGGAAACGTGAAAGGGAGTGAAGAAAAACTCGGCTCTTCCAGAAAAGAAACGAAATCAGCACATAGAGAGAGTCTGAGCCTCAGAGAATCAAAGAAAGCACCTTTCAAGCCTCACTTTCCCAAAGAAATGCCAATAAAATACGGTAACAGAATATCACGGAGGGCGCGGTGTTTCCTTAACTGTTTCTGAAAGGCTCAGAAGATCTTAATAAGGCTTCGCTCGGTCCTTTTGTTGATCTCACAAAATCAACTCATTCTAATTGAGGCCTGAGCTGAAAGCGACCTAATGTTCAAAGCAAGTGACCGCCGGAGGAACGAAATTACATTTTTACTTTATGGGGCATCCAATCAAAGGCCAAGCGGCTTTACACGTTCTTCTATAGATCAACAAAGTCATCGACAAAAGTACTCTTGGGAATAACAGAGATGCTGCTGTTAGCCGTCAATAGACGCGGAAAAACTAAAGGGAAAGTTATTGGATACTGCTTAGAAGTACGGTGACAGGGAATGCGCATATTAAATGTTTATACTGCCTGTTTAAAGCACAAGTGCTGCCTCCAGCCCCCCATAAAGACAGATTCCACCTGCCCTTAAACTATTTCCATAGATAATAATAATAATAATAATAATAGTTAATAACAACAAAATGTGATCCTCAAACGCACACAAAAGAAATAGCCTATACAGTTCCTGCATTTTGTCCGTTTGCTGGTTTATTCTTTTGGCCCTGATGTTGCTAAGACCCCGTGATAAACCCAGAACAAGTATCAAGTTATCAGGTTGCAAGAAGCTTTTGTAATAAGAGTATTTTGTCTAATCCCAAATTGCAGTCGAATTTTCTAAATGCTGAGCTCGTAAATCTCGGGATTAGAGGAGGCGAGAAGAGGAGGGGGAAAAGTTTGGTTTCTTTAGCCGGCAGGATGGGAGCGAGTCGGCGATGTTGTCGGTCCTTATTAAAACGCTGATGCATAAAATACGATATTGAAGCTCCCAGAGAAGGCTCGGTTCCGTTTCCCCCGGTGTATTTTAGGACGAGGGAAGGGTTTTCGGCGGTCGAGGGGCTTCGTCAAGTCCAACTGCTCAACACCTGAAGTCAGGCCGTGGACTTCAAAGCAACTGGATCCACAGAACGCGCTCTGGGACTCGCGCATCTCTGCTCGCGCTGAGATGCTGCACTGCACTCTACTCTGTTTTGGATAGCTCTTTTTTGCCTGTGATAAGAACATTTATTTTTATAAACCTTTTTAAATAATTTATTTTTCACATAAACAGTTGGGTTGAGCCTGAAAACAACAGTTGGCAAATGGACAACAATCAGGTAAGGGAATTGTGCATTTCGACAATGCCACTGCATGTGAGTGTGTGAAATAGAACTAGATAAGATGTTTAATTTAATTTTTTAATTAATCTTTGAGTTTGTGTGTGAAATGCAGAGAAAATGCCAGATATATATAAACTTTCTGATAGTTGCCTGACTGAAACAGAACATTAAATGAGTTACGATATAATGTAAGGAACCACAAATGCATCAAATATTTATCAAATATTTAATTTTTTTGTTTTACAAAAAAGAAAAAAAGTTTAAGCGCTTTAAAGAGATAAAGGCTACAGTTACGTTAAGTGTATATTCCAGAAGTAAAATATTAATATTCCATCCCACGTTTCACTGGGACAAATCAGATGTATACATACACATCTTGTATTAAATTAGGCATCTGAATGGACTAGAGAACAGTTCAAAGCGGTCATTTAGATATGAACACCACGCTACCGTCTCATCGGGATTACACGGACCTCGCCACAGGTCTAATGCATAAAATTATGACATGCGTTTCAAGCCTCTCACAGGCTCAAACTCTCCGATTAGTAAAAGAAACACACAAATGTCCTTTCCGCCGCCGTGTAATGGGTTGTGAGCGCCAGTAAGTGTCTCCTATTCAGAAGATTACAGTCATCTGTGATAACTGCAAAATAATAAAAACAAAAACAAAACGCCCGGGGGGAAAATTAAGGTACAGTCAGACCCAACCATCAGCAAATTAATGTGGCAGTATTAGAAGGGCTAAAGGAGGACGTCAGCTGTCAAAACTTATTTTGCTCGTTAAATGGAGGATGCGAAGCTTCGGTGATGACTGTTTGGCTTAGAATTAAGTGTCTGAGGGAAAGCAGATGCTTTGGACAGAGTGATTCTGCCTTAATCTCCCTCCGAGGAAAGACCTCAAACAAAAGAAAACGCAAACATTCATTTGGAAACAACCGTAAAATGCTGGGGAATTTTCCCAGAACGAGCTGGACGTCCCTCTTGAGTGCCTGTAAATTGTTTTATTAATTGATAAAAAAAAGAACGTCTGTCGTGTTTCGTCATAGTGCGATTTCATATGTTTTTATTTGAAACGTCAGTCCAGTCAGAACATAGGAAAAATAAAACACCATGAATTAAATTGATTAGGCCTATTGAATTATTAGGTTACGCATAATACAGACAGGCAAATCTATGCAATAATGACAGAAGAAAATATGCAATTATTGGGACAATTTATATAAAATCGAACAGAACTGCATAAACGACAGAATTTAATAAATGTGTTCTAAGTTTATTCAGTATCATCAGCTGAATAACTATGACACAATTTCACAATTCCTTTCAAACACAATTTCCTTCAGAAAAACAAGGCCAAATCCATTAGCAACACCCAAAACCACACGAGCTGCTGTTTGATTCGAGTATGAAATCATTTGAATTTTATTGAACAGAGATATTTATAGTACAGTGGAATAAATAAACCGGTGATGCTCGTACAATAAAGACGTGAAATATGCGGACAAGAAAAGCCTCCCTTCTAAATATACAATAAATATTAAAGTTTTTGAGCAAATGTACAGGGTTGTGAAGATGATTACTTTAAAAACGTCTCAAACAGTAATAAAAGCAAACAGTAATAAATTACTCTGATCGTGACTGCTTTTGAAAATAAAGTTTTTTTCCAAGCTTTTTTAAGCCTCAAACAGTGAAATGAAATGTACAACATGACCGATTATTTGTGTTTAAGCACTCGCAGTATTTCACTCTTCTCACTAAAGCAAGCTCTAAAATGTTTGGTAAACATATTAAACATAAAAAAGTCAGTAAAACACAAAATAATTTTTTTAAAATGCAACAAGTCCCCCTTCTCAAATATTCTACACGTAGAAAGTTGAGTAATTAAAACATTTTCAGCTCTTGTTAGAGGAGAACATGCTGATAGATTTTCTTAAAACTGAAATGTGATATGATTTTGAAACCCAATCCTATTCACAAACAGAAAATGTCCCCAGTTTATGTGCTGTACCGAAACTTTGAGTTATAATTTCCTATAAAAAAAGGTTGTGAATGTCTTAAGTGTTCAGATTAATCTGAATTATAATGATTTAACCATTTAGTCAGAAAGTTTTCGAAATTGTACAGCTTTTTGCATCTCCTCAAATATTAGTACCTTGTTTGTGAGATCCAACAAACCAAACCTAATAATAAAGTTTTTAAATTTGTGTATGTGAAACAATAAATCTCTCTGGTATTAATGAAACAGGATGCATCTCAGGGCATTCACCAGTTCTTCAGCCCTTAGATAATAAAAAGATCAACATATGAAGATTTCAAACAACAATAATAAAGTGTATGCTGTAGTCTCTATGACACGAATACATTTCAAGACTTTGTAGTGTACACGTCATCTTGCTCCTTTGTTGCTTCGGAAATGACCGTCACTGAAGAACGCACTTCTCCTCTTTTTTTGCCATCTTGCCTTTGTTCTGTTCCAGGGTTCTCTCCAGGTGCTCATCTTCCTCTTCAGCCCTGCCGACACACACAGGATCAAAGGTCACAGACAGGAACACAGGAGAATGCCACCTGCACCTCCACCACCTATGACCTGTACTCTGTCTGAACGGCTTCAGAGTCAATTCGGCTCTTGAAATATTCACAAGCCCCCTCTGCCTGACTCCATCCCCCCCACAAAACACCTAAACATGCTTGGTGGCAAAGAGAATGTGGGTGATTACAAACTTTGGCCTTTAAACCCTCCCTGAACCACGCTATAGGGCCTAGAGGACTAATCCTGGCTCTAGTAATCCCACAACGCCTTGCGGCAGAAGGACTTACTCTTTCTCCTGGGCGTCCAGGTCTCGGACCAGCGCATCACGTTTGTTGACCAGTATGACCAGCTCATCCAGCAGCAGCTGCTCTCGGCGCTTTTGTGCCTCCGTCTTCTGCCAGTCTGGAAGATAGAGAGGAAACAAGGGACAATGTTAGAGAAAAAGCTCAGGCTGATCACTAATCACTTCATACCACCTTCCAACACAATCCAGGAAACACGACTTAAAGTAATAGTTCAGTCATCAGTTCTGTCATCATTTACTCTGCCTCATGTCGCTCAAAACCTGTATGACTATCAAAAACGAAGATATTATGGAAATGAATCATTTGTTGATTTGGACCCCACTGACTTTCAAAATATCTTTTCTTTCCGCAGAAGAAGTCATACAGCTTTGGAATGACATGATTTTGAGTGAACTATCCCTTTAAAGACACAGATGTCATATACTGGGTTTTAATGAGAAAGACATCACTGTCCCGTAATAAAATATTCAGAAAAGAAAACGTAGCCCATACTATTGTGGCGTTATTGTGAAGTTGTACCAGGGCACCCACAGGTTCCTGTATGGAGTGAATGCGAGGACAGTGCTTTGAGTACACTAACTGCTTTCAGACGGCTCCCAAAGAGACGCACTGACGCCATTTAAGATAGGAAAAATTATTTACATTAAGAATAAATAGCAAAAAAATCTGTCCATAAGTACACTATAATTCACTATAATAATACTATAAAGGAAGAAATGGATTTGTATGTATTTTTTGAAAACAAATGATAGAAATTTAATGTATAAAAGGTGCGTAACTATAGCGAAGGTCTCTGTGAGGTGACCTGCTCCTGTCCCCCTGCCAACAACAGGTCTGAAATATCAGCCAGGCAGACGAGATCAGGCCTTACTGATACCAGTGCAGATTAGGGCCCTGCTCACAGCCAAGGGGAAGTTATCTTACCGGGCCTATTCTTCAGCCCGCTGTAAGAACAGACTGTACTAGTGTCTTTACACTGCTTTATTAGCACTCCCTCATGGACATAGACTCACAAAAATACACACACAAAATACACACAACTTCTATTATATAGAGCGACCAATTTCTACAAAACAAATAAAAAATATAAATGCACATTCAGCTTTCTTAAAAGTCAGTAATGTACTTTTAAAATTAAAATTAAATATTTCTGCTGCGGTTATGTGAAATTGCAGTGTGGTGCTGAGAGCGTCGTTGGTCCCGAAAGGTCTGCTCATCGCTCTTGTTTAACCTCTCCGCCTTTGAAGTGAAGCGCAGTGGCAAAATGAACACGGTTCCAATATTTGAAAGTCATTTGACCCCCAGCAGCGAAATAAAAGTCTTTGGTGTTCTGAAATTAGGCTTCAGAGAGGCTAATACTAAATATTTGAGAGGATTTGTCTCAGCTTTAACAAATTTGCCAAATTTGAACAAAAGCTGCAGGAAAGAAAATGAAAAAAAAAGGTACATTGCTCTTTAAAGAGCAATTTAGCTATTTGCAAAAGTGAGTTTAATTTTCTGTTATGCTAGTAATGCAACACAGGGTGGCCATTTCCTGTGCGCCTACAGTGCTGACTGCATTTAACATCCTAAAGGCCAGACTGTTTATCCTGCATCGCTCTCCATACGTTCTGTGTCTTTCACGACCCTCCTCTTTAATTCGCTCTGTCGTTTCTTCTACCCCTCCGTCAAAAACGACAATGCCTACTTCACAAAGACCTGCCTGGAGGGTAGGCTACGACCAACAAAAACTTCTCCTGCATGTCCCAAAGAGGTAGAGAGAGAGAGAGAGAGAGAGAGAGAGAAAGCCCCTCGACTCTTTACCTCCTCCTCCTGTTCCCCTTCAACATTCTCAGCCAAAAAGCCACAGATCCTCCCCTGCACCTCCGGCAGAGGCCGCATGCAGCTGTCAATCAAGTGGGAGCGGCACCGCCCCCCTCATTAAGAAGGTAAACAATGAATATGGACGCAGAGGGACACGGCAGAGTAAACGAGCGATCGCAACTCGCCATAAAACACTAACAGAAGCTGCTGCCTCCTCTCTTTTCCTCTCTTTCCTTGAAGAAGAGATGGATGAAGACTATTTGGAGTTGTTGTTGGTGTTGGTGGTGGTGGTGGTGGGGTGGGGTGGGGGGTTCAATCCTTTTTGGATTACTCCCCTCTTTCTCTCTCTCTCATCGCCCTGGGCAATCACGTTAAAACTCACATGGTTGGTGCTTATTCAGATAACCCTAACAATGCACACCAATGGTAACCATGTGAGCACTCACAACCCACAGAAGAATGCACTGGTTCAAATCCCCATGACCCTCCTCCACAGCAAAATTTATTCAAGAGTGCAACCTGCTCGGCAGCTTCAGGAGGCACAGAGCTTCTTCTGAGAGTTCTGCTGAAAGATCACTAAACACAAACTTCACACACCCGCTCTGCTCGCTATAGTGTACGGACACTTTTGGACTGAATGGAGATTTTTTTTTTTGGTTAGAACTTTTTTTAGAAGGAAATAACAGGAAATAAGTAGTTTTGGAGGAATCCAGGGAAAAATGCATGATCTTATTACAGCAGATTTAGGCGAGCAGTGGGCAGGCTGGGAGCGCCAGCGTAAGATGGATCTGGAGAGAGGCCAGCTGGGAATTAGACAAAGACCAACATGGAGAACCATGACAAGGAGGGTGACGGGACGACAGTCCCTGGATTCTTACCACACTTCACCCAAACTACATCAGATACAAATAAAGTGACTATCAAAAACAAACCATGTACAAAATGTCTTTGAATAAATGTTTGAATCACTAATCTGCATCTTGTGTTTCTGCGCATGCACATGAGCGATGTAACTAATTTGGTTTATGAGAACTACACAAAGTTAAAATGCTGAGAAAAAGGGCTAAAATAATTTCAGTAAAATTATACAGCCTTGATATCAACTACTGCTAACAACAGAATATTAACACCTAAATAAAAAAAATGAATAAAAATAAAGACCATAGAATATATTACGACAACACAAAAAACTTGTGTGAATTGGGAGACTACACAAATATAAATGTCTATTAGGTGTTGTTGTATAAAAGCGGATATTGAGAGTCAAATGCAGAAAGCGATGGCTAAATGGAAATGAACACAGATTTCAGTGAATAGTGTAGAATGAGAAAGTGTCGTCTCGCCTTATCTCCAGTTCCAGTCAACTAGCAATCTTGAAAGAGTTTGCAACATCATCAAAGCTGGCCATTTGATAGGATTCTCACACTGCACCCAATCAATCTGAGGAATACGGCAGCCCAGACATGTAACAAAGCTCAAATAGATTTACAAATGGGGTTGTAGGGGGATAAGCCCTTGCACAGGATTACATATTGATTTTAAACATATAAAAAAGCTTATCATATAAAACCGTAACAACAAAACTGGGGGACCTATGCAGAAATCCCTCAGCAAAAAGGAGCGTCCACTTTCAAATATAACGCCCCAGAGTGCACCGCATTTGAGGAAAGAAAGAAATAGGGAGAGGGGAGGGGAAAAAAGACGAATTTGAGAGAAAGCTTGTGTGCATGGCAGGCAGATAAAAAGGGCAAAAAGGATCAATTTGGAGGCAGAGAAATAGGAGTCATGGCATATTGTGGAAGGCCTCGCCACTTTTCTTTGCCTCCCCACAGCAGAGCGCAGACTGAAGGGGTTATCGTTTAGCTGACATTAACACTCACCCTGTTTGCTCTACACCTTTAACCGAATCCTTCCCGTCTTTTCAACCCGCCTTTATAATTTATAAAATATTTTCTTTCTCTTTCTGGTGGCTTCAGATCTAATAATGTGTAATGCAACAAGTGTAGTGAGTAATGATACCTACAATATTAATATTTATAAAAAAAAGAAAGAAAGGAAAAAAAAGAACAACCTGGTCCAGATAACAAAGGTTGTTCCATATGTCCAGCTAGCCAGGGATGGGCAAATTCAGATCTGAATAACTGGCTCCCTTTCAAAATTCAAAAGTGTGAATTTGAATTGAATTGGCCACATCCCATAGGAAGTTGAACTGAAATTTGAATTGGAATGATACTGAATTGCAATAAAAAAAAGAATGCATTCTGGGAAAAGAACTATTCTTCCATTCTGGTCCATAAAAGACTATTTAAATTGATAATTTATAAGGTAATTTTCTTTCTTTTTTTCTGTCTGTCCACCTATCAAACCCTCAAATGGTTTTAAACACCTTTTCAAAGTCTTTGCTATGACAACATTCAAAGTTTGTCTTGATAAATGTTGGCTTTTTAGTTTTCTAGTTAAAATAAGTTATGAATTTCAATTCATTTTAATTGTTCTTCTTTATATTCAAATGTAAATTTAAAATTAAATTCTGCTACCTCAATTACTTATTTTAGCAGTTAGTATGAAAACAAAACATTTAAGGTCACCTTAGAATGGAGAAACCAAATTCTTCTTGACATTTTGTTAAATAAAAGACATAAAATGCCCTAAATGCTACCCAAACCTCTCCATGACATCTATACGAGCCTTCAATATTACTCATCTTCAGGTCACACTGACTGTAGATTCTCCTCTGCACAGTCGTGGGGTCGAGGAGGGCGAGTATTTTTCTCTATCAACGAAAGAGTGTGCACTGATACGGGAGAAAGTGTGTGTGTGTGTGTGTGTGTGCGCGACTGAACGCCTCAGCCGCTACACTTCCAATGTCATCAGCTGACCAAGCAAATCAGCAATTACCTGTCTGCATTGCCTGGGCGCGAGAGCCCGTCGGGGCTCCAAATAAGAAACTGATGCACGAACCTCCTCACCAGCAGCTCAGAACTATCTCTGACTCGCTTCAGAAACACCCTGACTCTGAATGCCAAGTGTTGGGTCTCATGGGAGAAAGAGAGAGAGAAGGAGGGAGCGAGGGAGATAAAGTGAGAGAGAGAGAAAATAACTGCGAGTGATAATTCAACAGGTAGCAGTGTGTGGACTGATAGGGTTGTTACAAGAAGCAGGGACTGAATTACCACTGCCGTGGACGGACCCCGTCACCCTTGCACATCCAGACCAATATTTGGAACTCACTCCATGTTCGCTGATAAGTGGACACAAGGCCGAGGCACTTCGACATCTGAACATTATTAGCTTAAGTTCTCGTTATCGGGCTCAGCATTTAGCGTACCGTATCACGGCGACTCTCAGCGTGGAGGAATCTTTCAGAAACAAGACAGAAACATGTCAAAATATTGAGATGAACCGTGTTGATCTGCCTCGGCGAAGCCCTGGAGGTGAGAAAGCGTGTGGCGAACGGCAGCATCACAATATGGCGAGCTGTGCTCTCTGCTTGGCTATTCATGTCCACTGTCAACCTCTCCGAACTAATTAGAATTGATTTATGATGGATCAGCTAGCTTATCAGGTGCAGAAAGAAATTACCATGGCTAGCCAAGGGGTGAGAGGGTCACCATCGAATTGTAAAATCAATTTGCATTGATTGTAAAAGGTTCATTTTGCGAAAGAGGACACAGTCAAAGGGATTAAACTTAACCAGACAACTTTGATACCGCACAATAGGCTTTATTTTTTTACTTTCCTTACCTGTCTGTATTACACACACTCAAAAAGCTTATAAACAGGAGCACATCCTCCGGCGCCCTGGGGCACATCACAGAGATTTAATATTGATGTGGAAATGACATGTGCACCTGCGGCTGTAATATGCGTGATTTTGAGAGCAAATCATATATCTTGTGTACAATCCAAGGGTGAATTTGTAAGATCTACATTATTAAAGGGCATTAAAACAATCAAGAGTGTTTTCAAATCAGAGCTTGGTGGGCGGAGCCACGTCAGTGGTGTCAAAGAGCACGTCGCAGACAGGTTTAATTAAGCAGGAGAGGATCTTTGTCTTTCACAGAGCGCCTCTCAAATTCACCCCCAAATCACTCTTTCACTCCCTCTTACCTTCAATCGCCAGCATTGCCCTTAGTTCTCGGTTCAGCAGCTCAAAGCGTCTCTCCAGATCGTGTTCCTTCTCCCTGGGCAAGTTGTAAAAGTTCATCAATATGTTAATTACTAAATCATTAAACACTTAAAGAAACCTTTAATAAACATTGATTCGTGAACTCGCCAACACCTTCACTACCTCACATTAATCTACTGCAAATAAGCGATACACAAACCGGAACAGAGGGGACCGAGAGCGGGGGAAAAGCGGGCGGGCGGGCGGGCGGACGGGTGGGGTATCACGCGGCAAATTAAATTTCACCACTTTCAAATGTATTGGAAATTAGCTAACTCTGTCCCTAATAGAATTTGTCCTTCACAGCCTGTTCAGTGACTAAAAAGAAATGAAAGAAAGAGAAATTATCAAGGCCCTTTTAATTGAGCACTTAAAAAGCCCCTTTCCAGTGATATAATGTGATTAGAATACTTCAATCTGTCATTTGTGAGAGCTTTGAAACTCTGTCTCTTTCTTCTCCTCTTCTCTCTGTCGCTCTTTATGCAGAATGAACAGCCACCCAGATTTCTGGACGTCTCACTCTCACTTTTAAAGAAAAGGATGAAAGGTTTAAAAAATGAACATTATCATCTTTTGAGGCAAAAAATAACTGTAAAAGCAGTTAAAAAAGAGGGTAAATATGTGGGTTATTGTTATAATGGCTTCCTCTTTTAGGAGAATGAAGTCATTTTTTCAATTCTTTTTTTGGTCGATCCAATTCTCATAATGGGTGGAATAATACAGTCTTTGAAATCACATTATTGCAGACGCGTCCGTACTGATATGCCGTTTTGTCCGCTTTATGGTGGAGGGCCGCCAGGGGAGGGGTGAAAGTGAATGAGGGGCCCGACCTTCTGACTGAGCTCAGGTCTCTTGGGAAAATCATTTCAAGTGTGGGTCTCAACATATTATAGGTGTGTGTGCTCAGAGACCACCGCTTCCATTGGAAAGGGTGGGAGAGAGAGAGAGAGAAAGAGTAAACATTAACTCACAGCAAAGAGAGCTGGTTCTGTCGGCGGATCAGAGCATTCTTCTTGTTGACCAGTGTGAACCATTCCTGCATCATGGATTCCTCCTCTTCCTTATTATTCCCTGAAGAAAACCACACAGAAAAAACATAGCATGTAAAACTTTACTATAACATTCTTGTCGTATTATAAACATCGCTCTGCTGTAAGAGTTTTGAAACTAGGGTCCGGGGACCCCCAGTGAGCCTGCTTCAGAAAAAAAACTAACTAAAATAAATATCATTACGATTTCATTCTGCTTTCTAAAGTCTGGTTGGAAATCATGAGATTAAATCACAAATTATTTATAGTCGTCACAAAAATTCCCACTAATTACCCAGACATGTTAGATGCCTGTAGATATTAATTAGCCAACCATACAAGTTCTTGCCAGTTACAGCAAATCTCAACAGTTTAATTTCCAAAGTCTCACTACAGCCTTTAAACACACTCCTTAACAGAAAGGAACACACACGCTTTTGACCGACTTTCTCTGGAACGGATAAGTTAAGCACTTTTCTCACACCTCCAACGAGTATAAAGTGCATCAAATGAGATTATCTGACAGGCTTTTCTCAACAGCGCAGACTGACACGCACGTTAGGAAGCCATCCAGATGTGTGTTCACTACCTACATATTAGACACTTCACAAGGTACTGCCATTGTCAGTAAAACAGAGATGCCTCTGGATTAGAGCAGGATTAATGAAGGCTGGTTACTTTCCTTCGCTGACTGGGATTAAAGCCTAAACTCCAAGTCTTTGTGCAGCCTCAGAGCGTCAGATCCGATCCGATCCAAAAGCACGTGTCCTGTGCCTGAGGCCTACATGTGCAGATGCCGAACTTACACAGTTGGAAACTACAGTTGGGGGCCCGCACATTGCTCAGGGGTTGAATGTATGACAGGTAAAAACTCAATTACTCAGTTTAATTCTAATGGTAAAAATCAACTGTTCGAATTTAATGACAAATCCCTGAGTGTATATGTATCTGCATATCTGGAGTGCATTGTACACAATGTGTCAGTAAGAGATAAAAGAAATAAATACTTTTATTCAGCAAGGATGCATTAAATTGATCAAAAGTGAAAGTAAAGACATAAAAAATGCTGTTCTTTTGAACTTTCTTTTCATCAAAGAACCCTGAAAAAATGAGTTCCACAAAAATATTAAGCAGCACAACTGTTTTCAACATTGATGATAATAAGCATATTAGAAGGATTTCTGAAGAATCACGTGACACTGAAGACTGGAGTAATGATGCTGAAAATTCAGCTTTGCCATCACAGGAATAAATTACATTTTAAAACGGAAAAAGACAAAGTACGCTTATAAAGTTATGGGAGACAAAGATTTCACATTTTGTTGATTTTGTCTGACCAAACGATGTCATTTCGATTCAAAACTTTATTTGACTTCAGAAGGTATCAAAGGTAAGCAGACACTGTGGGGTTTGGTAGTTTGGGCCGTGGGGTAAACCGGTTAAGTGGGTTCAGGAAGAATGACTCCGATGTCAGTATTCTGAGCATTTTTTGTGACACTAATTATGTCTTTGAAGAGGGATGAAAGAGGAGAAAAGATGAAAGATCCTTTAAGCTTATGTAATCACATCACCTACTCTGTGCTCCTGTGATACCTGTCTGTTCCTGACAGCATCAACAACAGAATTAGCATCTGTACACAAACACGCTCACTCTTTTTACTGATGTGAGGACTTTAAGATAAACTTTTGTAGATATTAAGATGAGAATTACAGTGCCACACCATTAAATAAAGATCTGCGCATCTGAGTGATCCTGGATGACTCTGATGTGTATTTACTGTAACTGTATTGCCAAACACAAAGACAATTATACCTAGCATTTATGCTCATATTGTACTGTCAAAAAAGGTTATTTAATCAAAGTATGAGAAGCCATAGTATATTGTGCAGCGGAGTGCTTGCAGTTTTATTGCTTAAAAACAATTGCTACATATAAAAAATAAAAGGAAAAATTTTTTTTCGTAAATAATTATTTTGTCAGATGTCATTTTTTCATCTGGATAATATAGTTACTATGCAACAAAAATAACAACTCCTATAAGTACTGTGTAGTGATATGGTGAACAAGTGAACAAGCCATAGATACTTATTACTATATCATGCATTTCAGCATGCTGTATTGACCAATCAGAAGCCAGGACTGGATCTGTCTTAAAAAAAAAACAGCGATACGACAGTGTGTGTGTCTGTCTGTGTGCACAGAGCCATTACGAGGATGGGGTGGGGGTGACAAAGGGTGGATCTTCAATAAGAGTCTGATGTGGGAACTTGCACCTCGGATCTTTTTTCCATTACACTGTTGCTTGGCACCATGTGACTGTGACGCTGGTCATGTGAGAGAGACAAATCCGCTAGCCACAACAAAGTAAGACGACAGCCTTGTCACTCACCCCCACCAAAACTCCCCAGCCCTCCACCAGGGGAGCCGCTCTCATGTCTGCCAGTGCCAGATGTGTGAAATTTTGCATTTGACGACAACACAGAGTAGACAGGAGAGGAAAAAAAAAAAAAAAAAAAGGGGGTCCGGGATTTAGGATTCAAGCCTGGATTATTGTAGTCAACTTTTAAATAGTGCAGCTCGGAAGGGATAAAGTGTGCAGTGACAGGTCATTGTAGCGACGCACAGTTAAATGAAACAAGCAAATAATAAATGGTAATATTAAGCTTGTGTGACATTGTAAGGGAATGACGGATTAGTAGCCGCATCCTGGAGGCCATTGCCTTAGCTTCAGCACTGACAGAGCCCTGACAGCATGAAAGAAGTCCTCACTTCACCACTAAAACAAACAACACGCATACAAACACTCTTCCATACACATTCTACAGTGCCAACACTTAAACTATGACCTTTGCTGGGGACGATCCAAATAATTGATGTCCTGAAATTGCAAAAAGGACAAAGCAAAAATAAATAAATCTTTGCCTTGTTTTTTCTTTTCTTTTTATATTTAATTTAAATAAATCTGATTTAAGATCATGTAAGATCACATAAAAAAATGCCACAACTTATACAGTTAACAGTTTAAACAAAATCAAAATATTTTCATAGCGTTAAAGCTTAACAGAGAATATAGTGACAGTTTAACCTCAAAATATGCAATTCTTATTTCCGGGTGCACCTCGTTGGCTGGTTGAGCTTTTTTCCTGCTGATTTTCATTTCTTCATTTTAGAAATAATATTTTGGTTAAGTATATATTTCTGTACTGATAAACTAAAATAATAAAATATTAATCTGAAGGATTGAAATGGTTTTGTGCACTTGTAAATGATCCGATAAAGTCTATATAATATAACTAAAAAACTAAATTTGCATTTGTAAAACACAAATAATAAGAAAAGTTAGCAAATTAATAACACTTTTTTAATTATACAAACAATTATAATAATGTATAGAAAATATTTCATGATTTGACAGAACTTTAATTAACATTATATATATTTTCTCCAGAGTACTGAATAAAATCGGTTTAAAAATAAACAGAACCTGCTTCCCTAGCCTGGCTGATCAGTCCCAATAGCATTTACTTTACAAAACTCAAGAGATAGACCTTCACACACCCTACGGTCCACACATAGCTACAGGGGCCAGGCTCGTCTGGTAGGCCTGAAGGCCTGTGTCCGTGGCAGGGTGATCTGGCCCCTGCAGCGGAATCAGATTAAGATAGTCATCTCAGCCACTGTTGCATTCAAAACAGATAGCATTAATGAAATCCTCACACATTTCACAATCTGCCCCTCTTTCCTGCTAACCTTAACTGATTATTTACTAACACTTACAGCACAAACACATAGACAAACAAACCTCAAGTCACCCAAATGTAAAGTTTCATGTGAGTATATTTAGGTTATATCAGCTAGACTATAGCTATAAACACATATACACCTGTTAAGTTTCAAATACACCCTAAATAGCTCCAGGCACGACTGTCATGAGTCCAAAATATCAATTAAATATCTGAGCTGCTAGCAACTGGTTATAAAAAACACAACTTGATATTTGGAAAACATTAGTGTACAAGATCTTTCCAAAAGTTGCTTAAATAAGATTGTTTTTAATTTTCAAGGCATGTAATTAGACTAAATGCTGTGAATAGCCAAATTAATTATGTGAATTGAAGGTTCTATTTATTTATTTATTTTAAATTAGAACCTTATTTAGATATTTACAGAATGATAAAAAGCAAATAACTCTGAAGTAAACCTCCGCAACAGGGGGATTGTTTTGCTTGGCATTTTGTTTAATTACAAAATTCCCCCTCATTTGATTTAGATAAAAATCTTTCTAAAGCATTAAGAAACCAGAACAATTACAAATTAATCCTGAGTCCTGCTAAGAGCTGGGTGTCTTTACTGAAAGAAAAAAAAACAGGCTGGGGGTGGAGAGAAGAGGCCATAAAGAAAAGAAAAAGAAAAGAAATATATTAAACCCTGTGATCACAGCAAGCTCTTCTCATTTCTTATCCACCCGTTTTCTGTTTAATCCAATACCCAGTAATCCAATTTGTCTATCGGAGTTTGAAGGGGAAGATCTCCACTCCTCTGCCACTCAGTCACTTTTTGAACATTTACGATTTATTTTAAGTGGGCTGACTCTCCTCACTCATTCATTCTGTGCGTCTGACTGCCGTTTCACTCTTTTTTGTTGTTGTTAGGAGTTAAAATGCATGAAAAAGAGAGGGAGAGACAAATAAAAAAATAAGTAAAAAGGGGGAAAGAACAAGATGAATCTTGTGCGATTGAGAGGAAGCTCATTAAGGCCCAGTCAGGGAGTCTTTTTGAATATGCATGAAGGCAATAATCAGATCTTCACTCGTCACTGAAGGAGAGAGCGGTGAGAACAAAAGGATTGATTTAATTACTCTGAGTGGGTCTGCAATGTGGAGAAGTCTTGTTAGCGTGGGCTGAAAGGGCCGCGCTCGCCTTGCGCCGCTCTGATGGAAGGTAGTTTAGCTTTAACCACAATACCTAATCTCAGGATAAAGCCCCGGCCATTGTGCTTTAAGACGCCCATCACTAGTTTCAAAATGGACCGAACACATTTTCTCTTGTTTAAGCCAACCTAGTTAACCACTAACCTTTTCCCCCTGCTTGCTATTTATCTGGGGATCAGCCTCTTTAGGTGACCAAAACACTGAAAAATCAAAGAGACGTGTAAAAAACAGAGATCTTCAAAAGCTTAAATTTACTGAAGCAACGGTTAATTATTCAGAGATTAAAACAGAATTAAACCACTTAAATAATATTATCCAAATAACTAAAACATAATTAAATGACATTAAAAAAACACTGTATTAAATCACTTAAATCTTTAAAATGGAAAATAAATACATGTTTTTAATATGTGCACTGATCAGACTGTATGTTTAAGGAAACACATTATCAATTCACGATCACAGACTGACATATTTGAGTTAATGGAACATGAGCAGTCAGAGCACATTACAATTTAATTCCTTGCAAAAGTGTCCAGTCACTAGGTTTTCAATTGCCACCGGTATTATTGACCTTCAGTTGCTTGCTTTGCGGCTTATGAGGAAGGATTCATAAGCAGAGCGGCCTTACAGCGACGATAGAAGAACCGCAGGAGGAAAACAGGATCGCTTAAGTCGCCCTTAATGACAGAAAAGTCTTGGCTATACATACACCGTTATCATACATCCTTTCATGTAATTGTTTGAACGTTCAGTGAGGGGCTGACAGAAGATAGTCTGTACCTTAATACTCGTCTCTCACCCGCCCCTCAGTGCTGTTAACACAAACAACTCTTCTGCAAACACCCCAGTCCCCCAGCACTTTATGTCGAGTTTGGCAGGGGCAAAACAAACAAATGGCAGATAATAGATTTTTTCTATTTTTTCCTTCATATACACAAATTGGAATGCAGTTTTCTCCTTTTACCTAATATTCAATGAATCTGCAGACCCATCAAAAATGGTTCTATTACTTTAAAGCAATTTTTTTGACATAGGGAGTAACAGGAGACTACATAAATTTTAGCCTGCATGTCTGAGTTAAGCACTAGAAATCACAAATATGTCCATCTCTGTCCGCAGCCCGCTACTCTATTAAACTGTGTTTGTATTCCACCCTTCTTTTTAATCAATAAACATTATCACAGACTGACAGACTATCAGCTAGTGTTGGCCGTTCCTTGCTCCTTAATCCCTGGGCCGCCTGTCCACTATCGCAGCTTCATGATGAGCGTAACAGCCAAGACAGGCAGTTTACATTACAAAACAACAATTACAGTCCTCTTCACAACAGCACTCGCGATAAATAATGATGCAAAATGACAGAAGAGTGGGAAACAGATGAAAATATGCTTGATGGATGAAATTTTTTTTTTGAAATTTATTTGTTTGAGTTTTTGTCTTTACATTAATGCATTTGGCAGATGCTTTTATCCAAAGCAACCTGCGCTGCATTCAAGGTCTACATTTTATTCCTGGAAATCAAACCCATGATCCTGCCATTGTTACGCCATGCTCTAGTGTTTGAACTACAGCAACAATAATAGATTTGTTTTTTTTTAATACTGTATAGTCTAATCAAATCCAAATTTGTTAATTGTAATCTCTTATGACACACATGATTTACATTTAATATTATCTTATAAGTGTGTGTGTGCGTGTTGTATGAGTGTGAATTTAGGATGAGGGCGACAATATAAATGTAAATACTAAATGGTAGATATTGAAAGTGGCAATAAGTGAAAATGAATGCAAATCAACAGTGTGTACCCAAGTGTAACAAGGTTAACCACCATTTAAAAAAAAAAAATCTTTATAAACTATATATATATATATATATATATATATATATATATATATATATATATATATATATATATATATATATATACACATACATACATACACACACACACACACTGTGTGTCTTGTGTACCTGTATGTATGTATGTGTGTATATATATATATATATATATATATATATATATATATATATATATATATAAATAATAGGTTTATAAAGCTTAATCAACCAAGTTAACCCTAAAACGCTAGCATAAGCAAAACACACAAAAAATTAGGATATAATATGACCTTCAGGGTGAGACACTGGAGCCAGAGGTCTTTCTTTTTCTCTCCTTTCTTTTTTATTTTGATAAATACTATCATTTCACTCTATCATCCACTTTAAACCTGCTTTTGGGAGCACTGAACACAGGGGCAGAATCAAGGGCCTTTGGAAAAAGCTGAGTACTTCAGGTAATTAAAGCTGGGTGAGTGGCAGACGAGAGCGGTAAAAAAAAGATCACCTGGTGAAGCCTCCGAAAAGGTGTTTCATTAAAAGCCTTTTACCATACAAGCACGGCACAATGCGGGGACGCTGTATTTTACCACTTGTGCTCAACAGGCCCTCAGAGCAGCGACTCAGATGAGAGCAGAAACCTATCCCGGTTAATAATCTCATAACAAAAGCTAAAAGACATCATCCTATTAACTAGTGGTCTCCAGTGCTAATGCGAGGCACTGCCCTGTGCCTCTGTATAGAGAACGCAGCTATTAAAAAGGAGTGTGTGAACAGCCGGCAGGAGACTCAGTCAGACCTGGGCCCTCTTTCACCCTTTATCTGTCCCCTCTCGTTCGGGAGCTGGTATTGATATCATGAAACTCGGCGTCGACACTGGTCAAAAACTGAAATTTTGGCTGTCTTGTTTTAAAGGAAACGTGTGAAACAAGAACACTGAGGTCATGTCATTTCTGTTTCGCGATTTAGTTCGATTCTCCGCAATAACTCGGAAGAGGAATGCAAGTGACACCTCCCCCTTTCCCTCCAGCACCTCCAACTCCTTGTTGCACATTTTACCTTTTTTCTTTTCTTCTTTCCTCTGTCCTTTCTTTCTCGGGGGGAATATTAAATGAGTGAACCGGCTGAAAGGCGCTGAGTCGCTGACACAAAAAGCGTTAAAAATTCTCATTTGGTTGTCTTTATTTTGCTAGCGCCATGTGGTCCTTGAAGATGTTGAAAACACGGGAAGCAGAGGAAAGATCAGAGCCGGCTCATTAGCATTGGGACAGAACTGGAGAGGCAGCGGTGTATAGTGGGCCCTACTCCAGAGCTCCAGTGAGAGCGGTTGGTGGTAAGCTCCCTGTTTCATTGTGCTTTTGTCTTTCCTCTGGGTCTACCTCACAGCGGGGAGCAACGCTAGCCCCAGGTTACACAAGGGAATTATGGGAAAAAATTATTTTGACCAAGGTGGAGAGGACTCAGACATTGTCAGAAATAGGCTTTGTGGGCAAAGATGATGTTCTTTGCGAGATGACAGAGGTGTAAATGATTCTTCTTCAAAGACTCCATCATACTCGTACTGAATCTACTCTTGGCTGTTCAATCTACTCGAACAGTTTGAAAGGAAATACCCCACAGACCAACAATGTTCTCTGAAAATTATACTTCAGTACAAACCTGCAATAGTTATGCTGAAAATGTTAGACTCTAGTTATAATTTATAAGCATGCAATTAAAAAAATGTTTATTAGGAAAAATATTTTAGCTCAAGGGTTTAGTCATGATGGTAGTATCCATACTGGCTGACTAAATGGCTCACGTTTTGATGGAAAGAGAAAAACATCAGTTCTAACCCGTCTCACCCCTGCCTTCAGTCATAGTGAAATGGATAAAGGTCTAGTTGGTTTATCGGCTAAATCCTGCTGGTTGGCCTGCTATCTTGGATGATGACCCTGAAGAATGTCAACAGCTCATTTCCCCAAAGCTGGAAGGAGTCACCATGGAAGTCATAATCTGCTCCTCCGCAAAGCCCTTGATTCAAATACCAAATCTTTCCATCTTTCCAAATATATATTAACAGGAATCGCCCACTCCTGCGCACCCATAGCACTTATCAAGATCTGAGGAGGAAAAGCTTGGTACTAAATACTCAAGCTTTCAATTTTATAGAATGGTCTTTTGTTATCAATTGTTATGCCTTCATATTCAGGCAACATTAATTGACTTGAGAAGGTCTGACTGCAAACCGTAATCACTCATAGACATGACTGATATTGTTAATATAAAACAATATTTATTTAAGAGTTCTTGACTGTAGCTTAAAAAGTACAGCATGGCACTAGCAAGGTCATGGGTTCAATTTTTAAGGGCTGGTCAAATGAATAAATGAAAATACGTTACTTTGGATAAAATTTGCATAAGTGTTCAGTTTTCACCTATAATTGCTTGCTCGTCATTGGTTAAAATATTTGAACATTTTTTTTGCCTGAGATATTCAAACACAAACCCTGCATTTTCTGTTCCTACCAACAGGACGACAGCGACAGCATGAGACACCAGAGTGATTTTTTTGGCCATGTTGATGGGGGTCATCTGCTTGACACTAACTGGCCTCCAAAAAAAAACCCAGGACCAGATGTTACCGAAATGATCAACAACCAAAGCAACAATAGCTACAGGGGGAGGGAGAGAGCAGCATAAATTAATGGCTGATTTCTCTGGCTTTGATGGAATTAGCGGTACTTCTTTTCTCAATGTGCCATGTGAATGTCCTTGCGTTAAACGTTTTTTTTTCCCCCTATTCTCTTTCTCTCTCTCGCTCTCTCTTTCTCTCTCCCCTTTTCTCCCTTTTTGACAAGTAAGGCCACCCAGCAGAAAGCAACTGATGCAAAACCCCCAAGTAATCCCTGTGTTTATCTCTCCACTGTGGTAAGTCTGAACACAGACCCCATTATCTCACGGATTTGAGCAAACTTTCATTTATTTGTTGGCCTTGGGTATTCTTTCTTCAACTTCGATGCCTGAGTTTAGGATCCCCTGATTCCCCTATTCCAATGTAAATAGATTTGCATAGGGTCACAATGCATCTAGCTGAGGTACTGATTAGCTGACAGAGGGGAGGCCTGTTTGCAAGGGTGGGGGGACCCCAGTAGACATGTACATGTAAAAAGGTGCCTTCCAGGAGGGAGCAGTGAGCACATACATATGTATCTGTGATTGCATGAAGCTTCTCAAAATCTCCACAGAGCCAAATGGAAAAGGGCTGCTTGGATTCCTGCCCCCATCTTTTGCTCTTGGACCAAAACCAATGGTGTTGAGTTAACTGCAGCTGAATTAACTGCTAAAATTGACACAAATGGACAACTTCTTTATTCTATTTTCTTTATCTATTAGTATTTTCTCAGTAAATGTATGATTTGTAGGCATAATACACAAAGAAACAAGACATTTAGATGACATGCCTTAAATGAATTTACTAACCTTTAAGTTCTTCCAAACCTGTTTGACTTACTTTCTTTTGTTGAACACAAAAGAAGATATTTTGAAGAAAGTTTTTGTCAATATGATGAAAGTCAATAGGGTCCAAAACAACATTAAATATATATTTTTTCAAAATATGTTCTTTTGTGTTCCACAGAGAAAAGAAAGTTTAGAACAACATGAGGCTGAGTAAATTATAACAGAATTTTCATTTTTGGATGAACTATCCCTTTAATGGCTATTCAGCATGTGAATGTAATTGTTTTTTTATTTATATGATGAAGCATTACATTACGTAGCATGAGCAATAATGTTAACAAGGACTTTATAGATGCTTTTGACAGTTATACTGCAGTTACAGTAACAGATCAGTAACTATGAGCTATATTTAAACTAGCATTAACAAAGGTGGCAGTCCTGGCACCACCTATTTGAAATGCAAGTGTTTTGGTAAGACATTAGTGTGCATTAAGGACAGGTTGTAGCCATTTAGGAGTATCTCTGTTATCTCATCTACTTAGGACCTGCTCTACCTCTCTGTTTACATACTAAAGGTGTGAAATTCTGGGGGGTTATCAGAGCTTGAGCAACACTCCATTTAGATTCACACCGAACCCTGAGAGATGCTGAAATGGCTACCTGTAGAGACGACAAATTAGCACAAGCAGCAAGGTCCTGTCAACACCTGCAGAATGTTTTTCCTACTAATATATTATTTGCTTTTATTTGCTTAATCCGTTTTCCAAGTAAACGTCTGAGCAAACGATTGTGGAGGGTGAAACACATCTGCTGGCCCCCTAGATGTTCAGCCTTTCAGACGACTGTCAAAAAAAGTCCCCTTTATCATTATTTAACAGACGTTCCAGCTGGTGCTAAGTAATATTATGGTGCATTGTATAACAGAAGATATTTTGAAGAATGTCTCAGGAATGTCTCAGGTTTGGCATGACATGAGGGTGAATAAATGAATTTTTCATTTTTGGGTGAACTATCCCTTTAAGGTCAAGAGGTACAACAAGATAGGAGAATGAATGTGACATGGCTTGGAGTGAAGGAAAATGGGTTAGTTGAGTGCAGAGGTGCTACTCCCTCTGCGTTGTAGTCATTTCCCTCCTGCAGTGTGCCTTTGCATAATTTGCCCCTCCTCCCCCATTAGAGCGGTCGGCTCGTCTCCCCGGGCCATGTGTTAGAACAAATTTGAGAAGTGTCATATTGCACGTATTTCAACAAGGCCAATGCAGTTCCCGCCCAATTTGCTTAATGAATTAAGCTGAGGAGAGTAATGGATGTGCTAACACTATTAGCCGCCCTCCACACATCTGCATTGTCAATTCTGGCGTTTTCTTCCCCCCTTCCCCTCTAACCCTCCCATTTTTTCTCTCTTTTTCTTTCCTCAGGTTTGCTTAAGGACAAATTGAAAATGAGTCTCCTCCCTACAGTAACTATAAAAGTAGCTTCCCTCGCTTATCTCTCCATCTCTACTAAGCGGCTAACAGCAGAACAATAGCATTTAAACGGTCATTTCCATTAGCTCAAATGAGCTGTTTTGGGTGTCGTTAGCGTGTTTTAGCATGCTAAAGGTGGGCTGGGTAGAGAGGCTGTGTGCTGATAAGGTTCAGGTAGTACGCTAGAGGAATGTGTAGCCTAGAGAGGCCCATACAAAGGGAAATGAACAACAACTGAGCTAGCATAGCAGGGCTGTTAGCACGTGAATGCCCCTAATTACAGGCCAACCCCGCGTCATTACACTTAATTGTAAAGTGTGTCTTAATCAGTTTCCATATGAAAAGGTCTATTAATTAAGTGCATGACTGAAATTCAATTATGTTGTCAGGAGACAATTTGTAAACCAAATAATGATCAATTATGCAAACAGAGTCCCATGCACCTAAACTGTTTTGCTAAGCCTTTTTCACATCAAGAACTTCTCAGAAAAATTTAATTTAATAAAATTACTCACTTTACTTCAATTATTATTTACTTATTTACTTCAGACCTGCCAGTGTATAAATATGAGTTTTCTTCTCCTAAACATGCGTCAAAGAAATTTTCAACAAAGTGCATGTGTTTGCAAAAAAGAGTGGGCTGTTGCACACGAGGGATGCAAGTTTAAATCTGGCCTGCATCACACAAACCCATTCCTGTCTACTCTCTACCGTCCTCTACATTAGAGACAAAAATCCAATAAAAATGAAAAAGACAGATACACACACCAGTGCCACAAAAACACAACAAAAAAACTAAACAAAAAAAAAAGCCCAGCAGATCATTGAGGTCTTGGCTGGCGTTGCGGAGAGTGGCTCTCTGTTTTTCGGCGCGTATGGAGCCGCAGTGGCACAGCACTAGCTGCTTTTGGCTGGGTCTTACTGGAATGGCAGTCAAAGGGGGGGAAAGATGAAAAGGCCTCAAGATGCTTCAATAAAGGGGAGATTATAATAAGCGCCATCATTGTGCCCCTTTTGAAAATGTTAATCAGGCATATCACTGCCTGCCTGCAATGCCACATGTAGCAGCGTTTAACTTAACTTCACACCAACAATTTAGAGGACAGCAAGGCCACCGCAAAACACATTGGGGGATGAAAGAAAGGGATAGAGGGAAAAGGAAAACAAACGGGCATGGAGAGGGAGCGCTATGACGGCGACTCATCGCAATTTCCGTGCCGATATAAAAATCTAAATTACATGTCTCAAAATGCAGGCCGTATCTCCTGCAACCAACAAACCCTTCCCCCTGACACCCCCCTCCGCAGACACTATCCACCCCGTGCGTTTTATCTTAAGATTCTCAGACAATGCCTGGAGGATCCCCTTCTCTAATCTTCCTTAAAATCCCCTTTCATCCAACTGTTAAAGAATGTTTGAAAGCCTGACACCAGACCAAAAAAAAAAACTCTCTTCACATCTGGGAAAAGCTTTCGGAGGGAGGGGTTGCTGGTTGGGGGTTTGAATGTGAAGTCAATGCAACTTAACTAATTAAATTGTTTTTGCCTCTCGAACATTCAAACGGCCTCAGAGATTAAAAAGGGCTGATGTGAGGAGTTTTCCTTCTTGCTTACAGCGATCATCACAATAAACTTGACAAATGCAAAGTGAAATTACACTCGTTTTGTTTAATAAAAGAGTAGAGTTAATGTCTTACATCATGCATTAATTGAGGCTAAAGGTCTAACCTGTTCATATTAGGTAGCGAGAATACATGACTTCACAAAGGCGATCTACGCTGCGCACGTAACGGTCCGGTGAGAATTAAAACCAGTGGGAAGAACAAAGGCCGCAAACGCCAGTAGCCGAAAATGGACCATTCTGATGTTAACCAGCTCTTGAAGTCGAGCACATAGTCCAGCACTAAACCTGAATAGGCAGTCACCTCCTGATCCAGCGCTGGCCTTTGGTCGTGCCGATAAAAGCCATCCTTATGAGCCGAATTCCTGCGTTTGTCTCCAGGCTTACTTTTCGCTACTCACGGCGCACGCTTAGCAGGAAGGCTAAACGAGGTCTTTGGTCTTTAAAATTAGAGTGGACAAGCTACCGAACTAGCATGCAAATCCCATGGAGGAGAAAGAATAGGACAGAGGGAGAAGAGGGAAAAAAAGAGAATTGAAAGAGAGACAACAGAAGAAAGAGAACAGCAGAGAGGGAGAGAAAAGAGTTTGCGATTACACCGATAGAACCCGGTGCGTGCCGATTGCGCGAGACATCACAAAACCCGTCTCGTCCCCAGAACCGAGGCGAGTATTATGCTCTAAACACTTTTCCTTCTCTTACTGCGGAAAGATTATACTGGTTATCCTATTAATGCAGCTGAAATGCCATTCTAGTGTCTTTAAGCTCTTGCATAGGAGGTCAAGAGGACTATGCCACCGCTTACAAGCATGCTGTGGATGTAATCTTCCCAAAGTTACAATAATTAATGTTAAGCTTCTTTAGCAATACGTTTCTGAAAGAACTTGCCTGATAATATACTTAAAGCTGTGTTAGCTGTTAGCTGTTGTCTGAGCTTGGAGACCATTTCCCCATGCAACTCACGTAGCCAAGCTTAAATCTTTAGTCAAACTAAGGGGCTGGTTACAAGCATGTTGCCTTAGCCACACAAGCAATTCCATTTCAGTCTTGGCGGAGCTGAGATCTATAAACGCAGACACTCAAGCAATTATTTCTGCATGGCCAACACTGCCTTGGAATGTGGGCAGGGAGAATTAATGTGGGAAAGCTGAGGGGGGGAAAAAGCGGGAAAAAGAGGGACTGACGTTTTGAGACTAAAATATAAAAAGGTGCACATCTGCAAAGAAACCTGGAAGAGGACGGCCACGTCCCCGAGAATAAAACAAACATAACGGGCCTCTTCTGACATGTCTGTTTTTGCTGGCACAGACTGTGATGGCTTGTCTGTAAACTGCATTAAGCTGATGATATCCGTCTTGTATGAATTTCTGTGACCGCGTCGGAGAAAAGGAGAAAGGATTAGCATGCAATAAAACCTGTGTCAATCTTATCAGACTCAAGTGCAATTTTTAAACATATGTTAATCTCACCTAAAACTCATTCTTTCCCTCTGCTTTTTTAAAAATCTCTTATCGAGAACTCTGTAGGTGTGTGGGTTTTAGAGCGCCTTTAAATGCCATTATTTTCATAATTGCGTTCATTGTTGCAGGTTATAAAGCAATTTGAAAATCATATGTGTGCATAAATGGATGCTGAGCAGATGTCAGGGAGATGCATTCAGAGGGTTGCTGAATATCAAAAGCCGAGAAGATAACATTTACGCACATTTCAATGCTCTGCGCTAAAAAATTTCAATGTGATTCGGGACGGTATTGTGCTCGGACAGAATGGTGAGCGCGCGAATAGCTCTCCTCTCTCACTTTTGATTTTGCGAAACGTTCAAAATTGATATGTTTAGAAAATCGGGTGACAATAACATATTTAGACGTAATTCTGGGGATGTGGCTAACTGAGGTAATGGTTGAGCTGCTGGTGAGATGGGCATAGTAGCCTGTGTGTGTGTGTGAAGGACACTGCTCCCTCTGGTGTGGGAATAACAAGTTCATTAGGCAGGAGCCACCGCAGGCCTCTGCCTTCCCCCGAGCGCTCTGCATTCCGTTTACGGCCTCCTAGCCCATCAGCGGCTGCATCATTAGGGCTCTGCCATAATTAAGAGCTGTTAGAAAGTGAATTCTCCAACTGCAGATTAGAAAATTAAACTATTTACTGATTACATATTAATAGAAGACAACAATGGCAGTCGCCATAAGCTTGGAAGGCAACCAAGGAATACATCTGTGTACTTAATTACCATAAACAATGGTTGCATGGAAATAGAGTTTTATACGCATTCCCTTCTGTAATACGCCTGATATCAGAAGACACTTGACAATTCGTGTTCAATTATCTCCATTCTTTAATGTGCTGTGAACTGCACACAGTAAATAAATTAACCAGCCCAATTACTGTGAATTCATCTGGGAAACAAACGCAAAAAACCAGCAGACTAAGGCAGAGCGTATAATGAGGTGGGGAGGGGGGTATCAGGAATCACGAGTAGTTCTTAGTACAGTTTTTATATGTATATAAATATAACTTTACATGTCTGCGCATATATATATATATACACACACACACACACACACACACACACACACACACACACACACACACACACACACACACACACACATTTATATAGATATGTGTGTGTAATATATAACAAATATATAAATAAGTCAAAAGTTAAATAAACATGCGTATGCGTACTATATGTATGTGTGTGTATATATATATATATATATATATATATATATATATATATATAAAATGCACACATATTTTAAGTGATATAACAGGAGAATTATATGCAGAAAAATATCATCAATTGAGGAAAAACTAACTAAATCCCCATGAAATTACAATTATATAATACTTAAAAGAATTAAGTGCAGCACAGCTTGGCAGCATTTTAAATTGAATGTGTGTATGTTGAGCATAACATATGTCCTTGTTTGTTTTGTGTATATTTGGCTATAGAAGCTGTTAATGAAGATCATGTTGTCTGTGAACCTGACTGAGGCGTGAATTCACCCGTTTGCAGTGCTGAAATGCGTGCACTAGCTCACACAGGTAAGCACATTAAGTTGAGAATCGTACACTAGGTGTGGTGTGTAACAGCACCTCTTATTTCTGTTTGTGTAAATCTTGCCGAAATGTCTGGTTTGGTTCTCCACCTGCTAGGGCATTCAAGCCATTTATCATTCAGAGCGAGAAAAAACCCTTCAAACGGACACAGCAGTTTTGACTTCAACAGGGTTCAGGTGAGTGGGAAGAGAAATAGAGAGAGAGAGAGAGAGAGAGAGAGAGAGAGAGAGAGAGAGAGAGAGATGGATCGAAGGTTGAGCAAACATAAAACTGTGATAGTCATGATATCATCCTCAATGTGATGGAGAAGCATAAAAATTCAATCGTCTACTTTACCCTCCTTTTTTTCACGACACTACCCTTGTGAGAAATGATTGTTTCATATCAGCATCTAGATGGCAGGAGGCTGTTCTTAAATTTGGGTTATTGAGGTGCTGGAGCCATTTCTGTTCTTGCTCAGAATGGAGCTCTATGTTTTAACAAAGGCTCAGTAGCTCTTTTTCCCTGCTATACACACCTGAAAGATCGCCCCACATCCTTTCATATGTGTATATGTGAGGAGAAGAGAGAGCAATAGAGGAAGAGGGAGAGAGAGAGAAAGAGGGAGAGAGAGAGCGAGAGAGAGAGAGCGAGCGAGCGAGAGCGAGAGCGAGAGACAGAGAGAGAGAGCGAGAGAGAGAGACAGAGAGAGAGAGAGAGAGAGAGAGAGAGAGAGACAGAGAGAGAGAGAGAGAGAGAGAGAGAGAGAGAGGAGGAGAGCAAGTGCATGTATCTATTAATACGTGTCTTTCATTATTTCAACATTTCCTTTTCAGTCCAGCCCCCAAATAGCAACCCTCCCCGTTTCTCTTCCTCCCCTCTTCACCCTTTACCCCTCTGCCGTATCCCCCTCTCCCCCTCCTTCTCTCTCTCTCTCTTCTACAGCATATCATTGAAGGCCAGATATGGGGTTCTGTTGCGCATGGCTGCACGGTACTGTTCAATAGTGGCTGGCTGGCGGACGCTATCAGCACTAGTTATCAGCTCCCATGAAGGCTCTCTTATCACGGCGGCCCAGAGAGCCTCCCTGCATCCTCACCGCCCCTTTTCATATCCCCGCTGCCGCCCCAACATCCCGGCTTCAAAGATTCACACTTCCCAAACTCCATAAGAGTTTGTGAACGCTCAATTTGCCAAAACTGTTTACAGTGTAATTGGGCGGCGTACCTGTGTCCATGAGATAGCGCAGACGCTTCTCCACACGCGAGGCCCGTGTGTCGATCTGCCTCTGCTCGCTCTCCAGCGCCGCCAGTTCTCCCACCACGTACTGACTGGTGTCTTTGAACGCTTTCTGCTGGGCAAGAACAAACGAGAGGAAGGGGGAGTGATGAGAGGTTAGAAATGAAGCATCACATCCTGGCTTTATACAGCTTTTTAATACCAGGGGAACAGTGGTCAGAATGATGACTGGTGAATATTGCTTTAATTAATTAAGCAAATGAATGTTCTTTTTTCTGCTTTCTTTAGAAAGTACGTACTGCTGTCAGTTTTTACAAGTGGTAAAAATGATTCCCAAAACATTCCCAAATTCAGTTAATTACAAAGATGAGGTAATAAATAATAATAATAAATACATTTTAAAATATATTAAATAATTAAATATATTAAATAATAATACATTTAAATTATATTTAAATAATAATATATTTAAAATCATATTAACATTTTAAAAGATTTGTTAAAAAAATTGTATACTGTCATGATTATAAAATAAATAAAAAATACTCAGAGGTACTGTATCATATTTTTTCTGACTAAGTTTAAAGATTTATTAATTTATTTTAATTTATTTATAGCTTAATAATGCACAGTTACATACTAGCTTTAAATGCATGTATATACAAAATATAAATTAAATAAACTCAGAGGTACTGTATCATAATTTTTTCTGACTATGTTTGAAGATTTATTTATTTTCATTTATTTATTGTCTTTTACAATTCCTGACAATTTATAATTGCTTTTGGCAGTTACAGACTATAGCTTTAAATGCTGATGTTTGACTTCATGTGTAAAGCCTCGGGGCAGGAGGGTGCGCTTACACACCAATATAAACACGCTAAATGACCTCAGAGCGAATCCAGTATTACAGCAGTCCGGAGACTGACACGCAGAGAGACAAAATTGAAATATATGGGAGAGGTGGGTCAGTGCCTAAGGGCCTATCAGCAGGGATCTAAGAGATCTACGCAGCACACGTGTGTGCTCAGATTCACTCATGTACACACTTGGAAACATGCTCCTATTCTTTTACACACGTGGCCCTGGTGGCAGCACCCTCTGGCTCATGGGAAACACTGGAGTGAGGGATGAGACAGTGATTAGGGAGAAAGAGAGTAATTAAACTGCACGCTTATTTCTAAGTGTGTGATAGTGACAAGCACTCCCACCCCGCTTTATTCCACTCGTTTATCACCCACCTCTGTCCTCTCCCCCTTACAACCTTCCTACTATTCTAAGAAGGGGGGGAGAGTGCTAATTTAAATTCACATCCTAAAGATTGCTGCAAAAATATATATATATTTTAGTGCTGATGCACCTTATTTCATAATAGGAAAGAGGGAAATGGGGAAGAAAGTTTTTTTTTTTCATCCAAGACAGCACTTTTTCTGCCTGAGTCCTCCTGCTGTCCATCAAACTCTACCTTCCTCTTCCTCGCTGCTCTATCAAATACTTCTCCCACAAATCAATTTTACACATGATCAGCCCCCTCCCCCTGCTCTCGCCTCTCTGCCATAATTAAGTGTTGAAATTTCCATATATATTATATTAATGCAAACATCATTCGCTGGGTAATTCAGCTTGAGCTGGGTAATGGGCAAGTTCAACACCCATTAACCCCTACACAGAGAGGGGCAAAGCTGGTCTCTACTGACCTTCCCTCTCTCTCTTTCTGTGTCTCTATCTCACTCTTCCCAGGGTAGGTTTCTCTATGCTCTGGCCCTATATATGGTGCTGCAATAATTAAAATAGTTTCTTTAGATCAGACTGCAGAGAGAGAATGAAAGATGTGACAAGAAATGATAATTGTATAATTCTATATATATCCACACTACATGTTTATTCCCTTATAAATAAATCAAACACTTTTTGATGGACATTGGAACCAAAAATGGAGACAAAAACGGAGGGGAAATTTAGGAAAAATTGAAAGGTTTCCAAGAAAAAGACAGAAAAGGTGGAGTGAAAGAGGTATATCTAATGCTTTGCCCATTTCCTTTATCCCCCCTAATCTTACAATTATCAGGAAATAGCAGTCTAATTTGGCTGGTCTCTTTAGCTTTAAGGAAAAAAAGATTGACAGTGTTCAAAAACCTCTCTGCCCCTCAGACAGATGTGAGTAACTGTGTGCGAGTGTGACGTCCAACGATGATCTGGTGTCACAGAAAACATCAGAATGAGCAGCGCTGAATTTAAATATGCATTAAGTACTTCATCTTCAGTTGGCTTTCGTCCTTCCATCTCTGTCAGAGCTCCTCTCTCCTCGCCCACCCTCTTTAGATCTTCAGGCACGGATCTCTGCCTTTTAACCTCTAAAACAAGAGAGATATTAAAAGTTGGTTGATTCTCACCATGAATATGAAGACACTTTTTTTTTTTTTTTTTTTTTTCTTTTAAATCAGATGAACCTAACCCAATCAAACAGATCTGACATCTCCATTAATGCAATCACTAGGCATATATAAACAGCGTATAAAGCTGTTATTAAATTATTAGTATTCTTGAAGACCTCTAAGAGACACGTCAGTACTATCTTTACATTAAAGGGATAGTTCATTCAAATTTGTCATTATTTACAAACCCTCATTTTGTTCCAAACCTGTATGAGTTTCTTTCTTCTGTTGAACACAAAATAAGATATTTTAAGGAATGTTGGTAACCAGACAGTTGATGGTAGCCATTGACTTCCACAGTATTTTTTTCCTACTATGGAAGTCAATGGCTACTGTCAACTGTTTGAATACCAACATTCTTTAAAATATCTTCTTTTGTGCTCAACAGAAGAAAGAAACTCATACAGGTTTGGAACAACATCATGGTGTACAAATGATGACAAAATTTTCATTTTTGGGTGAACTATCCCTTTAAGCCTAATTGGCAGACCTAAAACACAAACTTGAGTGTAACAGACATGCTCATCTTATGCATTAAAAACATTAATTTATTGATTACTGAACCGTTCCACAATGTAAAATCCTCCATAATATTTGTTTATGGAGTCAAACTGGAGGAAGTGTCATCAGCGAAAGTAAAGGACCTCACCTGGCCTGGTCTCTACGTATTGGCTGAATGATTTGAGCTGAGTTTTCCTGACAGCAGACTCCTTGTGGAAGACAACGGGACTGCGCAGACGTTCCGTAGCCCTCCGGAGACGCTCTGCATGCAATTCATCTACATTATTCTATAAACACATTAAAAAAAAGAGAGGGAGGGATGTAGAGAGAGAGAAAAAAAAAAAGAGGAAAAGAGCAGTTAACTTAAAAGTAGAGCAGAGTCATTTGAATAAAAGTTGCTTCTGATGCCGGTCGACATTAAAGAAAAGAACAAATTAGACACACATGGCCAAGAAATGTTTAACGATGGAGCGCCGTGCCTGAAGAACGGTCGAGGAAAGGTTCTGCAGCATTTGGTACATCTCAGAGTCCCACATTAACTCACAAGCACAAAGGAAATAAGGCAATTAAGTCTACTTTCAACAAAACCTGAGCCAGAAAATGTATTCAGATTATGCAAATTAAAAGCACTATTGTCTTGGAAGCGAACATGTGTTAGCAGCTTCTCACTGCGGCTTCCAATCACCTCAATATTGAAATGTGTTATTATGTGCTGGGCCCAATAAGCCAAGCAGACTGGAAAGCGAAACGACGGCGTTCAGAATAACATTTGCAACGTCAATAATAATAGGAAACGTCTAATAAAGTTCGCAATTAGCGAACACGTTCCACTGCTTGAGACTAGGAGGGAGACACATTGTTAGTGCAGACGCTAGCTCACTGGTGTGTGTACGGAAACCGCACAGCTAATAAAGACAAGCGCGCACAAGCAGACACACATACTGCCTCTGGCCTGTTTATACTTAAATTATAACTTCTGAAAACAAAGCTACAATTAGCATCTCCCTAGAGAACAACAAATTTAGCCTGATCTTTGAGATGTTCAGCATCTGTATGTGTGAATATTAAGTTATAGCTGTTTATACAACTGATCCCACACGTTTAAAGGGACAGTATCAGCTGTCACAGCCCTAATCTGCAGCTTCTCTTCAGCCATCATGACAGATTGTAACTTAATGGTATAGTTCACCCAAAAATGAAAATTCTGTCACTACTCACCCTCAAGTTGTTAGAAACCTGTATGAATTTTATTTCTTCTGCTGAACACAAAAGATGATATTTTGAAAAATGTCGGTAACCGGTTGATGGACCCCATTGACTTCCATGGTATTTTTTTCCCATACTATGGAAGACAACGGGGCCCATCAACTGTTTGGTTACCCATATTCTTCAAAATATCTTTTTTTTTTGTGTTCAGCAGAAGAAAGACATTTCTGAGTGAACTATCCCTCAGCAATTCCTATAGGCTGGGTGAGAAAACACTTTGGTGCTTGGATCAATAGATATTTCTTGAAAACGAATGTTCACATCTTAACCATTCTTAACCACTTCTAACAAGAACATTTTTATTTATTAACATTGACAAAGTTTAAAACAATATTCTGTAAAAATATATTGCTCATTGTTAGTTTGTTAGTTAATGCATTAATGTTAACAAATGAGACCTTATTATAAAGTTTTAGGGAAGTTAAGATAAAAAGACTTTTACAAATATCATGAATTACCATAAATATCATAAGAGTCACACCATATGACATTTTACAACCTGAACTAACAACCTCTAGCTTCCTCCACAAAATTTATTTGAATTCAGAAATTAAAAACATGCTCATGTTTATAATAGAGTCACTGTATGTATACATTTTTGAATACATAATAGATATGATAGAGAAAAAACAAAAACTCATTCATAAAACTTCATACAATGGCAATCTGATGGTGAAAAAATGTCACCCTAAGTCCGTCCTTATAAGTGGAATGAGTACCGCAGTCATCACACAAAACCAAAGGCGTGAACGTGTTACGTGTTAAAACGACACATTCAACAGCCTGGATCTCTAGAGACAGCTCAACAAAGCCCTTTAACCCTGTCTGATTCCTCTCATGTTAAAGTCCAAAGAAAACAAACAGGATTCAAACCCAAAGCCCCGCTAGAATCCTCGTTTCCCGGAGGACCCAAGGCCTTCAACCCTCGCTAACAACCCCTTCCTTGAAACACCTGCCCCCACGGCCCCTCGGTACCCCTGGCTGGGGCAGATATCAGGGCTATCCCCACATCGCGATCTGCGCTTTTTAATCTGTTATCGTCCCGATCATGATTGTGGTGGTGGGTTTTATTTTGGCAGAGGTGTGTGTGTGTTTCTGGGATGCGTGACTAATGTTGCGGTCTGCTGCTCATTGCAGGCGGTTATCGTGTGCCACCATGGCAGCAGGCTCACAGTGCATAGAGACAATTGCTAATGAGACACAACCGGGAGCACTGGGGGACTGCAGTGTGTGCTGGGGGGGTAAACCGTTCTGTCCCGCACCGTTCTACTGTGGCCACGAGGAGTTGTGGGATGGGAGAATCCTCGAGGGATGGAGCGGTTGATTCAGATTTTTTAAGAGTAAAGAGACGGTACTACAACAGAACGCCTTGAGAAAGAGAGAATGTCTTAAAAAGGCAAGAAAAGACGTGGAGGAGGAACACATTTGATACTCAAACTTCTTCATGCATACAAGGTTGTAGTGGAGAATAGGGTGAAGGTCAAAAGACACAAGAGAGAGCGTGAGCTGCTCTTTCTTTAAAACTCCACTAACCACTGAGGCTCAGAGCAGCAGTGCTCGTAACCCTGCTGATCCTCCCCTGGGCTTTGGCCTGTTGTGTAGGCCTGCAGTTCTGCAGCAGGTGCTGGATTGTCCATAGAGAAAGAGAGTACAAGACCCTCACCACTCAAAGCCATTTCATAACGAAGGCATTCTATAAATTATCGGTTAAAAAGTGAGTGACGTGACAGCCAAGTACGGTGACCCATACTCTGAATTTGTCCTGTGCATTTAACCCATCCAAGTTAGTGCACACACATTAGGAGCAGTGAGTAGTGAACGCACACTACAAACCGTGGAAACACACACCCGGAGCAGTGGGCAGACATTTGTTGCGGCGCCCGGGGAGAGATTGGGGGTTAGGTGCCTTGCTCAACGACACCCCAGTCGTGGATATTGAGGGTGGAAGAAAGCGCTGTTCATTCACTGCCCCACCTACATTTTTCTGCTGGTATTGAGAATCGAAAGGGCAACCTTTGGGTTACAAGTCAGACTCTCTAACCTTCAGGCCATGACTGCCTCATCTTACATTAACTAAGATTGCAACTCAGAAACTTACTGTTACTCAGAAACACTTACCAATTCTTGACAATATTGTTCATGTGCGCATGTATAAAAGTTTGGGGTATTTTAAAGAAGCTACTACTTTTATTCAAACAAGACATTTATAATATTACAAAATATATACAGTGGTGGTCAGAATTATTGGCACCCCTGGTAAATATGATCAAATATGGCTGTAAAAAATAAATCTGCATTGTTTATCCTTTTGAACTTTTATTCAAAAAATTCACAAAAATCTAACCTTTCATTGAAGTAAAAGAATTGAAAGTTGGGGGAAAATCACATTATGAAATAAATGCTTTTCTCCAAAACACGTTGGCCACAATTATTGGCACCCCTAGAATTTTTTATGAGTAAAATATCTCTGAAGTATATTCCCATTAATATTTACATTTTTTAGTACACCAGGGTGACTAGGAACATGAAATTGTCTAGCTATGACGTCTTGTTCCACAGGAGTATAAATATGAGGAAACACAAAGGCCAAATTCCCTTAATCATTCATCACAACGAGTAAAACCAAAGAATATAGTTCTGATGTGCAGCAAAAGATTGTTGAGCTTCACAAAATAGAAAGTGGCTGTAGGAAAATAGCTAAAGCATTGAAAATTCCCATTTCCACCATCAGGGCAATAATTAAGAAGTTCCAATCAACTAAAGATGTTACGAATCTGCCTGGAAGAGGACGTGTGTCTATATTGTCTTAATGCACGGCGAGGAGGAAAGTTTGAGTGGCCAAAGACTCTCCAAGGATCAAAGATGGAGAATCGCAGAGATTAGTTGAGTCTTGGGGTCAGAAAGACAAAAAAAAAAAAATCAAACAACCCCTACATCACCTCATGTTGTTTGGGAGGGATTCAAGAAAAATCCTTCTTGCTCATCCAGAAACAAACTCCAGCATATTCAGTTGTCAGACACGACTGGAAATTCAAAAGGGACCTGGTTCTATGATCAGATGAAACTATAAAAAGAGCTTTTTGGCAGCAAATCCACCAGATGGGTTTGGTGCAAACAGGGATAAAAAGTACCCCATGCCCACGGTTAAAAATACCACTGGATCTTTAATGTTGTGGGCCTATTTTTTTGCTGGAGGTCCTGGACATCCTGGACATCTTGTTCAGATACATGGTATAATGGATTCTAGCAAATACCAACAGATAAAAAATCAAAACCTGACGGCCTCTGCTAGAAATCTTATAATGGGCCGTGGTTGGATCTTCCATCAGGACAACGATCCAAAACAAACATCAAAATCAACACACAAATGTGTCACTGAACACAAAATGAAGCTTCTGCCATGACCATCCCAGTCCCTGACCTGAACCCTATAGAAAATGAGTGGGGTAAACTGAAGAGAAGAAGCATCAACATGGATCTGGGAATCTGAAGGATCTGGAGGGATTCTGTATGGAGGAATGGTCTCTGATCTCTTGTCAGGTGTTCTCCAAACTCATCAGGCATTATAGGAGAAGACTCAGAGCTGTTATCTTGGCAGAAGGAGGTTGCAGAACGTATTTAATAAAAGGGTGCCAATAATCTTGGCCAACGTGTTTTGGAGAAAAGCATTTATTTCATAATGTGATTTACCGCCCACTTTTAATTCTTCCACTTCAATGAAAGTTTAGATTTTTGTGAATTTTTTGAATAAAAGATCAAAAGGATAAACAATGCAGATTTATTTTTTACAGCCATATTTGATCATATTTACCAGGGGTGACAAATAATTCTGACCACCACTGTATATTTCAAATAAATACTGTTTTTTTTTTTAACTTGAAAAATATTAAGCAGCACAACCGTTTTCAACACTGATAATAAGAAAAGTTTCTTAAGCACCAAATCAGCATATTAGAATGATTTTTGAAGGATCGTGTGACACTGAAGACTGGAGTAATGATGGTGAAAATTCAGCTTTCCCATCAAAGAAATAAATTATATTTTAAAATATATAAAGACATTTTAAAGACATTTATATAAAGACATTTTTAAATTATAATAGTATTTCACAATATTACTGTTTTTACTGTATTTTTGATCAAACAAATGCAGCTTTGGTGAGCATAAGCTACTTTTCATAAACAAAAAAATCTTGCAGACCCCAAACTTTTGAATGCTAGTGTAGTAGAAAGAAAATGCAGAAAATTAATGTTTTCTCATAGCAGTTTTTCAATAAAAAATGTTTTCAATAAAAAAGTTAGTGCTAATGCTTAATAATTTTTATTAATAAAAATAAATTGTGTATGAATTATGCTATTATTGTTTAATTATTACCAATAATACAACTGGGTAAAGATTGTTCGATTGTTTGAATATTTGTGACCCTAATTAATTGCGGTATGAGTGACAATTTGAGTCATCCTCGTCATGTCTGTAAATCTGTCTCTGGAATCTAACCTATTTGTGACTAGTCCTTGGGAAACCTTGACCAATTATTTCACACCTGCTGCAGTGCACTGAATGAGGCCTGCCAACTCAAACGAACACATCACTGCAGTCATTGTGCATCAAAGACCCTGCTAACATCTGCTCACAGGAAATCCCCTCTGTCAGCAGAGAGAAAGAGAGAGAGGCAGAAAGGGGCGAACAGGTGGGGGAAGGTAGTCGCCAGCATCTCTGAACATGCCCTGCAGTCACCACCTGGGGGCTCTGAATACAACAGCGAGATAGGAGGTCATCACACACACGTATATACACCAAGCAGTCAGCAGTACACAGGTATGCATGTTCTTACACACAGAACGCTGGGATTTAATAAACAAGGCAAATCAATCTACTGCATGTCAACGTAGCGAGCCACACGCTGCTGTCGATACATCCCCAAGCTCTCTTCTCTCTCAGAAAAGGTCAGGTGTGATATGAGGTAATGGCTGTAAAATGTCATTCATGTGTTCTGGCTTAATATATAAACACATGAAGTTCCTCAGACAAATAATAAACAAGAGACAGAATCAAAGAAAAATCAACCTGTTTTGGCCTTTCACCCTACACACACATAGAGAACGAGAACCAAGCAAATCTGTTAAACTACCATAACAAGACTACAATAAAAATACAATAAATAAACTTCCAATGCCCTTTTGGGAATGTTTAGTTGGGTACATTTTATGATGAAAATTTGTGTGGTGCTTACTGTGCAAAATAGACATCACAATGCTAATGTGTCGTGAGTGTCTTTCAGCCATATTATTCCAAGTAACTCTCTCGAAACGGTGCGGAATGTGCTAATCAACAAAGTTTATTACTTATGGTTAGGAGTTTGTTCACAATGAAACCTAAGTATGAGCAATAATATTACAAATGTTGCTTGCTTAGCAAATACAATTAAAGATAGGTAGAGCAGGTGGCTGTGAATGTTACCTGCAGGCCGCCCGATTCAGGGCTGAGGGGTGAAGTACTGGATGCTGTCAGTGATGAAGAAGAGGATGAGGAGGAAGGAGAGCTGCCACCCTGTGGCCGAATCTCTGTGAGCTTCTTGAGCTTCAGGTCCACATGCCTGCTGTTCATAACACCTAAAGAGAGAGACGGGAAGTGTAATATGCAGTAGGCCACTCGTCTCCAACACACAGATAAGCAGAGGACATGACAATGTTTGCCCTTAAGCAAACTGGCCCTCTCAACCACATACACACTCACATACACACAGACTTTGCTGGAGAGATAGTGAGATGCTGTGACACACCTGGAATGTCTCCCTTAATTCATAAATAACACCCATACACACGTTGTGAATTAAAAGATTTTTTTTTGTTCCCAATGCACCCTTGAATTTTAGCTTGATGAGCAAAACCCATTTCTGTTGGTTGGATACAGAAATATATAAATGTACACAATTCAAAAGTTTGGGATCAGTAAGATTTTGGTAAGTTTTTGAAAGAAGTCTGTTATGCTCAGCAAACCTGTATTTATTTGATTAAAAATACAGTAATTGCTACAGATTGACTTTGTCAATTTTCATCAATATGATGTGTCCCTAAAAAGTATAATTTTTTTTTACTAACCCCAAACTTCTTTAAAGGCAGTGTATATTAATTATATATAACTGTATTAATTATAAATATGGTTATTATTATGTATATTATTTCATAATAATAATAATAATAATATATAATTACTTTACATAATGTTTTTTCCGAAATTCATTATTTTTTATTTAATTACTAAATGTATTTATTAACAAACCATACACATTAAAAAGTATAATTTATACTGTATATATGATTCATTATTTTAATTAATACAATTATGATACATATTCATTACATATAAATAATTATTAATTTAAATATTTTTAAATAATGAAATGTGATTAAATGATTTTATAATTATGATTTTAAAAATGTAAAATTATTAACACATTTAAACATTATTAATAATGTTATCTAGACGCCATATATTATTGTTATTTTTCAGTTTCTCTCTTGGAAAAAAAAAGAGGAGAAAAACTCTAATTTGCTTTGTTGAGATCACAAAACAAGACAAAACAATAATGCATGACTTTTGTGAGCCTCTGTATATGCCACAATGAACTTTGTACTGTACTGTTTGTGAATTAATCCTCTCTGGAATTAATCAGTGCTGTGTATTTCCACACAAGATTTCTCACAGCTTCAGCTGCATACTGAAAAAAATAAATAAATAAATAAAAATCAATGGACACTCGGATAGACTCCAGCTGAAACGCTATCCATTCATTTAGTTCTAATTCAATGGACACTCGGATAAACTCCAGTTGAAACGCTGTCCATTAATTTAGCTCAAATTCAAGAAATCTCTGGCTTTCCCTATTTTTGAGTCTGACTTCTGCCGAAGTATTTATTTTTTCCATTTTTGCCACACGTGCACGGCTTAGAAGGAACAGTGCTTGATCCTGTGATTTACTGAAAGAAACACAACCCACAATATCTCCTCTTTTTCTTTAAATGAACAATGACTTCTAATTTTCTTCCTTGCCATGCAGACTTGTCTTTCACATGGTGCCTTATTTTATGACCATCTTTATATTTTTCAAGTCTGTCTTTCTCTAATAACCTTTCACTAGTAGGTTTAGTAGTTTACTTGCCCTCTCTCACTGTCTCTCTCTCTCTATCATCTGGGCTGGAGATGAAAGTGAGGTGAGGAAGCTTTTCATGTGGGTCCTGTTCTCCTCGTCTCCCAGCATCCCTCCCCCCCCCCCCCAAAAAAAAACACCACAGGAGTCATGTGTATGTGTGTGTGTGTGTAGTGACCAACAGAAGAGCTCAAACACAAGAGTCACATCCCCAACTAACTAAAAGTGTGCACCATGATAATGACATACATTAATTTCTGAAATTCTGAAATCAAAGATTTTTCTGATAATTAAAAAGAAGAGCTGGTTTGCTGTGGTTGTTTCTAGGGATGCACAGTTTGGACCAAAGATTTTGTTATTATATACCAATATGACTATAATGATAATAATACCATGATTTCAGTTTGATTTTGATTAATCATGCAGCCATACTAAATTAAATGTCATTATGGTAGGATAAAAGGTCAAAGGTTAAAAAAAAACCCTAAAGTTGAAAATAAACAGAAGTAGGTGCACACAGATAAATCACGACACACAAGCACGGGTGTGTAGCGTTACCATGCACACGCGTTCAAACACACGCACAAGCAGAGGTCATGCAGTGTTGGGTTACCCAGAGAGGCCAGGTCACTGGCAGAGTTAGTAAAATCATCCTCCATTAGACATGAAGACAGCTCCTCCTCAGGGTTAGTATGTGTGACATCATCAGCATGAGACGCCGCCGCCTCAGTATCACTCCTGCCCTCCTCATCCACACCCTCCACACTCACCCCATCCACCACGTCTGAGAGCAAACAAACAAACCGGAATGGCCAAAAAAAGAGAAGAGGAAAGAGACAGAGAAGGTTAGTGAAGCGTTGAGCGTTAGTTCGGTTTTCCAGCGGGAAAAGAAACTTTGCATGTTAGTAAAGAGTCAGAAAAGAATTTGTTTAGACCCATTTAGACATACAAACAGTAATTCATTAACAAAAAGTTTGCTGTTGTCACATTGGGGTGTGTTTGTTTGAGCTGAGAGAAATCAGGCAGATGGCTGAGAGTGTCTGGCAGAGAGCTGAGCTTTATGTGTGTGTGTTGCATGGCAGATTTGGCCTTGACGGCAAAATCTCCTCCAGAGTTCCTCTTCCGCATCCACAGATCTGAATCCCACAGAGCCCTTGACAATACACACTCAATCCAAACACATCGATCTCATTCAGTTATATGGTAACTAGAGCAAAGCTGCGCATACACACAGGGCAGTTCAAACTTAAATAAGAGACAAAACAAAAAGGAAAAATGGTCCTGCACGATTTGGGGAAAAAGATCAAATTGCAATTTCTCTGATAAAAATTGTGGTTGTCATTTAAAAGGTTTCCTGTGCTTGTTTGTATGGCTGCAAAATTTGGCCAAAATGTTTGTGATTATTAATGTAATTATTACTATTATTACCAAATATTACTATTATTATTAGTACTAAATACAAATATTAAAATTAGAAATATTACTAGTTTAATATTTCAATGTAATAAAAAAAAAAAAAAGAGTATTAAAAAAATTATGTAATTATTTAATTGTTTAATTGTAACTAAAATTACAACACTAATTTCAACATTTATAATGTTGAAATTCTTCATTTTCAAACTGTAAACTATAAAGCTTTTATTTTGGTGGAAAACCGCAGAGAGACCTTAAGGCTGGTTTTATTAGCACTTTTCATTACAAATTTGGGAAGTTTGTCATCTTCCCAAATACACGTTATAAGCAACCCAAACTCAGCAAATGCAGAGATGGAGTTCAAGTGGAGCAGAATTTAATGTAAAGCACTCTGAGACACTGAAAACACTGGATCATGAGCTGCTTGCGCATTAAAAACAGAGTGCTGCGCTTCACTTTGAACCAACCAGCACATATATTTGTTTAATTAAATCGTAGCCTTTGTAATTGGATTATCACACAAAGCCATATCATGATTTTGGTTTTATTTCGATTAATCGTGCAGCCCTGTAGGAAAATGGCACATGACATCTCTAGAAAAACGCTCGGACAATCGCAAAAAAAAAGAGAGAGAAAAAAAATGACAGCATATTCATTTTTTCCTTTCTCTTTTTAAATTTACTTTCCATGATATGGCGACACACACACACACGGAGCAGTGCTAAGCAAATTAACAGAATACATGTTGCTGGAGTTGGTGAAAGTTTTGCTGGTGAATGTTTTGCTCTACTCAGCTTGAGCTCTCTCAGAATTAGAGCCAAGTATTTGTAAGTGTAAGTGTAAGTGTGTGTGTGTGTTGGTGGGATTATGCGTTCTGCACGATAGGCCTTGTGCATCAAGCCTATAGCATTTCCCTCCAACCTGATTTTTAATGAGTTCTACAATTAGCAGAGTTCAACAACCCGAAAGGCCAAATAAACCGTTTCTTTTTAACTGTCTTTCTTCCTCTCCCTCTCTCTGACTCGGTTTTTCCTCTGCTCTGTCCATATGCGGGTTTGTCCATCTCTGCAGGCCGCGAGATGTGTTCTGTGGCGTTTCCGAGCTGCGGTAAACGCGTGATTGCGGAGGAGGGAACACTATTAGGCGGACAGGGAGAGGATGAAGAGAAAATGGAGGGCGTCAAAGAGAGAGAGATGAAAGAGATAAAAGGAGAGGAATATTGTGTCTCCCCTTGAGCTGTGAAATGGTACACACGGACACGAGCCGGCACAGAATTAGACACAGCGGCTAACCTGCTATGTTAACACCTTGCGTATTAAACAAAACCTTGACGCGCCGCTAACACCCCTCTCACTTGACGTGCGTGTGCGCTTTTAATTATACGCAGCAGCTAGCCACAACGCTAACACCCCTCGGCGTAAACACGTTTAATAACAAACCGCAGCTACCCGCTATGCTAATGCCCCACTGTTTCCACACAGTCCTCCCAATGGTTAGTGCTACAATAACGTGCAGTCTCATTGTCCTGTAATGTGAAATAAAAAGAGAAATGGCGGCTGATGATAACGTGGGACACGGCAGGAAAGCCGAGCTGAAGGAGATGGGGTCTATAGGAGACTGTGGTCTATGGACAATGAGACGCTGATTACCCAGCATGTGTGTGTGTGTGTTATAATGACGGTGATGATGATTTGGTCCGTGTGGACTGGTGTGTATGTGTGCGTGTTGGGGCATAGGGCACCGTTGACTGTCGCCAGAGTTCTCCTGATGTATTTCCAAGGATTACGTGTGAAGCGACTGCCTGAACAAATGGAAGTGAAGCCCTCTGTGAACACCTCAAATTAGAGTTCAGACTATGTGGGTGTGCTGGTGTGTTTCTTAATGTGATGCTCCTTTGGGCCTTGAAAGCAGATGTGTTGGTTGTCATTATGGAGTGAGCAACAAAATGGTTTTTAAGGGCTGAAAGCCACTAATTGACACACACATATACGGCCTGCTCCTAATGGACAGACACACACACAAACTTCATGAGCCAATTAAAAATCTCACAAGCCAAACACCAGCATTCGGCCTTAATGTTCTGTTAGGAACATTTTCACTAACATTTCAGGGAGCCTGTGGGAGCCAGGAATAACAAACACTGACAGAAAATGTGTCTCATCAGAATAAACATTACCATGGGGATTGAATTCCAACCTGCATTAGCATGCCTATTACTCTGCAGTTAACAATGTAATACTCTATTAAAGGGTTACTTCAGCAAAAAAAATTAAATTCTGTCAAGTATTGTTATTGTAAACTAAAACTACTAAAATCCATTAAATAAAAAAATAAAAAAAATAAAAAAATGCATTGAAATAAAGCTTAAAATACAATAAAAAAATAAATATCAGATGAACCTTTAATAAATATATATATATATAAAAAAATAAAACACCGATCAGGCATAACATTATGACCACCTTCCTAATATTGTCGGGGCATGGACTCCACAAGACCCCTGAAGGTGTGCTGTAGTATCTGGCACCAAGACATTAGCAGCAGATCCCTTTAGTCCTGTAAGTTGCGAGGTGGGGCCTCCATGGATCTGACTTGTTTGTTCAGCACATCCCACAGATACTCAATTGGATTGAGATCTGGGGAATTTGGAGGCCAAGTCAACACCTCTAACTCGTTGTGCTCCTCAAACCATTCCCAAACCATTTTTGCTTTGTGGCAGGGCACATTATCCTGCTGAAAGAGGCCACAGCCACCAGGGAATACTGTTTCCATGAAAGGGTGTACATGGTCTGCAACAATGCTTGGGTAGGTGGTACGTGTCCAAGTAACATCCACATGGATGGCAGGACCCAAGGTTTCCCAGCAGAACATTGCCCAAAGCATCACACTGCCTCTGCTGGCTTGCCTTCTTCCCATAGTGCATCCTGGTGCCATGTGTTCAACAGGTAAGCGAAACACACGCACCCGGCCATCCACGTGATGTAAAATAAAACGTGATTTATCAGACCAGGCCACCCTCCGTGGTCCAGTTCTGATGCTCATGTGCCCACTGTTGGCGCTTTCGGCTGTGGACAGGGGTCAGCATGGGCACCCTGATTGGTCTGCGGCTATGCAGCACCATGCGCAACAAATTGCGATGCACTGTGTATTCTGACACCTTTCTATCAGAACCAGCATTAACTTCTTGAGCAATTTGAGCTACAGTAGCTCGTCTGTTTGATCGGACCACACAGCCTTCACTCCCCACGTGCATCAATGAGCCTTGGCCGCCCATGACCCTGTCGCCAGTTCATCACTGTTCCTTCCTTGGACCACTTTTCATAGATACTGACCACTGCAGACCGGAAACAGCCCACAAGAGCTGCAGTTTTGGAGATGCTCTGACCCAGTTGTCTAGCCATCACAATTTGGCCCTTGTCAAATTTGCTCAAATCCTTACGCTTGCCCATATTTCCTGCTTCTAACACATCAACTTTGAGGACAAATGTTCACTTGCTGCCTAACATATCCCACCCACTAACAGGTACCGTGATGAAGAGATAATCAGTGTTATTCACTTCACCTGTCGGAATGTTATGCCTGATCGGTGTATATAATGAAAGCTGTTGTTTTGGACCCCATTTTCTTTCATATTGTACCTCAAAATGTACATCGCACACTAGCGCATATTGGGCAAAACGATATCAATACTTATAGGCAGTGAATGAGTTATATCAATATTCAGCATCCCTTTTGCTTTGTCCGACATCTTGGATGTTTTTTCCACCGACCATGAAGCAATGCATTGTGGGTTTACCTTATTATGAAGGATGTAAAGCTGCTTTTAGAGTTCAGCCAAAGCAAGATATGTACATTTGGGAGCATGTCTAGGTAGGCAGATCACTAGGTTTTGGAACAGAGCTTATGTGTATGGTATTTCAGAGTAAACGCATGCAGATTTGTGTGTGTGTTCGCATGCTCATGAGAAAGTGTGCATGCATGCCTGCGTGTGTTTATGCATTGTGAGTGTATGTGCGTGTTCGGCCTATAAAAGCCCCCCTGCACTCACCTCCAGCTGTCTTTGACCTTCCTTTTAAGTTGTTCCCAGCTGCACTACAGGCAATAGAGGTGGAGTCAGTATAGAGAGGCAGTTCAGCCATCTTTACTCCAGATCGAGCCTCCGCTATCAGCTGCCTGGCTCTCTCTCGCAGCTGCCTGCGCCGTTCTTCATCACGCTCCTGACACACACACACAGACACAGGCAGACGGACAGGGGGGTTATTGAACGGGTGCCATCTCAAGTAATTGACAGAAATGCCATTTTCACTCCCCTCTCTCCCATCAGATCAGACTGATAGCAGCTTTCTTTACTATCCAGGATGGAGGGTCTCTGGCAGAGAGAAAGAGCGACAGAGAGATTCACTGCATGGTTTATTTGTCACTGATTCTGTATAAGTCCAGACATAATAAACCAGAGATATTTGCTGGAGTGTCATTTTTCCCCCTGACTACATGTTTATGAGTGTTTTGTGTATATCAATAAGAGGTAGAGACAGAAATGTATACATCAACTACTAACAACATCAATCTGTGAATAGACAAAAGAGAAAGAGAATTGGGAAATGTCATTGGATCCAAACTTTCACTACGTTCATTAGGAACCTCTACCTGTTAGGGGCCTGATATGTAACACCTTTTTAATAAAAATACTGCTTATTAATAACAGAACACATTCCATACAAAACTTTAAACAGTTTGCCATATTGGATATGCCACACAATCAATTTAAGGCAACATGAAATGGTGTTGACCACCGTTTTACTGATATCCACCTGCTGGGAAACGAGACGTGTCTACGTGGAGGCTAAAGGTCAAGTTCACCCTCAAGAGCATCTCACAGTTTCCCAATGGTAATGCCTGTTTTTTAAATCTATTGATAAATCTAATAAATATATTGGCTATTATGGATGTAACCTTTATTACATAAACTTAACTGGATGCGTTTCACATACAGTGACAACTTACTGCTAACTACCATAACATGATGCATTGTTGAAGAAATTAACTAGCTAGTCACAAACGTAGTAACTTCTGTTGTTTGAACCACGGTTCAACAATGTACATTTACATTTATTCATTTAGCAGACGCTTTTATCCAAAGCGACTTACAACTGAGGAATACAGAAAGCGATCCATCATGAAGAAGGAGAAAAAAAAAAAAAAAAAAAAAAAAAAAAAATCACAAAAAGTGCTTGAAATACTAAACTTTGGACATTGCTTAGAGTAGCATAAGCTAGAATAGAGGGGATAGAGAAAATCAAAGTGAGTCCTACTACTAGCAAGTAATACACCAAGCAACGCAACAGAACTGAGTATTTTACAAAAACACTTACGGCTCACGCTTCTTCACTGCTCAGACGCTTCTCCTCAGTTCTACATGAGGTCCACACTGATTCCTTTGCTCTGTCCAGTCGTCATCAGCAGAAAAATGCCTCTCAACAAATGTGTTGGTTGGTCATTTCCCCTACTCTAGCTATAATTAATATTCAACTTAATTCACTTCTGTTCACTTAATATTTAACAATATTATTGTACTGACGCTGTTGTATGAAAACTGATCTGAGCTGGACGATGACATTTTTTGCAGAACTGCTTTATAGATGAAATGAACTAATTTAATAATTGATGATCTTTACAAAGGAACTAAATCAACACTGAACAACAGCCGAAATGCATAGTTTTCCTGTCATCACTGTAAAGCTGCTTTTGAAACAATCTGTATTGTATAAAGTGCTATATAAATAAAGGTGACTAGAACATGACGGCTGCGCAATTGGATTTTAAACAACAGTCGCATTTGTTTTATCATCATGTTTCTTATTGTGGTATTGTAATTTAAGGGAATAAAAAAATTATACAGACATAATTGGAAAGCAGGACACTGCTTACGTCTTGCTGGACATGGGACAAACCTCCCAATTTTGGGACTGTCCCGCATGATCACCCTAACTAGAGCACATACGTGTTTGTGCACTATTCAAGAATAGTTTCCAGTTGTGAATTTCCATTCGTGGCTGAATATGCTGGAGTTTGTTTCTGGATGAGCAAGAAGGATTTTTCTTGAATCCCTCCCAAACAACATGAGGTGATGTAGGGGTTGTTTGATTTTTTTTTTTTTGTCTTTCTGACCCCAAGACTCAACTAATCTCTGCGATTCTCCATCTGTGATCCTTGGAGAGTCTTTGGCCACTCAAACTTTCCTCCTCGCCGTGCATTAAGACAATATAGACACACGTCCTCTTTCAGGCAGATTCGTAACATCTTTAGTTGATTGGAACTTCTTAATTATTGCCCTGATGGTGGAAATGGGAATTTTCAATGCTTTAGCTATTTTCCTACAGCCACTTTCTATTTTGTGAAGCTCAACAATCTTTTGCTGCACATCAGAACTATATTCTTTGGCTTTACTCGTTGTGATGAATGATTAAGGGAATTTGGCCTTTGTGTTTCCTCATATTTATACTCCTGTGAAACAAGACGTCATAGCTAGACAATTTCATGTTCCTAGTCACCCTGGTGTGCTAAAAAATGTAAATATTAATGGGAATATACTTCAGAGATATTTTACTCATAAAAAATTCTAGGGGTGCCAATAATTGTGGCCAACGTGTTTTGGAGAAAAACATTTATTTCATAATGTGATTTACCCCCAACTTTCCATTCTTTTACTTCAATGAATTTTTTGAATGATAGATCAAAAGGATAAACAATGCAGATTTATTTTTACAGCCATCTTTGATCATATTTACCAGGGGTGCCAATAATTCTGATCACAACTGTATAAAGTTGCAGTACCACTACCACTCATTAAGATTTAAACAGGTTCGCTTAGCATGATGGGTAACCTGGCCCCACTGACAGCCACATGAACACACGTGCACACATTTTCAAGGTGCTAACAGGTTTCTGGAGCAAAAGAGCAGAGAGTGAATTAGCCCAATTGGTTACAAAAGCGTTAAGCTAATTAACCCCATTTCACCTGTTTCTGTGAACATGGTTTGTCTGAGGCCATTGTTCAGAAGGACAATAAGCAGAGAGATGCAGATGAAGGAATCCCAGGAGCACTTTTCATGGGTCCAGCCTGGGGGCCCTTGAGTCTCAGGGTAATTTGAGTATGCAAGACAAAGCTAAGGCCAGGTTACACCTGAAAACACAGAAGCGCTCCTGCCAAAGCTGAATTGGGCACATTTAGCATGAGGGTGTGTCGACTATGCTCTCGCAAAATGAATACATCTGCTTTAATTGGAGGATGACTTGTAATTGCTCAATTTATTCACATGGCTATAAAAAAAACACAAAACAAAACCACGTGTTTCTGTGAGTGTGACAAAGTCTACCACTATAATAATGTATTTTTCGTTTGAGCTGTGAGGCTTTTGCCCTGTGCTGCTCATACAATTTAATGTAATATAATTGTCATTCTTTCTGTAGCTGAAGTCTAAAACGCCACATGATCGGCTCAACCTTGCAGGTATCATCACACACAACCTTCGACACACTGTTTTACATACAGCGATTCAGGGCTGGGCTAGCCATTAGTACAGAAAATGAGATTCCTTGTGTGTGTGCGCCCAGAGGACAGGATTACCACCGTGCCCAGTGCTTTTAGGCAATGTTCTGTAATACTGTAGTCAAGGAAAATTAACAAGAGATGAAGAACAGAAGCAGACAGAGGAAAGGGGAGATGCTTCCATCCACACAGACTGTCCTGAAACATTTAACAAAGGCTTGAATTGGTCAAATCTGTAAAGGTGCAGACAGACGCTTTATGAAGTTGGAAATGCATGGTATACCTGGAATAAATGCTGATTCACACTAAATGGATGCTGACACTGATGGTGAAAAAAGGCCGGACGTTTGAATGCATCTCAGTGAGTCTTTTCTTAACCAGAACAATTTACTTTCACTGAAAAATGTATTGACTTTTCACATTTTATTACACTTGCATGAATTTACTAGGCCTGTACTTTTTTCCACAATATTTCATACTTTTGTACAATTTAATTGCATTGGACTTGGACTGAAAAAGAAAGATTTATTTGGAAACGCTTTACAATAAGATATGTATAAATTAAAATTAAGCTAGATTAATAAATGCTGTAAAAATAATCACTATGAAAATTATTTGAAAAATATTATTAAAAATGAACTATTGCTAAAGAATTTAACCTTATTGTAATGTTGCCATTTTTTCCAATCATTGTTTATTGTGATTTGTATTATTGCTTTAAAAAAAATCATGCCAATAATGCACTTAAAATTCAATTTGAGAAATTGAAAGGGAAAGTTATAAAGGTATGAGGTCAAAACAATCATTGAGAAATACAAATGAACTCCCCAAATGAATCGGCCTTGCACAATGTGCAGAATAACCACTGTGGAACGATCAATTTCTACAGCAGCAATGAGGTGTGAAACTGTCTCTCCTCTTATGAAGAGATTTCTTTAATGACTCTCTCTTCAAATGGACTTCAAGTGGCTCTTCTTCAGCTACACTGAAGCTTGACCGTTCAGTCTGGACTCTCCAACTGAGCTATGGTTGGAGTAAAAGGAAGAGAGGGGAGAGAGATCAGTGGCCCATCCAACCTCCTAGCTGCAGATCTCCAAGGATAATGAGGGGATCCACAAGAACGAGCGAGGAAAATGAAAGAAGAACACCAGGGGTGGCAGAAACGATGACAAAGTCATAGTTAAAGGTGTAGAAGAAAGCATGATGTGTGGAAGACCTCACTCCATCTTTTGGGAAGTAAAACATAAGGGAAAGAGGCGCAAAAGCAGATAATAGAGGGCTGTCGCCCTCATTCTGGACAGGAGATCCAGGGAGAGAGGGGGTGGGCAGTAGATTTGAGGCCCAGGCAGAAGCACTCACAGTGGGCATGGGGTCCCGGTGGTTGCCCCAGCCTGGCTGCTCTTTTGGAGGGGGCTGGAGGGTGGGTGGGGGCTGCGGGGGTGCAGTGAGCCATGGAAGGAGTCGCTCGGCTGGGCACACACACAGGCTCAGGGCCCTGGCGCTAACACAGCCGTGCCAGCCAGCCAGAGACGGTGCCAGCCAGTGAAGCACAAACAGATATATTTGTCATGACACACTGAGTGTGCAGAGAAGGGGAGGGCCACGCGCACACACACACACAGAGCAAGCAAGTAGTGTAGAAGAAGAGAGGTTTTGGATCTTTATCCCATTCGACAACAACAAACGTGTGTGTGCAGATGGGAATCATTAGTAATTTATCAATTCTGATTCCATGAATGGTTATTTTTTTGTCATTTTAAAGAATAAATGGAAAATTATGGGAAAACATTTCTTTCTTGTCTTCTGCAACCTGTTTGGTCAAATGATATCATTTTAGATATCAGATAGCAAATAATAAGTTAAAATAATAAGGAAAAAAAATATTACTGGGGATGCACGGGACCATAATGATATTGTTGTTGGCTGATATCTTCTAATATATTTGCATTACTCTGTATTGTATATTTAACTGTGCATGCTTATTTTCCCTATTTTTACATTTAGATTTCCTTTGCCATTATCAAATGCCCACTTAAAGTTAATCTTTAAAAACTAGAGATGCACCAATACAAAATTTCTCTGCCAAAACTAATATTCAGAATTATATATGCCGATGTTGATACCGATAGTTTGATTTTCCTAGGGAAAAAAAAAATCTCTCCCAAATAATTCTACAGTAAACTATACAGGGAGCCCTCTCATTTGATACATTACTATAATATTAGAGGTTAAAACTAACAACAGAGTCCAAACTATTTATAACTATATTATATTCAACTGCTATTATTTTCAGATATAATAATCACACTCAAATAAAACCTGAAATGTTTGTATACAACTTAGTTGCACATAAGGTAGTTTTAATAAACACTTGTCTTCATAAATTTATTCAAACATACATATATAATTAACAGTAAATAAGCTCCTCTCTAGTGTTTTTTTTATAGCTAACAAACGAACACTGGATAACTTTCCTGAGGTAAATGCAACGTTAAGTGACATTTTTCACAAGCTGTTTAACTGACGTCTTTCCATGGTTGAAACACTGATTGAGTGATTACATGAGTCATGATACATTTCAGTAAGTTATACTGTCTCTTTCAACATACCTTTTGATGTTCATGCATGTTTTCATGCTATAACTTGTAATAAATTTGTAATACTTGTAATAATTGTAATTTGTAAAACTTGTAATAAGACTTCTGCTTCGTGCTCCCACTTGTGCTACAGCGATCTGTCACGTCACATTTAAGAGCGGCAAAACGCTATTTATTGTTAGAATTTTGTTATAAAATGGACAGAAATTGAAGGCCGAGACATTTTTTCTTAGCAGAAGTAATAAAGCACAAAGCTCTTTGTGATTATTGGATGGGAGGCGCTACAAATAATGTTTGGTGTAGGGAAAAAACGCGGCTTGGCTTGAACTACGGGTGATTCATAGGGTCAAATAGAGCCTGCTTTAAGGTTGCTAATTTTTTTTTAACTCTATGCGTTACTTTAACTTGCATGTTACTGTCTTGTTAACTCTGACAGCCCTAAATTCAACACAAGAGACATTTTCTTCAAACATAAAACGAGATGCAGTCTGACATGTTTTTCTGCCCCCTTTTGATTGACAGGATATAATCTGCCCAGATCATTGGCTGATTTTAAACAATTATCCGCAATCGCAAAGTGAAAAAAATTGCTTTAATCGGCCGATACATCGGTGCATCCCTATTAAAAACCCTATTTCAATAACACTGTTAAATGTAATTTTTTGCAAATCTCAAAATTTCAATACTGTATATTACAATGTTGTGATGGCCAAATTATCTTGTAGCATTTAAAATGACTGATTTAAATTTTTAGTGCTTTATTTATTTATTTATTTAGACAAAATAGTATATATATTTTTTTTTTATATCTGTCAGCCATAAAATGAAAAAAAAAATTTTTTATTTATTTGCCTATTTCCATATAAAAAATTCAATTATTTCCATATTTAAAAAAATTCTATGAATAAGTTTTATTGTAATATGAATACTCATGTTTAAAGGTGCATTTACAGATTTATAGACCAGTTATAATTAAGAACCGGCTCTTGATTCTCCACCCTCCTTGCCTATGAACTCATACAGACGGTACACAAATAATCCTAAACTCAGTGTGGTAAAAAACGAACCCAAATATTCAGTGCTTTCACGAAAGAAATCAAATATGAATGCAATGTTTGATACACGTTCGAGAAAATGAAAACATTGCCACATTTCGGGCTCATCAACCCCCTCTCTCTCCGTCCTTTAGAAAGTGACCTGTGAAATAAAGAGTCTTCCTTGTCCTCTTCACCTCCCTCTCTCTGCACTGTCTATCAAACCCTCCTCTCTTTTATTCTTCCTTCTCTCCCATTTCTGTCCTCTTTAAATGGAAAATACAGATCGTCTATGATCTGTCCCCTGGCTTCATGGTCTGTAATGAGAAAACTTCACCTTGTGTCCCCGGCCATTCTAAAGGAAGCATTCGGCTGCTCCCGTTCACAAATCCAATTATATGTAGTCGAGAAAGAGCGGGAGAAAGAGAGAGTGAGAGTGTACGGAATGGGAAGCGTTGGGCGGACGGACGGGGCCGCTTTTCCTCTGTAATGTGGCCTCTGCTTGGTGTTGAGGTGTCAACTTAAAATGCAAGTAGTTGAGCATCAGCTAATCCTACCCTGCTTTAGCCCCCAGCCAAACGAGAGCGAGAGAGAGCAAGAGAGAGCGTGCACGCGAGAAAGATGCCACCGTGGCCTTATCGCTGGGCTGCAGATGTGGTTCCTGGATCAATGCACATACACCACGATCAATGCATTTGATAAAGAATTAAGAAGAAAACTGTACATGCTATCAAAGGAGGTTGTACATGGCATAATTATGCTTCTGCATGTGTGTAGATGATACTGGTGCGGTGCAAGGGCGAATAGATAAATAGAGAGATAGAGATAGATGTCTTGCGGGCTACACAGCCTGCCCTTAGCACCCGGCTCATAAAAAAAACCTGTCAAACAGTTACCAACCCATTTCGGAGGAGAAGTAGAGGAAGGAAGGGTAAAGGCTATTTGCCAAGTCTGTCCCTCAGAAAGACATCTGACATTTAACGTACATGCATACGTACACCTCATGAGGGCATGAATGAAAATAACAATGTCAAGCGCGGGATTACTACCAAACAAAACAGGACAAAACATGCTTATTTCAGTGTATGACTGCCGGAGGCAAGAGGGATATATAGATGGAGGAAGAGCTGTGTGTCAATACTGCTCACACACTAACTGAATGTGGGCAGTTAAAAAAGCCAAACCCCTGATGCGGGTGAAACAGTAGTAGATGAACAGGTTGAGCAGGCGGCTTGTGTGCGAGTGGGAAGAAAACTTTGTCCTTTACACGACAACATAATTACCTGGCAGAAAAGAGTCATTCACTGCAAGCTGTTCTTACAAACAATACACACCTGCTTCAGTCGACATTAAAGTCAGGTTGCTTCCGTAATGTGACGTGTTTCCGAGTGAAAAGATATTCAGTGAGGGGAAAAAAAAAAAAAAAAGATTGGGTCCATTGGGAATTGACTGGATTGAGAGATGAGGGGAGGGGTTGAAAAATAACAGGGCTTGGTGACAGGACGAGCAGTTTACTACTTTGTTAATGTGCGCAAATGAATGGTTTACAATAACAGGAACATGCATTAAACGAATGCGAAAATCAAAATTGACCCCATTTACTTTCCTACTGCACGTTTCTGGTGTTGTGAATTGATTCAATGCACACATAAAAAGCCAACAAAGCAAGTAAAAATATAAATATTTTTGAAACAAGTCTCTTACGCTCAACCAAGGTAAAAACAGTAATATTGTGAAATTTTATTAACAATAAAATAACATAAAATAATAAAATAAAATAATTTTTTTAAAATAACTTTTTTCATAACTTTTTTTTTCAGTTTTAATATATTTTCAAATGTAATTTATTCCTGTGATGGCAAAGCATCATTACTCTAGTCTTCAGTGTCACATGATCCTTCAGAATTCATCCTAATATGCTGATTTGGTTCTCAAGAAACATTATTATTATCAATGTTGAAAACTTTTCCAAATTTTTTTGATGAATAAAAAATTAAAAATAACAGCATTTAATACAATTGAATGCATCCCTCATAAATAAAAATATAATTTTCTTTTTAAAAAACCCTGAACTATAGTGTAGGCTGTGCACGCTATTGTTTAATGTCAACCAAATAGTTAACTAGTTAGGCATTGTTTTAGCAAACTTGCATTCGCTCTGTCTCCATTCTTGTACGTAATGCCCATTTTTCATTCTGAATCACTGAATATCCACTTCTGCTCAGAAATACATCAGATTACAAAAGCTAAATGGGTGGCGGACAACAATGCACATTAAAGAAAGTAAATAAGATCCATTTTTAAGTTTCATGTTAACTTTAAAAAGTTCACTCTTTAGCAAGACTTGGAGTATGACCATTAAAAATGTATTAATGCGAAAGAAAATCAACAAATTATTGGAAAATATAGTACTAATGCTTGTACTTACTTTCTTTAATTAAAGTGTTCACACAGACACACAAATGCTTTTAGCTCTCTCTCTCTCTCTCTCTCTCTCTAAACAAACACGATTCAGTCCAACTGAAATAACTGGATTAAACAATTGCAATTTCATATCAAAATGAACTTAAACTTTATGCTTTTATCCTTCATATTTTATTCATAAGAGACCGACTTATGAATGAGGTTAAAAACTGAAGGGCGGGAGGAAAGAGAGAAAGGAAAGAGGTAGTGAAAGAGAAGAAAGGAGTGGTTGTTGTGGTGGAAAGAGAGAGAGAGAAAAAGAGAGAGACAAGGGGGGAAAAAGAGGAGACGGCCCCACTGAGAAATAACTGTGTGTGCGTAATGCCGGAGAGAGCAGTGGCTTGATCACAACTCATGAAGAGATTGGAGGGGCGTCTCTCTCTCTCTGTCTCTCTCTCTCTCAGTCTAACAGTTTTTCTGTTCCAACCAACCGCTTTGATCTCCACACACACAGCCCTTCAACTACCTTCTATCCATTCTGTTTCATTAGACGAGAATCCACCAGCAAAAGAAAGGCTTCCGAACTAAAAAGACAATCGGAATGCAGTGCGAGAGAGCCTGTGTAGTCACGTCAGCATGTTAAAATGCATATGGAAGGCACAGTCATGGTTCCTTTGAAAGTCTGAGGGAATCGTTTGAGGGCGTCAGACCCAAAGAACAGAGAACAGGAGGATGACTGTGGCCTAATTGGCCCAATTAACTCCAAGTCTCTGGTGCTTGCTGGGACAATTGGTCTTCCCCGGGCCTTCCCACTGACTCTCACGCATCAGAGGTGGGCCGACGCTAACGACTGTGGACTACAGAGAGAAAGAGAGAGAGAGAGATACTGCCATACGTGGTGCATTAGCATGGAAAACAGATTTACATAGAAAAAGCAATGTATTTGATTACGTGCTGATTTTAGGACTGACGTCGCAGTGAAACGAGGCAGAAAAATGAACATGATAGAGGCAGCGGTTTGCCTCTATCATGAACACACACGCACAAGCGCACAGGGAGGCCGCCACAAGTTCAAAGGTTTGCTCCGTCTCTCTCTGAGAGGGAGGGTCATGGGCGGCTCTGAAAAGTCACTGCACTGTCACACATAGCGGGAGGGAGGGCTGAGGACGGAGAAGAGAGTCAGGAGGGTGAAGAAGGGCCTCGTCGGTAAAAATCAAACACAGTCCAATTAAACTAATCATAACGAGCCAGTGAACACGAGGAAGCTCACCTGGAATCTTTTCCCTCTCTTTTTCCTCCCCCTCGCCGTACCCTCCATAATTACCCTGGCCAAAGCGCTGTGAAATTACTGCACTGATCAACTAATGCTTGAGAAAATCTGAAGAAATGCACTGTCCCCTTTTCTGCCTCCCTCCCTCCCTTTTTATGATTTTAAGGACTACATAAATAAAAATCATTTCCCCTTACTATCGCTCCCTCTCCCTGGCTTTCTCTTCATCGAGGACAGAGAAGGAGGAAGAGGAAACAGAGAGAAGATTCTCTTGACTTTTTTTTAAAGGTCTTGCCTATAAAAGAAGGGGGAAAAAAGTGGGGGAGCAATAAAGGAATGTTCTGGGTACAATATAAGTTAAGATCTATCAAAAGCAATTGTGGCATAATGTTAATCAATCAGAATTAAAGTTGCACAGTGTAACACAGGACCAGGCAGTAAAAATAGTGAATGACTAATGAAATAGTGTTTTAAAATTTTAGCAACAAAACTTGTTGGCACGAAACTAGTGTGACAGAATCACTTTAAATTTTAAAATTACAGGTCTTTCAACTTTTTTTTTTTTAATTATGACTTAACTCTGGTAACCTTGAAAAGGACTGTTAGAGTTTAAATAAATTAAAATAAAAAATATTAGAAAAAAACCCCTCAAAAACAAAAATTAGAAATGCTGCCTTGGCACCTAGCTGAAATAAAATGTGTTTAAATTGAAGTACTAAAGTTACTAAAACTAAAATAAATAAGCAAAATAGAAACATTTACAAAAAAATAGAATAAAATTACAAAAGCACATAACAAAATTACTAAAACTTGAAAATATAAAAATAAAAACTAATTTAAAATCTTAATAAATACTACAATAACGCTGGTGCTTCAGTGACTTTTAAATCTTCTGGAATTATTTTACTACACCAATATTTGCCTAAAAAAAATTGAAGATGAGATGAAATGATCGTTGTAATAATCAAAACTATGCCACAAATGTTGATAGCGCTTAACTTAAACCTGAAACTTTCCTTTAAGAGTGTGTGCATGTGTATACTAGCATGAAGGAGACGTTGTGCTGCTGTGGTTTTTCTAATTGTTCATTAATTAGCGATTTGCTCTCACCAAGGGGTGAAGAACATGAGAGCGACTCAGAGGTTTGGCCCTAATGGGTTGTGAAGGCCACCTACCTATAGTACAATGACCACTGCTAAACAATTTATACCGTTAGCCTACTATCAAAGGCATATACATATACACAGAGTTAGCAAAGAGTAGGAGAACAGGGAGACAGAGAGTGAACGAGAGAGAGAGAGAGACAGTGGTGGCAAAGATCAAAGAAAGAGAGCCATTGCAGCAGAATGGAGCACAATTAACATGGCATGTAAAAGAACAAGAGAAACACACACACGCACACACACAGAGAGAGCAGTTCTGATGAGAGGGGTGGGCTCACTGATGGGCCCATTGAAACACACCACTGACTGTGGACAATGACTGGCCCGCTGGCCATTCTCACACACAATCAAGTCTGTTTGCTAACTGCTAACAATATTGCAACCATGGAGAAGCAGTGTTTTATTTAAAAGACCCCTTGAAATGGTTTGACAAACATTTTTTCCCTCTAATAATGAAGGGCGAGTCGCTTTAAAAAAGCCAATAGCCTTGTTATTTTACATCACATCCCAGCAAAACTTTGTTTTTGAAAGAAGTCTCTTATGCTCACCAAGGCTGCATTTACTTGATCAAATATACAGTAATATTGTGAAATGTTATTAAATGTTATATACAAACTGTTTTCTATGTTATTATATTTCAAAACGTAATTTATTCCTGTGATGGCAAAGCTGAATTTTCAGCATGATTACTCCAGTCTTCAGAGTCACATGAAATCACGCTAATATGCTGATCACATTTCTTATTATTATCAGTTAATATTCACATTTTCTTTAGGATTCTTTGATGAATACAAAGTTCAAAAGGAATTTGTTAATTATGTAATTACTGTTGATCAACTGAATGCATCCTAAAAAGGTATACATTTCTTTTAACAACAACAAAATTCTTACTGACCCCAAACCTTTGAACGGTAGTGTAAATTTAAGACACTTTCTTCACAACAAATGTGATGGTTGGGGGAGGGAGTAGTGCCACCAAAGACATACTGACAATCCACTATTTTTTACAAAGTATTTTGCTGATTGGAAGCAGGTGACATTTATAATTTATGAGGAGAGGATATTCTCATTCTAGAGAGCATTTTAGTGGACAAATACCTGAAAAAACATTTTGCGGTCCATTTTCTCAAAAGAGAAACTGTACATTTTCTGCACATTTTCAACTTTAGACAAATCTTACGACTTTTTTTACGACTTCATCTATCCATTGAATATTAACTCTAAATCTAAATCAAATCTTCCCTGCTCTATCTTTTATCTGAATGTCAAGAACATTTAGCAGTTAGCAATAAGTATTTAAGCCCATGCTAAAGTGCTCACTACACCCCAATGACTTCACTCTCTCTCTCTCTCTCTTTCTCACCCATCCTCATTTTCACCCCTCCATCTCTATCTACACTCTGAAAGAATGGAACGTCTTAATTTAATTAAAATATTCCCTCTGAATGCTAAAGTCTCTTCTTAGCGGAGGAGCTTCATGCAGAGGCCAGTGATAAGATAACAGGGCCTACTAATCAAAACAAGACATCAACTAATCTAATCTAAATCACTAACAATTACCAGCGTGCCAAGCAACGCTCCCTTTTGATCAATGTTTTCTATTAAAAAGTGAAACAATTCAATATTCTAGCACGCTAATGCACTGAAGCCTCATTAGCACATCGTCCTTGGGATGGAGGCATTGTGAACGCACACACAGACGCTAATTCGTGGTTAATTTACGGGATGGGATGAGGACCATCTCCCCTTCATCAGACCGCAGAGGACTTTTGCAGGAGAGAGAGATGACCAGAAAAGGAAATATTGTTCTTTGAAAAAACCCTTAATTTATGGCAGCCTCACACTGAGGTGCCCTCCTGTTCTTTGCTTTCTTATGCATTTCATTCAAGGGCATCTCATTTCCTTTTAAAATTCATACAGCAAAACGTCTGAATAAATCCGCCACACACCAGATATTTCATCATGTAGTTCTGTATGTTTATGCCACTGCGTTTCACACTATTCTTCCCCTAAAACAGGATGTCAGGAGAACTGAAATGTTATTCGGATGTGGCCTGAGCTTTTTGACGTCGAGTGTCAGCCGTCCTGCAGTACTGAGCTCAGTAGAGCATGTTTATTTAGCGTTTGATGTTCTCTGACTGGTCACTTCCTACATCACTACCTGGAGCCCTTGAGTAACCCTTAAAGACTTGTCCTGTGTGAAATGAGAGACTCTGGCATGCAGGTTCTTGGCTACAGAATAATACTACTCTCCATTACTTCCTGTCTGACAGGTCCTGAAAGGAGCCTGAGAGGAGCCGTGGTAAGGACCTTCTATGTGTATATCCCAAGAAATTAGTTACATTTGGGGGAAAAAAAATCCCTTTTGGGAATTTAGTGAAAATTCACAATTATTAGAAAATTAGAAAAATGCAAAAACATAGCTTTAACGGCAGGGTTTTAGTCTGTCTTAATTTTTTTGAATTAACATTTTTTAAATAGACATTTCTAATGTTACAAAAGATTTCCATTTCAAGTAAAATTGTCTATTCACCAAAAAATCCTGAAAAAAAAATGTACAATGGATGGAAAGATCACTGAACACTAGAGTAATAGCTTCTGAAAATTCACTTTGTCGTCACAGATATTAATTACATTTTAATATATATTAAAATAGAAAACTGTTATTTTAAATTGTAATAATATTTCACAATATTACTGTTTTTACTGTATTTTTAATCAAATAAATGCAGCTTTGGTGAGCAAAAGAGACTTCTTATAAAAACATTAAAAAGTTGCAGTGTAAAATAACAGAAGTCTCTCCTGAATGTCAATATCCAAGCAAAAGTGTGTATGTGTGTGAACTCACATCAATAACCTGTGGAGTGTGTGTAGGCGACTGTGCATTAGTGGCGCTTTTGTTTCCAGCCTTCATTGCGGCATCTCTACGGGCCTGTTCCAATAGCAGCCTGGCCCTCTCCTTCAGCTCCTCTTGACGAGACAGGACCTTCTGCAATTGAGAGCAAGAGGTTTTCATTCAATTTTGAGTGTAACAAAGTTTCCCTTTGTATATGTATAACCATGATCTGTTTCACCTTCTCTTCGATGTTGTTAGACACTGGGGCAGTTACAACTTCCTGAAAAAAAAACAGAAAAAAAAAAAGTCAGATTAGCTTCTCTTTCAAATGCTATAAATTATCATCAGATTGGTATTTCTGTGATTCTGACAGCTGAGAGGAGATAGAGTGACGTTTGCTCCTGATCACTTAACATTGCGGGAGAGAGGGCATCTACACTGTGAAACACATTCAGTAAAACAACCAAATGAAGTCCTAACAAACTTTAGGCGGTGGCAAGTAACTGTCACCATGGTAACGCACCTCTCATGTCACAGCTGAGGCCTTGATGACATGTCAAAATAAAATCAGGACAAATCTAAGCTGGAAAGTTATTCAGTGGAAGAAATGACAGTGATACATGGAGAGTGTGTGATAAAAGTTAGCTGTGCTGCAATACCTGCGTGTGTGTATGTGCACGCTGTATAGATGAGGAGAGGCTCTCATGCGGAACACGCTATAACCCATGTCAGTATTAGAGCTGCAGGCGGGACGGCCCGTACATAATGACATGCCACTCCAAGTGACACGCGGCTGCTGTCTGTGCCGATCAGGCGTCTCACAAAATGGCAAAAATATCAAACATGTATAAAGCTTCAAACAGTTTTATGTGCTTTGATTTTATATGCCAGCTTTTTCCATTTAAGCTGTAACTGCTTTTCTGTTGGGAGTGTTCAGGGCATTATTCATTAAACATGCATGTGTATCTACCTGTGTTTGTTACCTGAAAGTGTGTGTCTGTGTATTTATGTTTGATGTTGTTGACTTGCTTGTGTTGGACCATTTGTCATGTGAGGTTTGGTCATTTTACTGCTCAACCCACACTTTTTGACCAATGAATTTCCCAAATATTTCCATGACTGGATAAGGTATTTTAAAAAATAAATTTTACATCACACTGACGAAGTGTCATTTCTATTCAATTCAATACTTTTAAAACAGAGTATAAATAGAAAAATAGATAATTGATGGTAGAAATTTCCACAAGCTTTTAGGATTTTTTTTAAATAATTATTTTCATGACCTTTCTAGTCCTGGAAATCCCACTTTTGAAATTAAAATGCCTTTTAAATTCTAATTCAACTTCTGAATTTGATTAGAATTTGAACTGAGGTAGCAAACATGATGTAGAATTACAATTTGAATGAAAGTAAAATTAAAATGAACTGCAATTCAAATAAATTTATGATGATGTTTTTTACCAGAAAAATGTGAAAGTTTTGAAAAAAAAAATGATAGACAGACAGACAGATAAATAAATAGACAGATAGATAGAATGATAGTGAAAACGATAAAATAACAAAACAGTAACGACAGACAGACAGATAGAAAAACAAAAAATTATAGACAGAATGACAGAACTACAGACAGACAGATGCATGTCAGACATGCATGCGTGTTGACATTTACCTGTGTGTGTTTAGCGGGTGTGTGTGTGTGGTTGGTCTGGGCACTGCTGTCTGACGTGCTGTCAGATTCAGAGTGGCGCAAACTCGCTCTCTTCTTCTTGATAAGATCAGTGTCTCTGTTATACGTGAAGCCCACTTTATGTGTGTTTGCTAGAGAAGACCCGGTCTGCCGTGTGGGCAACCCAGATTCAGTTTGTTTTTCGGCAGGTCGTGGGGCCTCGTGCTGCTCCCTGGAGTCTCTGGTATCAGCAGCGGTCAACCCACCCGATTGCCCTCTCTCCTTTTCTCTCTCCAGCCTGTGAGACAGGTCACCCATGTCCAGTGTATCGGCTTTGAGGAGCTTTTTCTGTTCTGCAGCAGGAGGTTGGCTGGTGGAGGTCTCCAGGCTGGTTCTGGTGCTCTGGGCGGGTCGTGGGTGAGGTTCTATGATCGTGGGAGCTGCTGGAGAGTCGTGGCCTGCTGTAGACACCCGCAAAGATGGAGTTACTTCTTTTAATACTTCCCCAGGTGAGACGGACAGAAAACCAGAACTCCCGCCTGTCACGACTGACTTCACTTCCTCTTCTTTCTCACCATGCTCACCATTACTTGCTGCGGCACCCTGACCCTGATCAGTGGGCTCGCGGTGAATGTCATTGAGTTCGGCATAGAACTTGTCTTGGTCAATAGAACTGTTTGTGTCTGTTTCAAAGTCTCCAACTTTGTATGTGCTACGACTGCTGTTGGCTTCGATCTGCACAACGTTGAGTTCCTCACCGCTGAAATGTGCCCGGATCTGATACAGGTACGTCATCACTGTCAGCTTATCCGGGATCGCCAACAGAACCATGTCAGATGGCTCTAGGAGCCGAGAGATTCCCAGACTGGCAAAGCCATCATATGCCTGCAGACATAAAAAAAAAAAAGATAATGTTTAAAACAATTAAAGCACAGAAAATACAGGACAGTATCAAATGAAACACGGTAAATAAAACAAGGACTGGCGGAAAGAGAAAAGAGAAAAAAGATCTTGATTGTTCTTTTATTTATGTCATTCTTCGTAACACATTAAAACACAACAACATTGTATCTGAAGGGCAAATAAATGTACTATGTGTCAATAATGGGTGAATTGCTATAATATTTTAGGTAACACTTTACAATAAGGTTGTATTAGTTAACATTAGTTAATGCATTAGTTAACATGAACTAACCAAGAACAACACCCAACACCTCTGTTCAGCATTAGTTAATCTTTGTTAACGTTAGTTAATAAAAATACAGCTGTTCATGGTTTGTTCATGTTAGTTAACAGTGCATTAACTAATGTTAACAAGATTTTAATAATGTATTAGTAAATGTTGAAATTAACATTAACAAAGATAAATAAATGCTTTAAAAGTGCAGTTCATTATTAGTTCATGTTAACTAATGTAGTTAATGAATGTTAACTAATGAACCTTACTGTAAAGTGTTACCATATTTTAAAATCAAATAAAACCTAATCAAGCAAATAATATTTCTGTTTCAGACTATCACTCTTAAAATCTAAAAATAAATAAATAAATAAATAAAATCTAGGTCAGACAATCATTCTTCAAAAAAATGAAATGAAAAAAATTCTGGGTTAGACAATCGTTCTATAAAAATACATGAATAAAAAACTAATAGATGATAGAAAACATGATAAAATATATACATTGCTTCTTTTTAACACTATCCACAGAACACGACAGAAAGTCATTTATTGATTTATCTATCAAAGCCAATTTCTACTTGTATTTGGAGCATGGCGGGTGTTAATTTGGATTACTTTGGGTAAGGTGGAAGGGTTGGGTTTAGAGAGAATATAATTGGGTAAAATGTAGGATAAAAATGAAAAGTTCAAAACTAGGGAGAAAGCGGTAGCATAAAGGTGAAAGGGACAAACAGGGTGCAGGTTGAGGGGTGAAAATGAATGTAGGGTGAAAGGGTAAACGACAGGGTGTAGGGTGGGACGGAAAGCCAAGGTATAGGATGAAGGGAAAAAGAGAACGATAGGGTAAAGGGTGAAAGGGAAGAAGAAGGTTGTAGGGTGATGGGAAGGAGAGACAGTTAGGGTGTAGGGTGCATGCAGGAATTAGATTTGGGATAAGACAAGCTGGGATCAGTAGGATGCGGCAGGCGGTGACAGCTAATGTCAAGGATGGTTCTCCATGATAAGAGAGCACGATACCAAGAAACACTAAACTAATCCTGCCTCAGTCTTATCGCATACATCTCCCACTCGCCCTCCTTCCATCTCCCTCACTTTCTCTCTCACTTTTCCCCCTTTCCGTCTCTCTCTCTCTCTCTCTCTCTCTCTCTCTCTCTCTCTCTCTCTCGGCAGTGAGTATAATTGCACTGATTTGTCCGGTTGAGGAGAACAGGCAGATAATCAAACAGCCAAACTCAATCCCTGATCGGGAGATAGAGGGAAAGAGAGAGAGAGAGAAACGGAAGGAAGAAGTGAAAGTAAACTGGCTGACATTATCACGGTAATCCACCGAATGAATGAAAGAAAAGTTACTTTCTCTTTCTCTTAAGAATCTGAGAATACAACAGTATAAAGAAAAGCCTACAAATTAGCCTTCTGTCTCGCCCTCCCCCAGATTCGCCTTATCAGAGCTGCTATCAGAGCCGAGCTGATGGCCGAGAGAATTTCAGCCTGTTGACGAGTGTTGACTATTGTCTCAACCTCTGCTGCTAACCAATCCACTGACTTTATCAGGTTTGTCCCCTTTATTGGCGTGAGCGAGAGAGAGAGAAAGCAAGAGAAAGGGAGGGGAGGGATAATCAAAGGTAAGCCGATTCTCAATTTACAATTAATCTCATCTTTCTTTCTCTCGTGCCTTCTCTTTTTTCTGTTTGCTGGAGGCTAACAATGGTGATGCAGAGCTTTGCAGAGCAAGGCAAATGTAAGGTATAGACAGCTGAATAGAAAAAATGGGAACGAAGAAGGGTGGGAAAACAAAGAGTCTGCAGGTATGTGTTGTTTGGGTTTTAACTCTAAAGAAAGAGTGAATAAATGGTGGAATGAACGAAACTAAAGTTTCTGATTGAGATTCTTAAATGTAAGCTACATTCACACTGCAGCTGAATGTGGTCCAAATCTGATTATTTTCCTTCGCATGTTAAACTGAATTTTTGGCAGAACAGTATAAACATTCTAGGGGAAAAACAATTGAATGACATTATTGCATATATAGCATTTATTTGATTAAAAGAATATAGTAAAAACAGCAATATTGTGAATAATCATTACAAAAATTAAAAGTAGAAGTAAAAATAAATTTTAAAATTAAATTTATTGTGTTGGGGCAAAGCTAAATTTTCAGCAGCAGTTTCTCCAGTCTCCAGTGTCACATGATCCTTGAAATCATTCTAACATGCTGATTTGGTGCTCAAGAAACATTTCTTATTATCAATGTTGAAAACGATTGTGCGGTTTAATATTTTTGAAGAAATCGTGATACATGTTTTCAAAAGAACAGCATTTATTTTTATTATTAACATTGTAAATGTCTACCACGTTTGATCAAATTAATGCATTGTTACTGAAAAGTATTAATTTCTTTAAAAATTAATTTAAAAAAAAATATTACTGACCCCAAACTTTTGAATGGTAGTGTATATAATAAACTAAAAATAGGAAAAAGTATAAAATTACATATAATTAGATTTATTATTAATATTTATAATTAAAAATAATACAATTATATATTCAATTATATAGATTATAAAGAGTGTTTGTATCAATGTCTGTTCACTGGGAGCACGGGAAAAAGAGAGTCTCATCTCAGTCTCATTGCTCTAATCGTTAAAACAGCAAATCATGCTTGATTAAAATAAATACACCATGTAAACAGCAGTTTGTGTGCGAGTGTGTGTGAGCAAGCACTTCCAGATGATTTAACCCTAGAATCACACTTCTGATGTACTGCGTCAACAACTACCAAACCCATTTATTCAATGGACAGAAATGTGCTGTTTGCTCTCTTTCGGTGTATAAATGATGCAGCAGCACTAATAACCCGTGTGAACTGTGCGATTGTGTGTTTAAGACGTTCTCTTCCTGCTCCAGTCTGTCGGCCCCTCCCCCACACTAAACGGACAATGGAAAGCATTTTGTTTTGTGAATGACATCGCTGAATGATTGACAGGTATCCATCGCTGTGTCAGTCACACACACAGCCAGAGGGGCTTTTCTGCCCCGTCTGCACATTTATCGAGGAACATAGGAACACATACACGCAGGCGCACACGTGCACGCACAGATCAGATATCATGGGAAATTACTGCTAGTCTCTCACTCGACACACACACACAGAAAATAATTCTTTTCACTGCCTGTATGACCAAACCGTCCTCTCCTCTCCCCTCTGCTATTGATTGCTCTTATCTGTCATATTTCAATGGAGATTATTGCAATCACAGCTGTGCCAGAGAGGGTCGTGCTGATTCTATCACATGGAAATGAACGCAGTTTATATAAATGTGTGTGTTTAGAGCTGTATAGAGAGTGCTCTTAACCTCCTCAGCTTGGGATAGTCATTTATCATTGAAAGAGAGCGAGAGTACGCACACTTTGGTGTGTTGGAGAGAAAAAAATTGCGGATATGATAGGGCAGGAAATGAACTCAGGAAGTGACTGCAGGTATTGAATGCAGGAATAAAGTGATGACAGATGAAAAGAATGGTGGGAAAGGAGAGCGCAAGGAGCACATTAAATACACCTAATAAAGTCTAAATGGAGTTAATCTGAAGGGCTGAAATAAGAGTTAACCTGCAGCGCTCCAGAATACAGTGATCAATCAATGGAGCGGAATTACAGAGGAATTATGTTTTATACATCCACAAATCCAAATAGATTCCAAACAAATCCAGGAAGCAACTCTTCAGCAAATATACATTTGTTTCGTACCGTGCGCTGCTGTGCATTGTGTGTGTGTTTTGAGAGAGACAGAGAGATGCTTGGAGTAATCCTTGTTGGCACAGCCACCTGGCAGTTTATTTAAACAGGCATTTGAGAGCTGACAGCAATATCCACACCTTCCTCACTCTCTCTCTCTCAAAGCCCATTTGTTGCGCACATCCCACTGAAAATTCTTCAATGAATGGAACAAGGTATAATGTAAAACAATAACAAGAGAGAGGGATAAATCAGATAAATAAGTAGATAAGATAATAAGTAAATAAGTAGACCTGAATTAGATAAATTGAAAATTTAAGAGTGTGTGAAAGGCAGATCTCCAGGAGCAGGACTGATGGCCGTCATCATTATCTGAGCTGGTGCTTTAGTTTTTATGCTACCATTCAAAAGTTTAAAGGTTAGTTTTTTAAAAAAAGAAACTAATACTTTTATTCAGCAAAGAATTGACAGTAAAGACTTTAATATTGTTACAAAAAAAAAAATTCAAATAAATCCTTTCTATTAATCAAAGAATCTTGAAACAATGCATCAAGGTTTCCACAAAAATATTAATCAGCACAACTGTTTTCAACATTGATAATAAGAACTGTTTCTTGAGCAGCAAATCAGCATATTAGAATGATTTCTGAAGAATCATGTGACACTGAAGACTGGAATATTTGATGCTGAAAATTCATCACATGATTTGCAAATCACAGAAATAAATAACTTTCTAAACTAAATTCAAATAGAATTTTTTTTAAATAATATTTCACAGTATTACTGTTTTTACTGTACTTTTGATCAAATAAATGCAGCCTTGGTGAGCATAAGAGACATTCAAAAATATAAAAAATTTAAAAATTCTTACTGACCCCAAATTTTTGAATGGTAGTGAATATCAAGTTCATATCATAAATAGTTCTTTCTGCTAGGTCTCCAGAGTTGTTTTAGTGCGGATCCAAGTGCAATTGCTGTGTTAATATAAAGTATGCCTGAACAAACAGAATCAAACGCTGCAAACAAACTATATATGAAAATGCCCACAAACAAGATTCATTACTGAGTAATTTTGGTTGGGTCTACCAATTATACTTAACATAACAACAACAGAAGTTAATGGGAGTTCTTCACAAGTTTACGGTATGTGTGTGTGTCTTCTGTTTAGACCTCCTTTGTCCTGCATTTTCCTCTAAGTGTGTGATTAACATCCCTTTATTTCTCTTCCTTTCCTCCCTCTCTTTTCTTCTCTCTCTGTGGAGAGAAGCCTGTAAAGTTTATTTATAGCATGTTTATGAATTATGATGCTATCTTACGACTCCCAGGTGACTTACTCCATCCACACAAACACGAGCAAACACACACACACACACTCTTTCCATCAGTGTCGGCAGGGGAGCCGCATTCTGAAAGTGGCAATTAGAGAACGCTGGGTGGGAGTGAATCAGATTTATACCAAAATAAATCACCTATGAGGAGGATTATTGATGCACAAACAAACGGAGAGAGAAAGAGTGTGTGTAGCATTTACCTTTTTGTTGTTTTCTTTAATATCTTGAGGATTGAGAGCCTTGTAGTCACTAGGAGGGAGGAAAGAACAGCGAGAGAGAGAGAGTTAGCTTTAAATATGCATCTCATGTAATGGCTGTAGAACTGTAACATGCAATTTCACAGCTCTGCAATCAACACAACTAATAGAGTGTGTGTGAGCGCAAGCAAAATTAGACACACACATACCCTTTACTCAACCACTCAACACATTAAACGTTTCATCTCTCGTTCTCCATCACCCTACTTACTGTTTGCCTGGGGTCTTTCCTCTTCAGCTGGGGAAACAGTAGTGGGCTACTCTAAAAATTGACAATATCCTTCATTTTGCTTTTATCATAAGCTTTCACTACATGTCATTTAAACCCTGATGTGGGCTGGGTACTGTCCCCTAGGGCACAAGGTGTTTTAAAAGACCTTGAGGACTTTCTCCACATGAGATGGCATTTATAGACACATCCAGTTGAACTGCATATACAGCTGGTAATACTGTAAAGTGTATTTACTGAAAATCTTAAAAAGTATAGTACAATATTATTGGATAATATTTCTGCTCGCTTGCACATTCTTGGTTATGTGAGAAGTAAAATGATTGCAGAGAATAATTAAAAAAAAAATTTCTTTAGAATAATGGTCACTGATCATCAATGCACAATATGACAACGCATTCAGCAAACAATGTACATTTTAAATGCAGGTTGTCACTAAATGCCAGTGTGTGTGTGAAAAGTGTCTGTGAAAAGTGCAGAGAAAAGGTAAAAAAAAATGCCTTGATACATGGCAATCAATGTAAAATGTTTCATAAAAGTAACAGATAATAAATCAGTCAATCTCTTCCTTAAATAGACAGTTCTAGGTTCCTGATACTTTAGCGTACGCTCAACCCAGAGGGTGGTTGGCCGTGGCGCTGTCAGCACTGTGATGAATCTGCTGTAAGTGTAGTAATTAAGGAGGATTTGAGTCATTCCTGATGAGACCAAACACAGAAATGTTCAGAAATAAAACAGAGGGATTAAAAACTCTCCATCATAAACCATATTAGACCCCCCACACAGAGTGAGATTCTCACAGGGAGAGAGGGAGAGAGAGAGAGAGAGAGAGAGAGAGAGAGAAAAAGAGGTGAATAAAGTGAGTTGTGTATACATAGAGTTTAGGGCTGTCGCTATCAATTATATAGAGGTTATCGAGTCATCTGATGATTATTTTGATCAAAGGCAACAGCTGAAAATGGGTTAACATTGAAAAGAACAATCAATAGAAATCTGTGAATCTCTATAGTGCCATAAGGCCATTTTTTTGTAAAACTGAGAATGGAGTACTGTTTATTCAAGAAACTCTTACGGCCCTAATATAGTGTTCCATGAGTAAAGAGTTACTATAATAACTACTATAGGAGAGAATGGTGTCATTTGTGTCAGTAGGTAAATTGTCACCCCCTTAATCTAATAAACTGTGCATACTGTAATTTTTGTCAATGTGATTGAGAGATGCACAAAAGAAGAGTGAATTTTTTTAATGATGTCAAAGTGAATTTTCTACATGGTAGATAAAATAAATTTTATGGCAAAAGGCAATTGATTATCTATCTATCTTAGTATTTATAGGTTTTAAAATATATATTTGTACAGTGTAAAATATTATATACAGTATATAAATCCATGTAAATTTGTGACTGAAGATTGATCTTGAAGCATTTTGCCAATGGTAGCTGTGGGCTAAAAGGTGTTTTAGTTATCAACTAAAAGTCAACTTACTTTTTGACTTAACACTTGACATGTTCACTCAAAAATGAAAAATTCTCACCCTTATGACGTTGCAAACCCGTATGATTTTATTTTACATATGTGAAACCGAAAAGAAGATATGACCATTTTCGTTTTTGGGTAAACTCTCCATTTACAGTGAGGTAAGTTGTGTCACACCCCATGAACTAAACAGGTACTGCTGACTGAACTCCTCAGGAAGCTCATCTTGTATGTTTTGAGGCTTGTGTAAGACGAGTGTGTATTGTCATGTACGTGCATGGCTTACATAAAGTCAGGTCTGAAGTGGTGTAAAAGGGCACAGAACGCCAGTCCATTCCTCCAGGAAGTAGTGAAGTTGGTGATTTTGACACCTCTGTAGTTTTTTGTGACCTCACGACACCAGGCCAATAGGGACTGACTTGCATTCGGCCTCCCACCAAGAATAGGACTGGGAATTGGACTGGGCTAAAGAAAAAGAGAGAGAGAGAGAGAGAGGGAAGGGTGTAGAAAAAGAGAGATAAATTAAATTACATGACAGTTTTGACTTGAGATCAATATAATCTCACAGACTACTTATTTATCAGAACAGTAAACGAAATACATTAAAATATATATTACATAAACAAATACAGCTCTGGAAAAAATTAAGAGACCACTTAACATTGAGAAATCAATGTTAAGTGGTCTCTTCATTTTTTCCAGAGCTGTATATACATAACCAAATTAATATTCATGAGCATGCAAAACAGTGGCCTAACAGTGGCCTAAAATCCCTTTGCCAGGCTAGTCTTGTCAATGTACCACCAGACAAACAAACAAAAAGAAACTTTCTTAGTTTTTCTTTTAATTTTCATTATACACAACGTGTTGCATAATATATGCAGAAAAGGGAAAGGAATTAGAGAAACACAGCTTGAAATTATACGGAAACATGAACTGTACACCAAATCACACACAACTCATTTAGTCCAAGCCTTGACAAAGTTTCAAATACACACTATTATTCTCTCTCCTGCACATACACACACAACCCTCTTATTGCCCCTCTTTTCTTCAAAAGTTCTTAAATTCCAATCAAGAACATCAGATCAAACCCATCTCTCTCCAATTAGCTTTGTAAGCTTAGCTTTGTTAAAAGTCGCCTCTGTTGAAACCCTCTGTCTAATTTGAACAAACACACACACACACACACACACACAGAAAAATGCACACAAAAGACTTACATGCTCGTTCTAATGAAAGCTTTGGTCTGTAAGGAGTGTATGACCATGGATAATGTAAACACATGATTAATAAAGACCAGCCTTTGAAGCTGTATCAGTCTGGATTAAGAGTCCAACTAAACGGAGGAACGAGAATTCTAATCCCACAAATCCAGAAACACAAAGCGGCAGGAACCCCACCGCACCGGGAGTCTGGCCACTTTCGGACATAATCCCGTTAAAAATGGAGACGGCGCGTTACGGATACATAACGCTTGAAATTCATATTCCGCAGTGCACATGCTCGCATTTTTCCCTCTCACAATAACTTTTTAATAACGATAATCAAATAGCCTGAGACAAAACTTGCAGCTATCTGATGAATCGCAGCCTGATAGATTCCACATCTAAATACAAATCTAACATGTTATAAAAGAGTGCTCATCCTGCAGAAATACATTATCATAGGACAGGTATCTGTATGGATCTGTGTGTGCAAAGGAAGAGAGACTCTGCCATTCCCCTGATAAGAGCGCTATACATCAGCTGGTCAACATTTCACGCATGTATGACAGCTTAACAACGCCCCCTTTTGGACACAATTTGCTACTGCAGGAGGATTCAAGGACGCACAAGACTTTAAAAAAAATGCTTGTGAGGGGCCCAGAGCAACCTTATGTAAATTACAGACCAAAACTCAAAAACTATAAAAAGAACAATAATATTATAAAGGGAACCGAGACGTCCTAAAGGTGTGGTTTGAGTAGATTGGCAAGACGCTGAAGCTGTAACTTCCTTTAGATTCTTCGAAATGCTTGCCTCTTAGATTATCATAATTAAATGCTAAGATCCGAACGAATGCCACTGAGGGCAAGTGTGTTATTTGTGCGTTTATACATCCGTCTGCACAATCTGAAAGGTTAAGGTTGTCTTGAAAGAGCAGGAGGGAAAAGTCAAGTGAGGGGCCCTTGGGCTCCAACAGCCTTTTTACTCTAGAGAGAGACATGCACATACACAAACAGACTAATAACAATGCTCAGGATGCCACCACAACAGTAAACACAGATGAATACAAACAAACACCCAACAATGAAGAACAATAGTTGTATAATTTTATGTGATGACTTTTTTTTTTTACATAGTCTGAACCTCATTTAAAGGAGAACATTATCGATGAGCAAAGCTTTTAAATTTTTTTAACTTGATTCTTCCTTTTATTTTACTGTTGTTTCTTTTGTGACAGGCCCAATCTGTTAAGTGACCTCAAACTAGGATGCTTGCTTTTAATTATTAAAGGGTCTCGTATTCAATCAGAGATCAACAACAGTGATTTAGACTAAGTGTGATGAACTGAATAGACTGCACAAGTATTCCCTGCATACACACACATGCTACATGGGGGCGGGGAAGAACACGTTAAGCTCCACATGAATGCAAAACCCGCAACCACTTTTCCATGTCACTTTTCCGCCATGCATGATAAGAGAGCTGTAAGTTCCTGAGGCAGTCTTTGCTCCTTTTAAGAGATGTTTGAAGTAGCTGTCTAATTTCAGCTCAATAATTACCTGGGATTACCGGCCAGGTGCTATTAAAGCAATTAGAAGACAACAGCCGTTTAGGAGCACTCGGCTCTTTAGGCTAACGGTACCCTGTGGCACCTTTACAGCGGGAGGAAAACAGTAACACTGACACACCAAGACACGTTTCAACTCTCAGCGACCATGGCTTATTTAATTCATCCTCCACCGGTGTAAAAATAGGTTGATTCCAGAGTGCCTACCTGCCCTACTATCAATGACTGATATAATCGGTTATAAAAACCAAAATCTAAAATGCTACATTTGCTAAAGTAGCTACATTTCCACAGTTAATTGTAATGTTCAAATATAAACCACTGAACTGTTCTATACAGATATGAACTACTGAACTGTTCTACTGATGCAAACTGATTAATTTAAAACATAATGGCATAAACTTATTACATTTTATATCTGAATGTTTCATATATAAACTATTTAAAAAATATTCATAAGCATTGTTTAAATATAAACTGCTAAACTGTACTAATGTAAACCGTTTAAAAAATTGCTTACTTTTTTGAATGTAAAGTTGTAAACTGCTAAACTTAAATTGTAAACCATACAGTTCAAATTTTAACTACTGAATTGTTTAAATATAAACTTAACTTCTTTTCAAAGATAAACTTCTGAACTGTACTGATGTAAACTGTAATGTAAACTGCTAAACTGTTCGGTTACACTTTATTTTAAGGTGACGTAGTTACATTGTACTTACTCTAAGTACTGAGTAATATTAAAGAGTTATTCACCCAAAAATGAAAATTCTGTCATTAATTATTCACCCTCATGTCGTTCCAAAACCGGAAGACCTTCGTTCATCTTCGGAACACAAATTAAGATATTTTTGATGAAATCCGAGAGCTTTCTGACCCCACATAGACTGCAACGTCACTGCAACTTTCAAGGCCAAGAAAGGTAGTAAAAACATTGTTAAAATAGTCCATGTGAATACAGTGGTTCAACCTTAATGTTATGAAGCGACAAGAATACTTTTTGTGCGTAAAAAAAACAAAACAAAAATAAATTTATTCAAGAATTTTCTTTTCTTCCGTCAGTCTCCTGCGCTGTTGACGTAGTGAACAGTGCAGCGCCTCCGGGTTCTACGTCAGAACGCCGGCTCACTATTGGCCAATGCTGTTCACGTGAGCACAACGACGCATGCGTGTGATGCTGATGCAGGAGCTGGCCAATACTGAGCCGGCTTTCTGACTGTGAAAAAAGCCATGTTTTTCAGATGCTTTCAGATGCTTTGAAAGCCACGTTTCTAGCATCTGTAAAACTGCAAACTGCAGCTGGTTCAAAACGCAGCAGCTAGAGTTCTTACTAGAACCAGGAAGTATGACCATATTAGCCCGGTTCTGGCAACACTGCATTGGCTCCCTATTAAACATCGTATACATTTTAAAATCTTGCTGATTACTTACAAAGCACTAAATGGTTTAGCTCCCCGGTACTTGAGCGAGCTCTTAACGCATTATACTCCATCACGTCTATTGCGGTCTCAAAATACTGGCCAGTTGATAATACCTAGAATATCAAAAACAACTGCAGGCGGTCGATCCTTTTCCTATTTAGCACCTAAACTCTGGAACAGTCTTCCTAGCATTGTTCAGGAAGCAGACACACTCTGTCAGTTTAAATCTAGACTAAAAACACATCTCTTTACTATTGCATACACATAAAACATTTTTAATTTCTATTATTCAAATCAGTTAAATGATTGTTTTAGGCTGCATTAACTAGGTCAGCCGGAACCGGGAACACTTCCCATAACACCTGATGTACTCGTTACATCATAAGAAGAGTGGCATCTACGCTAATGTTAGTCTCTCTGTTTATCCCGAGGTTTACTGCAGTCGGCCGGAACCGGGCCGTATCCAGACCAGATGGTGGACCTTAGCCTGGACATGACGACCATATCCCTGAAGTGTCTGTAGAGACCGTGTCAATTAAACTCCCCCCTGTAAATGCCGCATCGACACGACATCCTCATTAAACCCGTCCCCGGCGTGACGACTCCAATCTTTCGAATAATCCTACGAATATCTATTGATCTAATATGACTTCTGACCTGTAATGTTGCCAGAATCATAATCATACACTATTTGTTCGTCGGCCAGAGGAGAACTGGCACCCCGACTGAGCCTGGTTTCTCCCAAGGTTTTTTTCTCCATTCTGGCCCTGAAGGAGTTTTGGTTCCTTGCCACCATTGCCTTTGGCTTTTGGCTTGCTCAGTTGGGGACACTTAAATTTCAACTATATTACTGATCTGCCCGCATTGACACTATATGATAATTGAAATGAGCTGGATGACATCACTGTTTTCTCCAGAGCGGCTGTACAGCCGAATCAAATTCCGTTGCATTATTTTCCTGTTACCACTGTGAAGCTGCTTTGAAACAATTGCCATTGTAAAAAGCGCTATATAAATAAAGGTGATTTGATTTGATTTGACTGTGTTTACTACGTGAACAGCGTTGGAGACTGACATGGAAGAGAAGAAATTATTGAATAAAGTCGTTATTTTTGTTTTGTTTTTTGTGCACAAAAAGTATTTTTACTTTAAAGGCTGAACCACTGTAGTCACATGGACTATTTTAACGATGTCTTTACTACCTTTCTGGGTCTTGAAAGTGGTAATAACGTTGTCTATAGGGGGGTCAGAAAGCTCTCGGATTTCATCAAAAATATCTTAATTTGTGTTCTGAAGATGAACGAAGGTCTTACGGGTTTGGAACAACATAAGGGTGAGTAATTAATGACAGAATGTTCATTTTTGGGTGAACTAACACTAATTAACTACATGTACTTACTATAGAGTTACGGTTAGGGTTTGGTTTAGGGTTAATCACTTGTAATTATGCATAATTTACTGTTATTACTATAGTAAGTACATGTAGTAACATGTAACTACGTCACCTTAAAATAAAGTGTTACCAACTGTTCTAATGTAAACTATACTGTTAATCTAATTAACAGGGTTAACTTGGGTTAACTTAACACAATTCCATCAATACAAATAATATGTCAAATAATATTAACACAATTCCATCAATACAGCATTGTATGTCAGCTCATTCACAAAATATGCTTCATCAATCAAATTGGAACAAAAATCAGTTCTGTGGAAACTGTGTAAAGGTTCTGCCTTCATTCACAAGCTCACAGCACAGACTAAACTGAAACAACACTGACAGGGATTTCTGGTGTCACATAGAGCGCGTGTACTTATCAAACGCAGCGCTGTCTTGCCCTGAGCAGCGGTCGTGGGGGGAGGGGTGTGGGGATAGGAGGAGAAAAATAAACGATTGGCAGCGGCGTGTTTCTGCGCTGGAGGACAGGATTACAGCGCCGTTTCTTCCCACAAACAGAACATATTAAAATGAAGCTGCATTCATCGCTATCCAACACACACACACAAAGAGAGAGAGAGAAAAAAATAAAAAAATCATGCAGCATTTCAACATCTGCCAAAAATAAGATGGAGACAGAAAAGATATTCATTATTCATGATGGCAGCGAACGTACACACACACACCTGACACACGGTGGAGGACAGGGGCGAGGAGGAAGAAGGTAAAAAGAGATGAGGAGGGGGAAAACTTAATCTGTGTTGAATGAGAGTAAGAAAGATGAAGGGTGAGAGAGAAGATGGTGAGAAAGAAGATGGAGTAAAAGAGTTTGGCAAAGGAACTAGGAGAGGTCATGCGCTCAGAACGGCAGTCTTATGCTCAAAACTGTCATTCATTGTACATTCCATTAATATATGTTTAAAATTACATTTCCCTGTTGTCACAATTAACATTTTAACCTATAGACTTCTAGGGCCCAAACTAATTCTGTGAACTGGAACAAAAATATGAGGGGGAAATGAGACTGATGCAATCACAGACACATATATATACACACACACTAAAAAAAGCAGGAGCTTCAAATCACACACACTCATTTAAAGTTGTAATCCACTTAACATTTCCTGCGGCGGCAACATCTATCTATGGTGTGTGTGTATGTGTAAACACATTCACAAGGTCAGCACTCTAAACACACACACGCACAGAATAGTTTTATGATCTTAGAGAGTTGTCTCACAGAATCAGTTCCGATTCGTCATTTGATTCGCCATATGGTGTTCAATTATTTATCATTAATTGTTTTACACCAATGTGTTTGCTTCCTGTAATTGCTTCTCAATTATTCAACTGCACCTTGAATCTAATGACTAAATTGTCCCTAAATGTGTGTCTCCGTACCTGGCTTTACTATTGTTTCCAATTACCTTGGATATTCAATTGTGAAAGATACGTTGAACTGCTCTGAACCAAATCAAAAGCTCAATTATAAAAATGAGAGCTCACATAGAACATGATGCTACGGGAACGCATATTATAGACATTAAAGTAATATCAAATTACTATTATAATTATACGGTGTCATTTCAAAACTGCAAACACTGAAGCCCGCATGGAAATTCAAATCACAAAGCAGCGGCCTCTCCAATGTGCAACGTTTTGAAGTTGAAAAGATTGTCATATCTGACAAAGATCAATAAAAGAAGGGATTCAGCAAGTCGTTAACACAATACGATCTTTCAGATCGGAAATGTACAAATTTTGAAAAAAAGATTGTAACTAAAAAGCATTTTAGCATATCTTTTGCTTCCATAGATTTTATGTTACAAAGATGTTTTCACCTCTGCTCAAACAGCAACAGTTTCATATGAATTTCATCATTTCAAATGACAAACTTAAGTTTTCTTACAGAAACGAGCGAAGTTCATTTGCCTAAGCTTGAGGCTGAGGGGGAGTTTTTTGGGCCTTGTACAAAAACACAAAATATGCGAGCATGACTAAATCACATTTCTGGGGCCTGTTTCCCATGCTAAGCTACGCGGCTTTAAAAATTTAAACACAACAGCCCTCACTAAAACATAAGAAAATTTGGGAGGATACGAGCGAGAGCAAATTTCCCGCACGCGCTCGTGTGCTATACATGTGTAATGTGGTGTAATCTAACGTTAGAGGCGGTGAAAACACTGGCGGAGAGGCATAGCCCAAAACTCTGAACTGTGTAAATGAGCTTTATCTAGTGAGGCCTGCACACGCGCACACACACAAAAACAAAAAAAAGTATTTAGAAGCAAAAAAGGCGACTGGCATGGGTTAGCTCTCTGATAGAGGGAGGCAGACGTTCACGAAATATATCAAACGACTCAAATCACTGTAACGCTAAACATCATCAACATGCGAACATTTCTGGCAAAGCGCACGCACAAAACTTAACAACAACCTTCAAATTACCACCACACTATAAAAAAAAAAAACTTGATTTACTGAGGCGAATCTAGACATGAGAAAAAAACCAACATATAAAGGATTTTTTTTAGTGTTAAAGCAGCGTTGTTAGTTAAAGCAGGGATGAGAGGGTGTGTAGAGCAGGAAAAACTAAATCTATACAGCGCTAATCTGCTTTAGACAACACTCCTCTACAAACAAATTACAGGAGGCGAAGTTCAGCGATCTGCTCTGATAAAGCTGTCATTTATCAATGAATCCGCAATGCACACGGAAACTCATTAAGAGCAGAGCAGCAGTAATACTGCGCGAAGAAGAAGGAGGGAGAGAGGGATGAGGAAAGGAAGAGAGGAAAACATCAGGTGTGCTCTGCTCCGCTCCGCCGTCAGATCGTTGTCCGCGGAGGTACGGTCTCGTTGGCAGATGAGAGCCCTGATAAACGAAAGCAATTAAAAAGAATATAATTACAAAGTCACCCCTATCTGAACGAGGCCTTGATCAAAACACGCCCACGTCAATACGTCGGCCGGAGTGTGAAGAGGGATCGATGGAGTGAGGAAGGAAGGCTTTTACCGTGGCATGTTTCACACCATCAAACGGCATCACGCATGAGAGATGAGACGAGACGCACACTTAAGATAATGAAAGACATAAAAACGTAACCAGCAACAGAATGACAAGCTCTCTACATGACAAACGGCAGGTTTACTTCACATTAAATGCAGTGATTCGAAACCATGGGTACATGTACACTTGGGGGTACTTGAAAAGGTTCTGAACCTATACAACAGAAAAAAAAATAAATAAATAAAAAATCAATCAATTAAAATAATATTTAAAAGGAAAGAAAAATGAGAGTGTAATGTGGCCAAATTTATAAATTTTTGTCTATATATTTTTCTACCTGCCTTCACTTTTTTGTTTAAATAGGACTTAAAATAGATAGTTCACTTAAAAATGAAATTTCTGTCATCATTTATATGATATATGTATAACATTATTTTGTCTGTAGAACAAAAGAGAAGATATTTTGAAGAATTTGTTGTTTTGTCCATACAGTGGACGTCAATGATAACCAACCTGTTCAGTTAAAGAAAGTTCACCAAAAAATGAAAATTATCCCATACTTTACTCACCCTCAAGTAGGGGTGGACGATATGTCAAATATATCATATCACCCTTTTTGGTAACACTTTATTTGAAGGAGTGTGCAGTTTTTATGCATGTTTATGACAACTGTCATTAAGTGTCATTCGCTCAATTATGTTATTTTTAATGCAAAGATGACATTGTTTGAGATGTCTTTATGACAACTTGACATAAACCAATACATCATAACCTGTCAGTGTCTTTGTCATGACAACTTGACATTACCAAGACAACATAACCTGTCATAAACATGACATAGCAAATTAATTATCAAACTTAAGAAATTACTTCGCTTTATGGGTTAACATTACATTAAACTGTCATGTGGTTGGTTTTTGACGTTGGCTGTCATGAGGCCATTATAATGTCATGAATTTTTTTATGGCCACTTTTTTCAGTGGTACAAGTTGAATTTGTCATTAAAATGTCATTAAGTGTTAATACTCTGTCAAATTATTTTATAACAGTGTCATAAATATTTCACACAAATTCAACTTGTACCACTGAAAAAAAGTGGTCATAAAAAAAAATCATGACATTATAATGGCCTCATGACAGCCAACGTCAAAACCAACCACATGACAGTTTAATGTAATGTTAACCCATAAAGCTAAGTAGTTTTTTAAAGGATTAGTTCACTTCAAAATGAAAATTTCCTGATATTTTACTCACCCCCATCTCATCCAAGATGTTCATGTCTTTCTTTCTTCAGTCGAAAAGAAATTAAGTTTTTTGAGGAAAACATTCCAGGATTTTTCTCCCCATCACAGACTTCCATGGCAACCAAAATGTTGAAGGTCCAAATCAACGCAGTTTCAAAGTCCTTCGAAGGGCTTCAGGAAGGACCCTATTCCTCGTCTGAGATCGCTCAGAGCCTCTGAAGCCCTTCGAAAAATCCTGGAATGTTTTCGTCAAAAAACTTAATTTCTTTTCGACTAAAGAAAGAAAGACATGAACATCTTGGATGAGATGGGGGTGAGTAAAATATCAGGAAATTTTCATTTTGAAGTGAACTAATCCTTTAAGTTTGATAATTAATCTGCTATGTCATGTTTATGACAGGTTATGTTGTCTTGGTAATGTCAAGTTGTCATGACAAAGACACTGGTTATGATGTATTGGTTTATGTCAAGTTGTCATAAAGACATCTCAAATAATGTCATCTTTGCATTAAAAATGACATAATTGAGCGAATGACACTTCATGACATTTGTCATAAACATGCATAAAACTCCTTCATATTCATGACATGTGTCATGTCATGATTATGAAGGTGTCATGTCAGTCTTATGCACACCCCTTCAAGTAAAGTGTTACCCAATTTTTTTCAGGAAAATCAAGATCCACGATTTTATCACGATTTTTTCATGTTGGTTTAACTATTTTACTGACTGAGCAGTACAGCCAAACTAATTTCCCTATTATACAAAATGTATTCTTACAAGGTAACAAAATATAAAAGAAAAAAGAATGACAGACCTTTTAGGACAAAGTAGGGGTGGGCGAAGATGAAAATTATTTAATTATTTTATCTTTGTTATTAAAAATAAGAACAAAGATGCACATTACAAATACAATATACTCGGGGTGGGAATCTCCAGAGGCCCCAGGATTCGATATTATTGCGATACTTAAGCCATGATACAATATTATTGCGATTTAAAAAAAATGTTGCGATATGCTGAGTATTGCAATAACATATCAATACAGCCATTATGAATGGCCCTGCGCATTTTACTTTCACTTTAGAATTAGCGCCAATTCAGAGGCGGCAATTGCTTGAATGGTGGGTTAGTTGTTATTCTTAATGAAAAACACAACAACAAAACAGTACAATGACAAACCCACTTAAATAGGCGCTTTTACATTTCGCTTTGAAACCAAATCTTCCACCATCATCTTGTCATTCAGCTCCTCACTCTCTGACAGATGAAATCTGACTCCTGCTGCTGAACTGTGCTGTGACTCTCATTCGGCTTACGCTGCACGTTCAGTTTTTAATTGTAGTTAATCTGTTCTCTAACTAAGCTAAATGATTTCTACTATTATAAAATATCAAAACGACAGTGGAGGCGGTGCCGCGGTAGGCAAGTGATGTTACCGGTGTTGAGGCTGAAGCGGCAAGCTTCTTTGATTGTAATTGCGAGCGAAGATCTATTGCTTGCAGTGCGCAGCTGGCTTGCGCATGCGTGACAAATCAACACGTGTAACTAACACATAAACATGGACAGAGCAGTCCATGTTCAGAAATATGCGAGAATGCGCTTCCTGCACACACAGCTTACTGCACACGTGTGTGTGAGCGAGAGTGATGCGCTGTGATATTACAGTGATATTACAGTCTGAAAGACATTAAAAATTATTATTATTTCCCGCGTTATAAGCGCGGAGCTTACGGTAAAATTTTGCAAAATACGAGCTGAAATTTAGTTCCTGAAAATATCGATACTTGCCGTCCTTGTATCGATATAATATCCCCACACAAAATATTTCAAAACTATGCTGTATCGATTTTTCCCCCACCCCTACAATATAATATACAAACGAAATAAACAGTGCTTTATTTTTTCACAGTAGGTGTATTTAACAGTAGTATTCAAGTAAGAAATTGAATAAACAGATGTAAAAATAAAACTACATTGACTGTATAAATTATATATACACTGATTCTTATTAAAGATACTGAAGTTTAGTACTTAAGCACTGTTTGACAGGCTTTTTGTGTGCGCACTCAGAAAAGCGCATGTCAGAACAGCAACCGGCTATGCTTTAAAACGCATGCAAATAATAAACTTCTGTGATTGTGACTAACTGCAATCTCTCATGAGCGTAACCCTACCTCTGCGTTAACATGTGATGTGAATGTACGTCGCGTTGTACAGTATGTTAGGACAGAGGCGCCAGAACTCATAGAATGCACTGTAGCATGATACTACGATATTTGCAGATTGTGGAGACATTTAAATCATTTATGATCAAAAATCGTGATATCACACACCCCTACCCTCAAGCAATCCTAGGTGTATGTGACTTTCTTCTTTCAGCCGAACACAGTCGGAGTTATATTAAATAATATCCTGGCTCGTCCCACTGAATATAGCCCAAGTTTTTGAAGCTCCAAAAAGTTCATCCATCCATCATAAAAGTAATCCATTCGACTCCAGTGGGTTAATAAATGCGAAGTGATGGGTTTGTGTAAGAAAAATATCCATATTTAAAACTTTTTAAACTATAATCACTGGCTTCCCGGAACGGCCGTATGTGCGTTCACAAGAGAGATGAGTTCCGGCGGAAGAGTGGCCTCTGACCCGATTATTTAATATAACTCCAATTGTGTTCGGCAGAAAGAGAAAAAGTCATATACACTTAGGATGACTTGAGAGTGAATAAATTATGGGATAATTTTCATTATTAGGTGAACTATTCCTTTAACAACATTCTTCAAAATATATTTTTGTGTTCCGTAGAAGAAAGAAAGTGAGGTAAGTAAATGGTGACAGTTTTAAATTTTGTGTGAACTATTCCTTTAAGATGAATGCTAATGCAAAATGATCTACATAATATAAGTCTAAAGAAATGCTAGTTGATAAAGGGGTAATTCACCTTTTTGATGGCCATAAAGTAAATCAAAATAGGTTGTGAAACACTGCATTATTGAGTCACACAGTCCAATAAGAAAGTAACACTGGACAGTCTGCTGAAGACATGCATGAGAGACATGGGGAAGGTTGGACACACATGCATTATTAATTCTGCTGCGTTCTGCCACTCAATGGTCCAAAATCAGGCATTGCATAAATATTAACCAAAACATGTTTTATTGGCTGTTATTGTGCAGCATTTTTTGGACATACAAAATTACTTGATGCTGGAAACTTACCACACCTGGTCAAGGCATGATATTCACAGAAGTTTGGGGTTTGTAAGATTATTTTACATTTTTGAAAAGATTCTCTTATGCTCACCAAGGCTGTATTTATTTGATCAAAAAATACAGTAAAAACAGTAATATGGTGAAATTTTACAATTTAAGAAAACTGGTTTTTATTTGAATATATTTTAAAATGTAATTTATTCCTGTGATGCAAAGCTGAATTTTCAGCATCATTACTCTTGTCTTCAGTGTCACATGATCCTTCAGAAACCATTCTATTATACAGATTTGGTGCTCAAAAAACATTTCTTCTTATTATTATTAATGTTGAAAACAGTTTTGCAGCTTAATATTTTTGTGTAAATTGTGATACATTTTTCATTTAAGAATATAAAAAACAGCATTTATTTGAAATAGAAATCTTTTGTAACAATGTAAAAGCCTTTACTGTCACTTTTGATCAACTAAAAGTATAAAAGAATAAAAGTATTAATACTCATTGACTTTCGAACAAACTTTTGAATGGTAGTGTATAACCACTCTTCGCCAGTACGTAGTTCGCCAGTATGCCGTGGTCAGCCAAAACACAACAGAGTTCTTTTACGTTTAAAAGTCTTAAAGGTACAGTAACAGTCTAAGTCTACAGATCAGAGAAAAGGTGGGAATGATAATTAAAAACTGCATTATGATGCTAAACTAACCTTGACTAACATAACTAAAAAATAAACTCAACTAAAGAAATAATGTGTCAATAATATGACACAATGTCAAATAGGGTCCCTTTAAGAGGTCCACATTCCATCTTGATTTAAATAAGGCATATAATACGCGTGTGTGGGGTAGCAGGGGTATTAGAGGTTGAAAGGCAGAGGTTGAGTGAGGGCCATTAATAATCAGGGGCCATTACTGATCAGTGCTGGGTGGTATGCAGAGGACTGTGGGTAAAAGGTTCTCCCAGTTGAAACGGGTTTAAGGCCACACACCTTCAGGAGAGGAGAGACCAGGAGAAGATTAATCTAAAGTTACTCTCTCCATCTCCACCATGTCATTCAAACTGCTCTCGGCCTTAAAACCCCTCACTCACACACACAGACCTCATCAGCTCTCTCTCTCACACACACTCACACACACACACCTGATCCTTGTGTACACAAATGAACACACACAAACTCACTCCCACACACATACAATCATCAAACGCGCACACACACCTACCTCGTTCACATCAAACATGCAGAATAAGGCGATTTGGTCAATCTGCAGCCGGCCAACTTCCCCACTCAAACAGGTATTCTTTCTAGAGATTACACTAAAGATTTGTTTTCATTTCTTCGCAGCCTTTTTTCTCATTCTCTCCCTCTCGTGCTCCCTCTCTCTTTCTCTGAAGCCAGAAGTGTAATCCCTGGCAGATAAAACTAAGGACTTACAACAGGAAGATTACCGAGAGCTTTGTAGCCTGTGTGTAGCAAGTCAACGTGGGTATTGGAGAGCTCTTCAAGTGCTTAACTCATGAACTGAGCTCACACACACACACACACACGCAGGAGAGGAGGATAATGATAGTGGTATTACAGTAACAGGCTCAAAACACGCACACACACCTGCCCCGACGGCTCGAGGACCCTCTAAGCACTGAAATGCTAACTGCCATGCTGTGAACTGCTACAGATCCGATGATGGGGATGCAGAAGCCGTTTAAGAGGTAAATGAGGTCCATCCAAAACCTTTTGGATGGGAAACAAGTTCTACGTTTGCCCAGAATCTGATCAGGATAGGCACATTGAGCCAAAACACACACCTGGACAAAGTTTCCCTGAGGTAAAGTCAGTACACTGATGCTTCTGAAATTCTTAGAGCACAAACATCTTTCACAGATGCTTTGAAGAGGATGCTTTCTCTCTCTCCTTCTCTGCCCAAATAGCCCTCACTTTATTTATATTTTCATCAAATGCAGTGATTTCACAGATAAAAGCTCTAAGACTTTCTCTCTCTCTGTCCTGAGGCCTTAAGGTCTTAAAGAGTCTCAGATTCTCAGGTTCTGTCCTGCATCACTCAGCGGTAGAGGGCCGGCTGGGGAGATTATTCTGGTAGAGTTTCACAGATTATGAGGGCACTATTGGGGTCTTACTGCCCCTCTGTCAGTAGGGGTTTCGTGGCCTCTCCTCAGCTCTCTGAAGGGACGGGCGGTCCATGTGCAGGAGCGGAACCGGGCCTCGAGCTGGGCTTAACCATGCTCCCTCAGACTTGGCCCAGGGTTCAGAGGGGGGTAACTGGACCAGGGTGAAATAGGGAGCATGAAAAACAAGATTGGCAGGGGTTTTTGAAAGTCAAAGCTGGCTTTTTAAAATAACTAAGAAAAGTGGTGTCATTTTCAGTCAATATGGAAGAAAAAAGTTATATTAAACATACATACATACATACATACATACATACACACACACACACACACACACACACACACATATAAATATATATGTGTGTGTGTATATGTGTACGTGTATATATATATATATATATATATACACACACATATACATACACATATACATACATATATACATATATATATATATATATATATATATATATATATATATATATATATATATATATATATATATATATATATACACATACATACATACATACATACACACATATATATATACACACATACATACATATATATATATATATATATACACACATATATATATATATATATACACACATATACATATACACACATACATATACATATACACACAGACACACATATGACATGCATATTTTTTGTGTCCAAGTGCATTATTTCCTTAAAAGATTATTTCATAAATTCATGACACAGTTTGAATTAATTTTTAGTACATTTAAATAATACATATTATTTTATGTTTTGTTATCTTAAACCCTCAAAATGTCAGGTGGTGCAACTGTCAGGTGGCGAACAAATGAACAGACTAAGAAAACTATTTAAAATGGTGTCTTAATAATAATAAATGGGAAACCTTGGGTCCTGCATCCATGTGGATGTTACTTTGACATGTACCACCTACGTACCACCTACCTAAGAATATATATATATATATATATATATATATATGTGTGTGTGTGTGTATATATGTATATGTGTGTGTATATATATATATATATATATATATATATATATGTATATGTATGTATATATATATATATATATATATATATATATGTATATGTATGTATGTATTAAAATCTGACGAGATTTCTCGTCACGTGAAATGCTGTCTCGCGATATCGTCATGATGGAGCGTGAGGGTGACATTAGCATAGAGTATGCCACCGCTACGTTTACATTACACCATCCACTGTCGTTTTGCTTTTTTATAGAAATAAAAAACATTTAATTCAGTTGTAAAACGGTCGATTCAATTGTAAAGTATTGTAAACGTCTGCTCTGCTCTGCACTGTGTGCGACTGCTGCAGGAATCACAGTTCACTGATCACGTGATGAGAGTAAGGTGAGATGATTGACAGGGCCATGGCGAAAGATTCGTGCACAACAGAGCCTGATAGAGTGTCTGATAAATGTCTTATCTTGTAGAATGCACACTCAGCACCGCCGCTCCCTATACACAGAGTACGTGCGATTGTGAATCAAAAACGAAATTAAATGCAAGCTCCCTGATTCGCGCAAATTAGGCGACATACAATAGCCTGTCTCCCAATATCAAAGATATCTTATGTTGGGCTATGTAGTTGTAACCACCTCTTAGCTCTGGTCTCTGTTTTGCTCTCTGTTTGCACTTTGAATATTGAGAGAGTACTTTGATTATGGTTGCACTTAATGTTTGCATTTAATAAGTCTAAGAAAAAACTGATATTTATTTTTATGTAGTATACTGTTTTTATTTCTGTGTTAAATTTGTGGAAAGGAGTTCAATTTGGAGGTCACACACAGCCTCAGTCAGAAGTTCTGGAAGCTCATAATTCATGTACAGTAAGGTCTAAAGAGACTCATGTGAAAGCATACAGAAGAGCCAGTCAGTTCAGTTCAGTTTGTTTGTTACAGTGCTTGTATATTGTTATATTGCTTATGATAATTCATTCTCAGAAAGTAGAACTGAAATGACATTCATTACAAGATGATTAGTTAAAGCAGTTCACCTGCAGACTATTTTTCCAGTCATGAATTTTGTCATTGAAAATTTCTTAAAAATACTGTGCAAAAATCTCATCTCGTTCTCGCGAACCCAATCTCGTGTCTTGTCTCATCTCGTGAGCTAAGTGTCTCGTCACACCCCTAAAATATATATATATTTATATTTATATATTTATTTATATATTTTTTTTATCTTTTTGCAAAAACTAATGTAATGCATATTTTTGAGTCATGAGCAATGTGTTTAAACAAGTTTCAGTTGTTAAATAACATTTCAAAGTGTTTAAATTCAATTTTTGACTATTTTTTATGTCCGGCGGTACAACCAAATATTTGTATGTATATACTGTAGTTGTACCACCTGACGTGGAAAGTGTACCAACCTACCAATACTTGAAATTAGCAGTTTTTACCAGTATTTGAGAGAAATCTATAAACCTTTTCACTCTGCCACAAGGATCAGTTGGGGTCGCCTGGATGATGCATTATCATGTTTACTGTTATTACCTTGTCAATTCATAATAAAAGAGCCATTTTTGCAGTTGTGCCACCCTGGCATTTGAGAATATACAAATTGCTGGACAAAAATTGTCTCAACAGCAGGTGGGTAGGTGGTACGTAGGTGGTACATGTCAAAGTAACATCCACATGGATGCAGGACCCAAGGTTTCCCAGCAGAACATTGCCCAAAGCATCACACTGCCTTTGCTGGCTTCCCTTCTTCCCATAGTGCATCCTGGTGCCATGTGTTCCCAAGGTAAGCAAAGCACCCGGCCAACCACGTGATGTAAAAGAAAACGTGATTCATCAGACCAGTCCACCTTCTTCCATTGCTCCGTGGTCCAGTTCTGATGCTCACATGCCCACTGTTGGCGCTTTTGGCGGTGGACAGGGGTCAGCATGGGCACCCTGACTGGTCTGCGGCTATGCAGCCCCATACGCAACTAACTGCAATGCACTGTGTATTCTGACAGCATTTTATCAGAACCAGCATTAACTTCTTGAGCAATTTGAGCTACAGTAGCTTGTCTGTTTGATTGGACCACATGGGCCAGCCTTCGCTCCCCACGTGCATTAATGAGCCTTGGCCTCCCTTGACCCTGTCGCCGGTTCACCACTGTTCCTTCCTTGGACCACTTTTGATAGATACTGACCACTGCAGACCGGCAACACCCCAAAAGAGCTGAAGTTTTGGAGATACTCTGACCCAGTTGTCTAGCCATCACAATTTGGCCCTTGTCAAACTCACTCAAATCCTTACGCTTGCCCATTTTTCCTGCTTCTAACACATCAACTTTATCAACTTTGAGGACAAAATGTTCACTTGCTGCCTAATATATCCCCCTCACTAACAGGTGCCGTGATGAAGAGATAATCAGTGTTATTCACTTCACTTCACCTGTTAGTGGTCATAATGTTATACCTGATCGGTGTGTTTGTGTGTGTGTGTGTGTGTGTGTGTGTGTGTGTGTGTGTGTGTATGTATGTATGTATGTATGTACACTACCAGTCAAAAGTTTTGACACACTTTCCCATTCTCTTTGATGGGAAAGTGTGTCCAAACTTTTGACTGGTAGTGTATATATATATATATAAAAAATTATTATTATATGCAAAATAATAAAAAATGCACTATTTATAATGAAAAATAACTATTTTAATTTCTTACAGTTAAACTTCTCATCCTTGTTTGAAACACTGAAACAACTGATACTACAACAAAAAGAACCAGAAGCATTGAAACGACCATGTGGAGTCAAAACCCACCAGTGTTCACACAAACTAATTAAAAAATGCCACCGCCATCTGCGAACTCAATTAAATAATGTTAATTCACTTTAACTTCAATTTATCTATGTTGCAGTCTGAATCAGACAGTAGAGAGTGGAAAACAAAGAAGTGTAATGAAAGAGTGTAACCTGGCCCTGTCCCTCCCACTGTGGGCTCTCAGGTCATGAACACCATCATTTAATTTGGTCTTGTGATTAGTTCTACTATTTCAGAACCTTTTCATAAACTTATAAAAACTGAGAAAATGGAAGGTTACTGCGCTAAATTATTTAGTCACGATTTCTTTGAGGGAAAAGACAGATAAAGTAAAACCCAAGTGAAAGTGAACATGAACTCACAAAGTTACTAACATCTTTCTCAAAACTTTGTTGAGTTTTTCGTCTTGGTTGTGAGAGAACCAGCCCTAAAGACGGCACCGCCTCACTCCGGAGGGCTTTATGTAAATCTAAAGAGCTTTGCAGTGACTGCGTTTGCCATTTCTTTATATTAAAATACAGACCATAATTTATGAAGCGTGAACTGATGAAAATCCTCTGATCAGTGCGTCCCTGTGTGGAAGACTGCTGTTAAACGACAGAGAGGAGAGAAGGCTGAGCAGGGAGGTGTAAAATCGCTTCGCTGGAAAAGACAAACGACGAGGGAGATAAAAAGAGGAGGAGAAAAAGATGTACTAGTGAATCAGAACATCCCTTTCTATTTTCGCAGCCCAAGACATCCTATTCCACTCTTCCTTGATTCATCCAGATCAATTCTTCAACATATTTCAAAAACAGCATCCTCAAATGCTAATATAGCCAAGTACGCTTATCTAGATCTTTCCAACCAATCTTTCCATCCATTGAAAATAAAATCTGAAAATGACTAAACTTACTGTCGCTTTTACATGTAAAGAGGCAGCTACCGGACAAAACAAGCCTGCAAGTCAGCTAGATGAATCTAGATTCAAATAAATACAAACTTAAAAGGTGCATTCAGTAGTTTGGTGCAAATTTAAAAAGTTTTAAACATTAATAAATACATTTTTATTTTGAGAAGAATCAGCTAGCCAAAGAACTATTGAATGCACCTTTAACAAAATCACAAAAAAAGTCTAAATAAATAAAAAATAAAATGCTAAACTAACGTCAATCATTCTAAAATTAATCATTTTAAACCAAATAATTTTATATCAATTTAAATGTACAGTATGAAAAATGGATATTCATTTTGAGATTTGCTCAAGATTTGCAAAGCTCAAATATCAGGCCATGTCAGCAGAATGACAATGAACCAAAAGGCCTTTAGAAAATATTCAAGTCTATACCAGATTGTGTTTACAAGACCATGATGACATTACCATGTGCGCCCCCCAGATTCCCTCTGTGAACACGTGTCTTCGGGGCTGCTCAAATCCACAAACTACTTTCAACAATTTCAACATTTCCATTTATTTTGTGTTTTTTCAGAGATTATAGCAGTGTCCTATTCATTTGTTTTTCAACCTGCACCTTCCGCCTCACCTCAGGTCTGTGCGTGTGAGGGGGTTCCTCCAGCAAACACATAAACACACATAGAAAAGTCATAAACAAGGCCTTTGGGCTTGCCCGTATCTTTATTCTGAATGTGTGTGTGTGTCTCTAGCTAATCCCATTTGACTTTTTTTTCATGCTAAGGTCATCTCATACACCACACTCAGAGGAAACAACCTCCGCATGCAGTGAAAGAATGGAATCATAATCCGTACGAAGTGCGTGTGGGATAGAGATCGAGGGAGCACATGATCAGAATAAATGGGTTTCTGCTGGAAACGTGACATTTCCAATCAAAAACCTAACACTGAGAATCATTCTGACAGACCAATCACTGGTTTTAGTCGGACAGATCTGGTGTGAGTCCAGCGGTGTACTCTTAAGGCAATTCGGAGCACAAATCCATGTATCCATGAGCTGAAGCTTGGACGCCGCTTAATGTTTCTGAGGAGATGTTCTTATTTTCTTGATGTCTGTGTGTGTGTGTGTGTGTGTGTATATGTGTATGTGTGTCTCCTCACAGGCCACTGAATTTGGGTAATTAAATGTTTAAGTTGGGCAGGACTTCTCAGGCGCGGACACACACACAAGTGCTGTGCTGTGATAAACCCCTCGCTATAATTAAATATGGACTACATTATAACGCACACACTCGCAGGCGTAAATAAAAACACTCGGCCTGTGGGGATTTAATCTGGCCAAGTATAAGCCCCTCTGCAGCGGCCCGACACCTTCCTTGCTCTCATTCACACTCGGTGGACTTCCCTTCGCCCCCTGCACCCTACGCCCCACAACCTCAGCCAGAGAGGGACCGCAGAGCCAGTTAATTAGACTCACTAAAGCATTGAGTGAAGAGAATCATAATGCATATATAACGATCCTACAGAGCAGCTAATACATGCCTGTATTCAAATGCTCGGAGTCAAGCGTGCAGGAAGAGGACAGAAAGCAGACGAGAGGGATGGAGTGAGTGGTCCTGGATGTCAAAAAGTAAAATGAAAGGAGGAAACAAGAAACGTGGCACTGTTTCACCTAACTTTCCATTAAAACCATGTGATCTGGGTTTTTCACAAATCAGTATGCAAATATTACAGTGACATCATCACTGGCAGTTTTCTAAAACTGAGATTTTAAAACTTACACTAACGTTCAAATGTCTAGAGTCAGATTTTTTTTATTTTGAAAGAAATTAATACTTTAGATCAATTTAATATGTCCTTGCTGAATAGTGACAGTAAAGACATTTATAATGTTACAAAATAAATGCTGTTCTTTTGAAGTTTCTATTCATCAAAGAATCCTGGAAAAAATGGTTTCTACAAGAATATTAAGCAGCATTACAGTTTTCATTACTGATTATAATAATAAATGATTCTCTGAATCAGCATATTAGAATGATTTCTGAAGGATCATGTGACATTGAACACTGCTGAAAATTCAGCTTCGCCATCATAGGAATAAATCACATTTTAAAATAGATTCAAATAGACAGTTATTTTAAATTGTAAAAATATTTCCCAAGTTTATTTTTTATATTTGATCAAACGCAGCCTTGATAAACATAAGACTTTCAAAAAACATTTTTAAAAATCTTACCGTCCCCAAACTTTTGAATGGTAGTGTATAAAACTTTATGTTGAAAGTATAAAGTATAAAGTTTACAAAAATACAGGCAAAGTAAATAGTTGAAGTGAAGGCTAGTATTTATCTACCAAAGAAAGATCAATGGAGTCTGCATAGCTGTGTTCCAAAACCTAGTGAGCTGCCTACTTGGACAGCATCATAGGCATCACACAGTAGGTGCATTCCTGACACAAATCCTTTTCTAAAAGGTCTGTAAACTACCCTTTTGGCCAAAATCTAAGACAGCATTTCATCACAATGCAATGTGATGAGCTCTGTAAAAAACACCAAAATTCTAAATAAAAATTAACTATTGGATTGACTATTTTGGGGTTTATTCATGCTTAATAGAGCATCACATTGTTAACACAAAAACATGTCCAATGTCCAACTCTATTGGAAATAAAGTCATAATGTGGTGAGGAAGATTTACCTTAGGCGAGGATGAGGCCAACTCTCTGCCTATCACAGCTGTGACAGCTGAGGGTGCCACGGCAAGTGGAGTGGGTGTTCCTCCAGGAGCTGAAGTCTTTGGTGCAGGGCCACCAGGGGCCACAGCAGGATTGGGTCCAGCACTAGGAGCCTGAGGGGCCCGGCGTTTGGTGCTCATATCTGAGGTGTTGCTGTCTGCGGTCGAGGATCTGGGCTCATAGAATGGGTTTGACCTGAGAGTGGGAGAACAAACTGTTGTATCAGCAAATAAAGCTTAAACAAGCAAATTGTTGGTTTTTGTGATTTTGTTCACTTAACATGCAATTATCTATTTAGCAAAATTTGTTAGGTTTAAAATATTTCGATTTTCTGCACCTTTACGTGTCTGTCTGTCACGTGTGTGTGTGTGTGTGTGGTTGTCTTCAGGTAAAGGAGGCATCAGCAAACATTATTAACCAATAAAACGCTCTGCTGACTACGAGAAGGGCCAGGTGCTCCAGAGGTCACATCTTATGAACTTTGACCTGTGGCCTCGTCAGAGAGCTCACTGACAGGCGGACACAGACGTCCACTGGCATCAATATACACTGCTGTGTAAAGGCCCATCACTCATCACAGACACACACACACACATACATGAACACACACACACAATGAGGAGAAAAGACTGAGCAGGTATTCAGCTGAAAGACAAGGTTAAAGACAAAGTATCCCAAGCTTCCAAGCTTATGGACAAAGTCAGGGAGCAAGAGAGCAAGAGAGAGAGTGAGAAAGGAGGTAGGAAAGAGCTGACAGAAATGCAAAAAAGTTAATTTTATCTGCATCTCAACTAAAGCTCAGTGGTTTACAGTCAAATGTGCATTTCCAAGAAATAAACATGTAATATTATTAGTTAATGCACTTATTAATGCAAAACAATATTCATTTTATGACAACATTTTTGAAAGACTATTCTTTTATTAAGCAAGGATGCATTAAATTAATCAAAAGTGAAAGTAAAGAGTTATAATCTTACAAAATATTTTTATTCCAAATAAATGCTGTTCTAAAAAGTTATCTTTCGCTGCTCTCATTTTCACTAAATAACGTCAGGTTTGGAAACTTGTGTCCCTGCTGGCGCACTGTGAGTGAATGAGTGAGCGAGTGAGTGAGGGACGAGAGAAATGCAGAGATGAACAGACAAGGCCAAAGAATGTGGGGAACAACTGAAGCCTTGTTCCTGCTGAAAGAACTCGCTCACCACTTTCTTCTCTTCCGACAAGTGCTTTTCTCCTTCGCTCATACACATATGCGCACACGCACAAACACACACACACACACACACACACACGTGCTACTAATGAACAATAAGAACAACAAACAGAGGACAAATTTTGTGTGTTCCTGAACCGAAATGTTTTGTCAATTAAAATAATAAATCACTTAAAATGTTCTGCTGTAACCCAGAGCCAGTGTATCCCAGAATTCCTAGACTTACTCATCTAGCTCCTCCTCCTCTGTCCTGGTTGTGTTGGCGTACAGGTATTTGCTCATGTCCACCGGCCGGACGTTCTTCCTCTTGCTACTTCTGGGTGGAGATATTTTAGGCTGGGGTTCGGGCTCGGGTTCAGCTTCGTCAAACGGGTTCCCGTATTGAGAAGGATCCGGGTCTATGTCAGTCTCTTCAAATGGGTTTGAGGGATAAGAGGTGTCCTGATCATACACAGGCTCCTGATCTTTGATAGTGGGCCGCACATGGGACTCAGGAGATGGTTCTAGAAACAAACAAACATCCCCACCTGTATTATCTAAATTAAACTCAATTACAGTACTATAAAATATATAAGCATGGAGACAATAATTGAAAAAAATAATTGTGAATAATCTTATGATTGAAACAATCTGTAACTTCTGTAATCACTTCTGTATATTTCAAGTCAAGTCAAGTCACCTTTATTTATATAGCACTTTATACAATATACAAACCAGCTTTACAGTGATAATAGGAAAATGATTCAGTGATGCAAACTGTTCATTTTGGCTGTACAGCAGCTCTAAAAGAAAATAGTGTAATTGTTCAGCTGAAATCAGTTCAGTGTTGATTCAGTTTCGTTGTAAAGATCATCAATTATTAAATTAGTTCATTTCATCTATAAAGCAGTTCTGCAGATGTTTGAGGAAGTAATTTCTGGACTTTGATTGAGGCATTTCAGGCAGGTCTGAGGCAGTGTTCTCAGTTCCCTTTGTGGGAGACTATGAGCTTTGTCACTTTGCAGATATTATACATGCACAAACAGATACATTACACATTAAAGAACGGGTTCTCAACTCTGGCCCTCGAGATCCACTTTCCTACAGAGTTTTGCTCCAACCCTAATCAAACACATCTGAACAAGCTAATCAAGGGCTGAATCCGAAATAGCCCCCTAAACCCTCAATCACTATTCCCTATGTTAGTCCACTAATACAGTTCACTTGAAAAAAGTAAATGAAAACGAGTGAGCGAATTCGGACAGTTGTTGAGCGTACATCGGCTCTACACTCGTTATTGCAGTGCAATATGGGATAGAATGAGTGCACTCGATAACGTCAAGGCTGGAGCTAAACTCTGCAGGTAAGTGAACCTCGAGAGCCAGAGTTGAGAACCCCTGCACTAAACATTAAAAAGCATCATATGATCCCTTTAAAAAATTAGATGCATACATGGATTAACTGTTCACAATAAGATCTATAACATGCATTTAGAAAATGAATTTAAGAATAACTAGTCCCTTAGTCACTCCGACAACCCACTGACTAGTTGCTTTTGAAAATATGTAGTTTTGCACATAGTATCAAATGCATTTATATAATTAAATATTATCTTAACGATTGTTGCAAAATCCAGCTGCAGTAAACATTCCCTTTTCACTAAATACATCAACACGCATCTCAGATTGTTAATGAGTACAACCTGCCCTGTTGATAAAGGGGCAAAGGGGTCACACAAAGGGTCAAGGGTCACTCCTTACCGTCCTCATCTGGGTCACCAAAAGGGTTAAGGTCAACCGGGTCATTAGGTTCTTCGAAGGGGTTAGAGCTCATGTTGCTCTGGTCTTGGTCATCCTGATCCAGGAAGTTCAACTTGCTGATCAGCTCTAAACAGTCAACATCCATCCACAATAATAACAGAACAGATAGGGAAAGAGAAAAGAGAACATCATTCATCAGTCCAAATCAATCCACGAGAAGAACAGATGAATCATCAGGTGAAACCTTTAAAAAAAAAAAAAAAAAAAAAAGCAAAACAGTGGCATAAAATAACCAATAAATAAATTGACATCTGCACTTTGAAGTGAACCGCACCAAGATCCTTCAGATCCAAAGAGCTGCTGTAGAGTTTCATTCTGAACTATTACTCCCAACATGAGCCAGCTGGCCAAAAAAAAAAAAAAAAAAAGAGTGTGTGTGCAGGGTGTGAGAGAGAAGTGTTCTCTGAGGTGATAAGAAAGGTGTGACGTGTCTGTTCGCTCCACCACCATGCCACCCTGACCCATATTAGGCCATCAGAGCGCTCAACCACATGACCAGTGGGCTCTTTAAAGACGTGTTCCAGGATCATTAACTCCATGGTCACGGAAACAAAGCTTTTTTTCGGTGGGTAGTTGGGTTCACTACAAACTGCAGAAAGTGGAACGAGGGCACAAGATCACAAATGAAGAACGCTAAATAAGGAGAAAAATATTGCATGTGGGTGAAAAAAATATCAATGAACTTAACAGATGCTCAAACACACAGTATAGCCACAGGGATGGAAAAAAAAGATGAGAAAGACAGAGATAGAGTATAAATAAAAGAATGAAAGAAGGTGATAGCTGAAAGACCTTCAGAAGAGGAGGCAGGTTTATTTGCTTGCTTTAGGCAGTCATCTGGATCTCCATCTATAGAGCTGAGAGCATTCAGCTGCCTCACAATCTCTGCAAACAGCACAACATACACTCAAATACACACTCAAACCCATATAATGCAATCAGAGGTAATGCAATACATACAGACTTGTGTGTGTGTGGGTCTCTCTGAACAGAGACTGAACTGTGTCGCTCTAACAAACTGTTAAAAACAGATCGGACAGCATCGCTATGGCAACAAAGAGATTCCTAAACCCATACAATGAATAAACAACTCAAGCATTTCCATAGGCGCTCTATACATATACTTATAAAGGGATAAAAGCACATGGACTTAATGTTAAGACTCCACAATCTGGGGGGTGGGGGGTGCTGGATTATATCACAGTGTCCCACACATAAACAAAATCACGCACACATATGCACATGTAAACGCAAACATACAATCACAGGACATATGTTGGACAGACCTTATCATACACATCATAAACAAGCAGTGCAATGTGAAAGTCTACAAAAAAGCAGCTAATAAACAAACTGACCAAAAACAGATCAAATATAAACAAGGACAATAAGTCTCCATATGCACAGGAAAATGCACACACAGACAGAAACTAAACCACAGAAGAAAAAATTAAACTGTAGCTCAAATGAAAGTTGTACATGAACTGAGACTGAAGAAATGAAGAATGAAAACGCTGACACGCTGACATTTACAAGGGACCTAAAATCCACACATATGTATTCTAGTTCTTCAATTGCAATCTAGAAATAAATATCTGGCTTATACATTTTATACAAATGAAATGAAAAGAATAGAATAGGTAACGGAACAGAACAGAAACAACAAAAGAACAGAAGAAAATACAGTAAAAAACAAAACAAAACAAAAAACAACAGAATAGAATAAGAAAAACAGAGAACACAATAGGACTAAATAAGACTAAAATTGAATAAAGAAAAAAAAACTAAACAAAACAAATTAATAGATTTATATAACAGAATAGAAAATAATAGAACTAATAATGAAACAGAAAACAATATGTAAGAATTAAACAAAATAAAATAAACAGAATACAATAAATAAAAGAAAAGAAAAAGAATTCAATAAAATTAATTAAAAATGAAACAATAAACCGATAAGATCAACAAACAGAACAGAATAAAAAAAAGAATAAAACAATTTATTTAAAAACAAATACAAACAAAAACTTCTGAAAAACTCCCATTTCGCTGCATTTGTACTGCAGTGCACTATTGTGCAAACATTTAGAACTGGAACAGAGTAAACAAAGGAACAGAACAGAAAGAAAAACAAACTAGAAACAGAAAAGCTCTGTGGTGGTCTTATGTTTGTACAAACCTATCGGATCCACAGGTACAGGGTCTTCATATGAAATCAAGCAAGTCTCACCTGTGATCTTGGCAGCCTTCTCCTCCTGGTTCACTCTGTTCTCCTCATCTTCCTCATTCTCTTCCTCAAAATCATCCAGATTGCCGATATCGGCCTGCTTCATGCTCATCAAACTGGCCAGACTCTGCATATCTTCATCACTAAACACAGAAAGAAAAAGAGACAAAAGCACAATATAAATCTGATGAAATCATTATAAATGAGGCACTTGTTTTGCATTTTCTGCATTTATTTTGGTGCAAAATGAATTTTAAATGGATTTTAGTTAAATTGAGAATTGTTCATTTATTTTTTTGATAACACATTCTCCAGACTTGCATAAAACACTGAAATCTGTTAGTAAAAAGTGAATATGGCCTTCCATTCACTGTGCTTTTGTGTAAAAAGCATTTTGTTACACTGAAGGAGATAGATGGAAGTGGAGAAGAAAGCCAGGTTGACAGAGAGAGTGAGCGAGAGACGATTGTGTAAAGGGAATGCCCTTCATGGTCCTGTTCATAAGAGGCAGTGCAATACGGACATGCATTCCAGCCAGAGCATTCACAAGCACGGCGAGATAACGCTCCAGGATTAACTCCCTCTCTCCCTTCCAATGTCCCCGTTTTCTCATTCTCTCTGTCTATCTCACATTTCTTTATGAATGCGGTCCAGTCTTTCTTTGGCAGGCATGGAGCTTATTTGAACTTATGTAATGGGGTTTATTTGTGTGCTGTTGACATGATTCCCATGGGTTAAGAGTGGTTACACTTCCACCACGTAACCTCTGTCACACATGCCACAAAAGCCACACAAACACACACATATCTCATATAGTGTAAGGGTGAAATCACATACACTCATACACGCTTCATGCCTCCTTTATTTAGAGGCAGGCAGAGATCAGAAGCAAAAAAAAAAAGAGAAACGTGGATATTGCGAGACGAGTGAAGGAAAGATATTTACACTCTCAAGGCCAGTGGCTGGAAGTATTCCGTCGGACTTCTGTTTGTTGTGACACGCATGTCAAAGAGCAACAGCTCACGTCTGAGGGAAAGTTCTCCAACAGGATTTGATCTTCTGATATTTTCTGGCCAAGAGTACATTCATAGTAATATAAATTTGATTGCCACAAATATTTCTTACCAACTATGAATTGTATTTTAAAGACAAACTATTAGAAGATCACTCAAAGTGTTAAAATCGCATAATCCTTATATATATCTGGGGCTGCAGTCAAGTAAAAAAAAATTGTAGAGTATTAACTCCCCGCCAGTGTTTTATAAAAAAGTTGCCAGTCAGCACTAGCATTTTTGATCAATTTCACAAAACTTTCATGGCCCCCAGAATATTTTGTTGTATGAATATCTGAACATGCAATATATCAAGAATATCTGAACATGCAATATATCATGAATCCGGATCAGATTCAGAACCATGATCAAAACATAGAGTAGATCACTTCCATCAACACCCCTAAAGCTTGCACCCCTATACCTCTTTCTGGGTCGACATTTCATTCAGTAACGTTAGGGAGATTTGATTTATATGCTGTTCAATGTTTGAGGATCACGTTATTTTACATGTGCATAAGCAATGCTTCTATTGCTTGTTTCTGCTGCTTCTTCGCCTGTGTTTTGATCTGGAGGTTTTAAAAGCTTTCAGAAGATGCATAATAGCACCCCCTACCAGTGAAAACATGGATTGCCAGAAAATTCTGTCAATGGTGGGTAAAGCGTTAAGCTGCAGTCACATTAGTGAAATATTTCAAAACTGCTCACTGTCTGTTGTCAATATGTAGCAATGTATGAAGCAAAGGTCTCACAGAAGTCATTTTCGAACCAAGCAGGTTTCTGTTGGTTAACAAAGCAAATCCACATGACCAGCCTGAACCAGTTGCAAAACCGTGAGCAAATCGTTTGCCCTCACATGAAATTTCAGATCATGTGGATTCCTATGAAAATTCGCTGAACAATAGTAAATGTGACCGCACCGTTAGTTTATCGAATGCACACTTCAAAATCTCAGGGTATTCAGATATATAACTCATTTGATGCATTGCTTTGTACATACTATATAGCAGGGAAGTAGTAGTGGTCGACCAATATGTCGCCAAGGCCGATATTTGGCATTTTTTAAATATCGGCATCGGCCCATACGTTTTTCTGTTTGGCCGATGTGTTGAAAGCGGGACTTTTATTTTGACAGTGTGCCGGACTTTTATTTTGACTGCACTGAGAATGCCAGCTCTGAGAACGGCAGAGCCTGAGCACACAGCGCTTCCATTCTCTATCTTCATTAGTTATATTTACTAGATTGAACTGTAATACAAAGAAAGTAAACTGTATACGAAAAAGTATTATAGCATTTGCTGTTATATTATAACAGAAAGGCAAACACTATATTCATGACATTTTCACTGTCTGAAGTAAAAATTATTGTTACCTTGTCTTTATTTGAAAAAATATGATTCCCAGTGCGCACAAACTTACCAGATTACTGAGTGCCCTGTTGGTTACAGTGTTTACTTCCTTTTTCTTTTTAGTAATATGATTAGAAGTTGCTATCTAAAGTTCATTTTGCGTGCTCTTTATATGCAGAAATTACCTTTTTCGTGCATCCGATACGCACTTCTTTAGCATACATATGATACGAACACAACTAATCCTACCCAATGGGTCAATTTTGCATACCAGATGCATGTAAAAATTACTTTTGAGTATAAAGAGGACGCCAAATAAAAGCATGAACTTGTGCTATAGATGCCAGGAGATCGTATTGAAATTTTACCAGTCACAAAAACACAAAAAGGCCATTATTTTCTTTTGCTTTGAAATCTTGGTGGCTTTATGCAAGGATTATTCCATTAGTTCTAAACTCAACATATAAACTTCTGATCTCTAAGGCCTCTAAGTCCCACCCTGGCCAGAACATTCCAGAGAGCAAGAGAGAGAGAGAACAACCTCACAGGGGTGCATATGAAGACAGGATGAAATCATAGAGGGAAAGGGAGAGAGCAAGGGCAGGAGAGGGGGAGAGATCCAGGAAAAGGAATGTTGGGAATGTGAGGTATTGTCACTTCCTATGTCACAGAGGCAAAAGGAAAAGGCAGAAATGTACAGAGAGAAAAGGAATGAGAGCATAATTTGAAGTGGCAGCATTCCTTCAGGGTGGGTGTAGTCAGCTGGTTTTGGAGGTGTGGGTGGTGTAGTGAGCGGCTCTTACGTGGCTTTGCCTTCTCGCAGGAAGATGCAGGACAGGGAGAATTGCAGCGTTGCTGAAACTACTTTCTTGGACAGCGGCTTGAACTTGATCTTGACGTCTGTCTGCGTGGGCATTGCACTGGCGTACTGCTTCATGTTAATGCAGCTGGTGGCCAGTGCTTTCCGACGACCCGATGGAGATTCCTAAAATAACATGCAAAAAAAGAGAGAAAGTGAGTTAAAATGCTGTAAAAATAAACTGCTACCAATACTACATTGAAAAAAACCTGACAAATCAATATGATTGACTGACATCAATATGTTTCTAACAGTTTCAAATACCATGAAATGCATATGACAAAGGAGCCCTATGGTGCTTTACAAATGAAAAAAAAAACCACAATCAAAAAGAATGAATGAAAGTTGTTAATCTTCACACTTACAGGTAAAATCATCACCTGTTTTAACACGTACAAAGCCCACACACAAACACACAAACATCTAGACAGGGGAAACCAGCACTCCTGGAACATGTGCATACAAGTTTATGTAGACCGTCTCAATGAAGTATGAACTAAACAGAATGCTAAAGATTTCAGCAAATAGAATGACACTGAATTCTCAACGGTGAGATAGTTTAATTTAGCAGTCATTTACAGGCATATAATATGTCAAATTTAAAATGATTTTTCGAACCAAGAAAAGGTCATATCAGAACTAAAAGGCATTCATTTGCCTAAATAATTCTAATACCAAACTCAGTATTAGTTCATCACCTCTGACACCCGTAGAGCAAACTGGCCCTGTCATAATGGTCAATGGTGCCCCCTGTAGGTCAGAGGGTGGGAATATTCAAAGGAGACTAGAAGGGAAACATGAAATGGCCCTGATTCTAATCTCGTATTCATTTGCTTGCCTTTCTTTGCCTTGGATGATTAGTGAAGTCTCGTAAACCTCAATTCTGATATCTCAGGTTACAGTTTCAGATTGTTTTTAAAAAATAACGAAGGAGAAGAAAAGGGTTCGACACCAGCCATGTGCCAAAATGACTTAAGGGCGACAACATCAAATAGAAATAGAACAAAACAAAACACTAGCCCACCTGCACACTTTCCATTTGCCAGATAGGCCGGAAACAGAGTTGGAGACGTTCCCTGACCTGCCTTTTCTTATTGAACAAAGCCAAAAAAATATCTTCACATTTAGTCTTTGTTCTTAGGGCATTTTCACAGCTTGCTGACTAAGTATCAGCAATTTGCTCCTGGATCAAAGTACCACTTTCAACCCATGAAACATGTTTCAACACCATCACACAGGCCATAGTGTATGGCTAAGTGACAAAGAAAAAAATAGTTCATATTCAATATCCATCTAATATTTTAAGATAATCGGTTAAAAAAATTAATAAGTGAACATAAGAATGTTATTAATTTGAATTTTATTATATAATAATAATAATAATAAATATAGCTGCTAGCAGCAATTGCGGGGCCAAGCCCATTATGGCTATTTTTGGCGTTTTTGGACTTTGGATTTTATTAGGAAACTTTTGAACATTGCCCAATTCACATGCTTAAACAACTTAACTTCAGCTTAACTTGCTACACATTGAATTTGACCAAACAATCTTCAAAACTTTAGCCTGTTGCTTTAAACAGCATGCCACTCATACAATGCTTTGTTTTATTTTATAAACACTTGAGTTTTTGAAGGCAGAACCGCAGCTTTTGCCACTAAATGACACAACATTACACACAATTTTATAAAGCTGTCCCACACAGGACTTGAACCCACGACCTCTGGGTCAGATGGCTGTCACTCATCTTGATGCGCCACTGGGCAAACATGCTTTCACACAGCTGCCAAAGTTCCACAGTTCTAGTGAGAATCAACTCAAAACGAAGAATTTCTATATAAATGCACAGCATATTATATTTAAAAAGTTCAGTTTAGATCATTCTCAGAAAGACTTAATGTGTGGAACAGAAGCAAATTTTACAATTAACCAATTAGCATGCTAAGCTAACTAGCATAAAGACACAAACACATGCTGGGTCAACTTCACAGACGAATTTCTCAGGAACGGTAGTGAATATCAAAAATCAGTTCAGTCATTTCTGTGCAGCTCAGTCCAAAGATCATCTGAGCCGATTTTGGACAAAATTGGACAAAATTTGAAGGAAGACTAGCGAAAAAACTGTTTTTCACTTGTTTCAATATGGCGGACAGTCACATGTTTGTAAAATGACAAATGAGATATCGTCAGAATCGGCATAAGCCAGGGAACAAAATGACATAAATGACACAAAATTTGGACAATGTTTTAAAAAGTTATAAACGTTTTTGCAAAAAATCTTATATCGCTGGAACACTAGGTGCCGCTGTTTTAAAACTTCTCGGGTACCTTCAGGACATGCTGTCGATCATGCATACCAAATTTTGTGCAGATATGTCAAATATCTTAGACACCAAGATTATGATTTTCTGACAAACTGTTCAGAAGTTATGAGCAGAAATAGCCATTTTTCATATCTCATGACCTGTAGGTGGCGCTGTTCCCAACTTTGGCATGGACCCTCAGATCATGGGTCCAATTAAGTGTACCAATTTTCGTTTCGATTGATCAAAGTTTGGCAGAGATACAGCCTCAGAACCAATTTTGGGTCGACCTCGTTAAGTTCGCGACATCATAACTTTTTTTTTACCAGTAGGACAAAAAATTCTGTTCAGTCATTTCTGTGCAGCTCAGTCCAGAGATTCTCTCTGTCAAGTTTTGTAAGAATTGGACAAATTTTGAAGGAGGAGTAGCGAAAAAAACTGAATACTGTACTTTTCAAAATGGCCATTACTGTAATGGGTGGAGTCTTAATGTAAGATGTTGATTGTGATCAGCATGATGAGAGGAATCAGATGTACTAAGTTTCATTTTTCTAGATCAAATGGTTCAAAAGTTAACCGTTTCAATGTTGAATTTTTGAACTGGTGGTGGCGCTATGGAGTTGGTCCTAGAGACTCCAAATTTGGTCCATTTACTAATGATGAACATCTCTACAACTGTGCCAAATTTCATCATTTTCCTACTTATGGTTCATAGGGCTGCCACTGACTCCCATTCGGGAAGAATAATAATAAGAAAACTAACAGATACAATAGGGGCTACAGCCCTTTCAGGGCTTGGCCCCTAATAATAATAAATAAATATTTTTAATACAGAGCTTTGTATATTTTGTAAAGTTCTATATATATATATATATATATATATATATATATATATATATATATATAGAGAGAGAGAGAGAGAGAGAGAGAGATTACAGATTAGTCATGAACTGGGGCCCTCAACAAGTTTCCTCTCTTGCTTAAAGCCATTATTTGGCCTTCTGTTCAGCAAGTATCTTTTCAGCTTTCTCTATGGGTGAGATCCATATACTGTAGGCCTGTTTTTCTGTCTTTTATGCTATCTTCACTTTTATCTCATCATGCCTGTTGCGCAGAGTAATCCAAAACAAAATGAGCAGAGAGAGAAATGAAGGCCCTGTGTATAACACACTCACGGCAGGCCTCTGAAAGAGCCTGTATTCAATACACCTGACTCTGCGCATATGTGGAGGGACTACGTATAGATCTCCAGATAGAAATCTCACTCACAGGCGCATGTGTGTTTGCATGTATCATTGGTCCCGTAGGTAAAGAGGAGCCCTTATCAGAGCAGAGATGCAGAGAGCTGAAGAGTGACTATTTTCGTCTCAGATATGCCTCGATACAGCTCCACACACACACACACAAAAAAAATCAGCCGACTCACAAGGGCAGCACACACTAACTCTTCTTCCTTCTTCCAGTTTGCTGAAAGTGATTAATCTGACCAAACAACGCCATCGGAGGTGCCGAAGAACAACACCCCATGTGCCGGCGGCTGAAACACAGACAGAGACATAAAGCGCTCGAGCACTGACCCGATCAAAACAACAGTGCTGCCTGCCAATCTCGCACCCAGACAAATTACCCACAATCCCCCACTCCACCTGGGACAGGAGATGGTCCTCTGTGACTCCTTCAGTAAATGAAAACGATAAAAGGGAGAAAAAACCTGCGTCTAAGATTCAAAACCGCTCGCCGACGAAGCCACTTGACATTTGTGTTGACATTTGAGCCCCTGTTGAATCGGTCGGAAATACAGCATGTCATCCCTGAAGAATCCAGCGCTCCAAAGCGTGTCTTATCGCTGAGATTATGCACTGGCATTATACCGAGCTAATAGTGCATGTAGGTCCTTTATGAATGAATTTCAAAATGCATCAAACACTTAAGAAGGATTTAGTCCTTCCCCGAAAAAATACTTAAGAATATGCAAATACGCGGGGAAGAATTAGGTTTAACAGATTTGACGAGCGCAAACAATGAGGGTGTTCTTTTCCCCGGCTGCCGGTGTCAATCAGAACCCCAGATTACCGTCCAGGGTTATGACAATGTGTAAAATGAAAAGAGACAATAAGACACTTTTAATTTATCACAGGGATATGACTATCAATACGCAGCTATTGTACCCACAAAATTGCTAAATACCTAGCGGAGAAGGGAGATGAAGGTGCCAGGGTGGCTGACTGCTGCCCCCTGCTGCTCTCTTAAGAGCATATCACCTTTCATTCTCACACACACACACACACACACACACACACACAAACACACACACAAACACACACACACACACACAGAGACTCTTTTACGGCGAGAACAGGCAAGAATTTGTATATAAATATATTAAACATCCGTGAGCAGATTTTTTTTTTTGAAGAAACTAAACTTCATTAGTAACAGACTAACATTAATATTTGGTCATTTTGAGACTATCAACATAAATCAACAGCATTGTCAATGGATAATAAACATTTCAGTTTTTAGTGGATTTTAACTAAATATTATAATATGTTAAAATATGTTAATTTTAGCAACTTTGTGTGATATATTAAAGTTTTGTTTACATCCCGCATAATATCTTTAAACCACTGTCACCATTTAATCCCAAAACAGAGACGTTCTTACCAAAGTGTCGGAAAGTGTAGTGCTGTTACATTTATAGTATTGTACTGGTTATATTAATAGGAAGTTAAATAAAATATACAAACACACTGTTTTCAGTAATTGAAATAAAACTGAAATAAAATAAAACACATAAATATTAGACAAAATTTAAATTGAAACATTGCCTTGGCAGCTAACTGAAACAATTTTCAAGTTTTAAAGTTCAAGTACTAAAATTACTAAAACTAAAATAAAAATAACTTAAATATTAAAAAATAAAAGCTAATAAAACTGACACAAATCACATAAAACTAACAAAATTAAAAAAATAATATTAAAACTGAAAATATAAAAATAAAAGCTAATGTTACCAAGATTATTTTAAGATTTTTGCCAAAGAAATGTGCTCAACTACAGTTGACATGTTAGACGTTTTGTGAAAATCCAACGGCAATAACTGTAAAACAAGATATTCTGCAGTAATAAACGATCGGAAACATTATTCTGGATGACGTCCGTGGTGCCGTGACATGTTTGGGTTATCCACAGGCTTTTGGTGTATCATGGACATGTTTGCCTTTGACCTGTGCTTAAATGTTTGTTTTGTTAACAACCATAATCCAACGCCATAAGGATGGCAGACATGATACTTCAATTGACGAAAATATTATTCAATATTCGTGCGTGTGTTCCTGTTAGAGGAGAACACCACCAGACCCCTGCAGGCTATCGCACCTAAAGTGAACCTCAAACTTCCTTTGACTGACATTTCCAGGAAGCGTGAGGAAGAAAGGGGTGCGACCGGTAGCATCTACTTTAGGGTGTGTATGTGTGTGGTGTGTTTAGGCGGGTGGCAGTCCCAGCTGTCCCAGTATTGATCCACAGCTGGTGCCAGTATGGGGGGTGGGGGTCAGGGCTGTGGGGTTTCCTTCCCAACACACACACAAATATACTAAAGTAGAAGAAGAGTGAGATTTGACAATTCCATGTTTTGATTATATTAGTACTTTGACTTTTTGACTGATTCATTCTAAAGAACTGGCTCATTGAACCGGTTCTTGGCTCCCAACCCGAGATGATCCCAGAGGGGATCAGAAATGTATCAACATTGAGGGTGTTTGTCAAAGAAATGGGCCACAATAGGCTTTTCCATCAATAAGTGCCAGTTGCGTGTTTCTGCATGAATGCAGGGCTAAATCTAAATATATAAAAGAACAGACAAAGAGCAAAAGAGAGGGAGAGGACTGATGACACATTTTCAGTTGGCATCACCCAGGGCCTATTTCTGTCTGTCATCACTCATCTGTTGTGATTCAAATGTGATTTCCCCAAACTGTCATTGAGTGGCGCTCACAAACACACACACACACACACACAGATTAGGGGTAGTGTCATTATTTGTGGGAATTGTGCTACTGAGGGTAGGGCCGGTGGCTGGGGGATTGCCATTGTTCCAGCTGAACATAAAAGACGAGCAAAGCCAACAGACCAAGACTTATGGAAATCAAAAATAATACCAGCCACCAAAATAATAAAAGAGCCCAAAACAATAACAGCCTATTATAAAAGAGAGGAAGAGAAGATGCCAGCTTAATACCTTCAGAGGGAAAGAGAGAGAGAGAGAGAGAGAGAGAGAGAGAGAGAGAGAGAGAGAAAGAAAGAAATGACAAAAAGCGGTGTTCAAATACTGGAGATGTTGTTTTCGCAGCGTATACCCACACTGGGACACCGCCTGGTGCCTATGAACACACAAAACAATAACAATAGACAACAGAAAATAAATCTCTCTCCACAACCCACCAAACCCCATGACCTACAGTCTCTTTCAGGCTCTCTGTTGAAGGACAAGCATCACATACACTAGGCCTGTGAAAGATCAGAAAATTCATCTTAAGAGGTTCAAAAAAAGTGTACGAAGTGAGCTAAAAAAAACATGTTAAAGGGCTAGTTCACCCAAAAATGAAAATTGTGTTATTAATTACTCACCCTCATGTCGTTCCAAACCATAAGACCTGCATTCATCTTCAGAACACAAATTAAGATATTTTTGATGAAATCCGAGCGCTCTCTGACCCTACATAGACAGCAATGTAATTAACACTTTAAAGGCCCAGAAAGGTAATAAAAACATCGTTAAAATAGTCCATGTGACTCCAGTGGTTCAACATTAATTTTATGAAGCGTCGAGAATACTTTTTGTGCGCAAAAAACAAACAAAAATAAAAACTTTATTCAACAATTTCTTCACGTCTTTGTCAGTCTTCTACGCTGCTGATGTAGTAAATACAGTCCAGCGCTTCAGAGTTACGTCAGGGCTACGCCAGAACACCGGCTTACCATTGGCCGATGCTGTTCACGTGAGCACCACAACGCATGCGTGTGATGCTAAAGCAGGAGCTGGCCAACGTAAACTGCGTAGAAGACTGACACAGACGAGAAGAAATTGTTGAATAAAGTCGTTATTTTTGTTTGTTTTTTACACACAAAAAGTATTCTCGACGCTTCATAAAATTAAGGCTGAACCACTGGAGTCACATGGACTATTTTAACGATGTTTTTACTACCTTTCTGGGCCTTGAAAGTGTTCATTAAATTGCTGTCTATGTAGGGGACAGAGTGCTATCGGATTTCATCAAAAATATCTTAATTTGTGTTCCAAAGATGAATGAAGGTCTTACGGGTTTAGAACGACATGAGGGTGAATAATTAATGACACAATTTTCATTTTTGGGTGAACTATCCCTTTAAACCAGCTCTCTCAAAAATTTTAGATGGTCAGCACAGGATTCAAGTTTTTATTAAAAAGAAGAAAAAAAAAAAAGAACCTTACCTGCCTATCTCTGCTTTATTGGCATGACAATATTACATTTGTATTTGCAAAGCAAAAGTGCAAAAACAGTAAAAATACAGCAATGGAGTAAATAGGCGATTAAAACCAAGGAGATGTAAAATAAAATAAAAAAATGTAATAAAAAAGAAAAAGTAATAAAATAATAAAATAGGGCCACATTATAGTGTCACATAGCGTGTACCAAAAACTAAGGATAATGCTTAATTTATTTCTTCACCAAGTTTTGGCTGTATGCATCCCTCTTCCATCCTCTCAGTTATCAAATGTGGGACAAAGAAAATATTGCTCCGTAAACCCCTCCAACACTGCAGCATTCCAGCACACACACAATGTACCAGAAAGACAGATTTATTGGATTAACACCCAACATCCCATTTTTAAAGGTGCCACCTCATCAGTTTCCACCTCAAATGACCACACACACACACACACACACACACACAGCTGTAATTATATCGACAGCACTAACCTAAATTAATGCTCAGTGAGTCCATCACAGCTATAAAGGGGACAGTTATCAGTACTGTGTGGAAAAATGCTGAGTGTGTGTCTGTGTGTGTGATTTCAATGTGCAGAACTTGTAGACTTTAGTCCATAAACTAGTCACTGGCTAAAACCATTTCAGATCAGATAAGGCCAGATAGCCAACTGCCACAAAATTGACACAATAACACTAAAGCTAGTGACAGGTTACGGCGGGTTAATCATGACCAGCTGAGTTAGCTAGACTTATTAGATGCATCACTGTCAGGTTAGGAGATGGGCCTGTCATTGAAAAATGAATGGGAATAAATCACAATATGGCCTGTTGAGTGAATTGTCTTGAAGAGATTTGGTTTTGTTCAACATACAACATTCAGAAGTCCTTAATGATCAGTCTGTGAGTGCTCAGGGTCTGACGGCATCTCTAGATCAGAGGATGCTGTAAGAGTTTCTGTCATGCTGTCATAAAGCAGGTTCTATGACAGTGTCATCCCGCAAGCTTTGAGGGTTGTCTCTGTGTTTCCTCTTGAGTTTTAAGCCGTTTAAGACCGACATAACAGGTTTAATCCATCACACAGAGTCTATGGTTTAAAAAGAGTTTAAGCGACAGAAGATACTTTGCAGTGTCTTTACCTTTCTGAATCAATTTGTGCTCAAACAGACAGTTAATTAAACAGACGTCATCCCACCTTTGTTTTAGTTTTTTTTAACACATATACACTACTTTTTAAAAGTTTGGGGTCAATGTTTTTCAAAGAAGTCTCATATGCTCACCAGAAACTGCATTTATTGGATCAAAAACAGTAATATTGTGAAATATTAAATTGCAGTTTAAAATGTAATTTATTCCAGTGATGGCAAAGCTGAATTTTCTGCATAATTTCTCCAGTCTTCAGTGTCACATGATCCTTCAGAAATCATTATAATATGCTGATTTGCTGCTCAAACATTTCTTATTATTATCAATGTTGAAAACAGTTGTGTTGTATTTTTGTGGAAACCACAATTTGTTCAAGATTATTTGATGAATAGAAAGTTCAAAAGAACAGCATTAACTTGAAATAGAAATCTTTTTAGTAACAATGTAAAAGCCTTTACATTTTATTTTACATTTATGATCAACTTAATGCATTCTTTCTGAATAAAAGTATTTATTTATTTTTAAATCTTACAAGCTCAAAACTTTTGAAAAGAAGTGTATATATTAGTATACAAATCCTAAAATCAATGGTATGTGGACAAAAAGAACCACTAATGTGACGCTCGATCATATTTCTATTATTTTATGCCATCTCAGGATACATTAGAAACATACACTCACCTAAAGGATTATTAGGAACACCTGTTCAATTTCTCATTAATGCAATTATCTAATCAACCAATCACATGGCAGTTGCTTCAATGCATTTAGGGGTGTGGTCCTGGTCAAGACAATCTCCTGAACTCCAAACTGAATGTCAGAATGGGAAAGAAAGGTGATTTAAGCAATTTTGAGCGTGGCATGGTTGTTGGTGCCAGACGGGCCGGTCTGAGTATTTCACAATCTGCTCAGTTACTGGGATTTTCACGCACAACCATTTCTAGAGTTTACAAAGAATGGTGTGAAAAGGGAAAAACATCCAGTATGCGGCAGTCCTGTGGGCGAAAATGCCTTGTTGATGCTAGAGGTCAGAGGAGAATGGGCCGACTGATTCAAGCTGATAGAAGAGCAACTTTGACTGAAATAACCACTCGTTACAACCGAGGTATGCAGCAAAGCATTTGTGAAGCCACAACACGCACAACCTTGAGGCGGATGGGCTACAACAGCAGAAGACCCCACCGGGTACCACTCATCTCCACTACAAATAGGAATAAGAGGCTACAATTTGCACGAGCTCACCAAAATTGGACAGTTGAAGACTGGAAAAATGTTGCCTGGTCTGATGAGTCTCGATTTCTGTTGAGACATTCAGATGGTAGAGTCAGAATTTGGCGTAAACAGAATGAGAACATGGATCCATCATGCCTTGTTACCACTGTGCAGGCTGGTGGTGGTGGTGTAATGGTGTGGGGGATGTTTCCTTGGCACACTTTAGGCCCCTTAGTGCCAATTGGGCATCGTTTAAATGCCACGGCCTACCTGAGCACTGTTTCTGACCATGTCCATCCCTTTATGATCACCATGTACCCATCCTCTGATGGCTACTTCCAGCAGGATAATGCACCATGTCACAAAGCTCGAATCATTTCAAATTGGTTTCTTGAACATGACAATGAGTTCACTGTACTAAAATGGCCCCCACAGTCACCAGATCTCAACCCAATAGAGCATCTTTGGGATGTGGTGGAACGGGAGCTTCGTGCCCTGGATGTGCATCCCACAAATCTCCATCAACTGCAAGATGCTATCCTATCAATATGGGCCAACATTTCTAAAGAATGCTTTCAGCACCTTGTTGAATCAATGCCACGTAGAATTAAGGCAGTTCTGAAGGCGAAAGGGGGTCAAACACAGTATTAGTATGGTGTTCCTAATAATCCTTTAGGTGAGTGTACACACCCATATTCCTATGAAAGATTACAAATTCTCTCCGCTTCTTTTCTTTTCTTTTCTTTTTTTTTCCATTTTCAGATGTCCATACAAGACATTGGATGAGTGCTGTTTGTTTGTATTTCTGTAAGTGTTTCCGAAGGCGAAAGACAGCGTGATTGTTCCACAACTCTAATTCGCTTTATCATGCCTGTCGTCCGTTTTTCACAAACCAAAACTAGCAAAGTGAAACAAAACAAAAACAGACAGATGAAGTAATGCGTGTGTGTACATCCATTAACGGCAAAACGCTTTAAATCAGACTCTTTTCAACTGAATCGACCGAAACACTCAAGAGCTAGGAGTCAAACGCAGATGTTCAAAACACTTCAGTGCTTTAAGATCAGATTATATTTGAGAAAATATGGATGTTTCTAAGGATTTAAATTTAAAGATTTAGATTGTTAGACCACCTTAATATCATGTGTTTAAGGAGTTTAGATCACTGAATCTAATAATAATAACTAATAATTTCACTGATATCGGACTACATAAGTAATATGTAACGTTGGTGATGGTACTGTAAGTGCGATTGGAGACAGGAATCTAGAGGAAAAAAGAGAGGGAACACCTGGGTCAAGCTTGTGGATAAATATTTGGCTTTGAGGAATATTTTTCAGAGCCACAAAGATCTGTCTCCATCAGCAGACACCATCTTAAGAAGAAACAGAAAAATAAATACGGCAGAGATGCGGGGAAAGAGATAGAGAGGGAGGGACAGGCACAGAATGGAGAGAGATAAAAAGAAATGTGAAGGCAGGCAGGTGAGGAAGGATGGACAAGTGTCTTAAAGACAGAAAGGAAAACAGCGAACAAAAAAGAACCAGTGACACATACAAAGACAAACATTAGAGAAGTGTGTGTGTGTGTATGTGTGTGTGTGATGTTACAGCTCTAAGCCCAAATAATAACAAAGCAGTAGAGAAATGCAGCAGACAACACACACACACTGTCCGGAGAGAGCCTGTGTGCAGCAGTGTGACCTCAGAGCCGAGAAACAGATTAACACACACGTGTGCATGTTTATTCCTGCTTCCATCTCACAGTAGAGGGCCAAAACAAAGAGTGTTTCTGTTTTGGATATCTTTGCTTGTGTACGTGTGTGAGGTAGGCTTAAAGTCGACTGTGACCTTGCCTTACATCTGATCTCAAACTCAGTTAAGAATCCTGTTAATCTGTCTGTCAAACACACATACAGACTCCAAAAAGAACTTTCACACCTGCAGATGGCAAGTCAATTGAAAACATTTAGCAGTCAAACATATGTTTTACTGGTCATAAATAGTGTTGCGTATTACAAACAATATGTCACTTGCTGTATCATATACACAATCATTCAAAAGTTTGGAGTAATACTTTTATTTAGCAAGGACACAGTAAATTGATCAAAAGTGACATTGAAGATGTTACAAAAGATTTCTATTTCAAATAAATGCTGTTCATTTAAACTTTGTTCACAGAATCCAGAAAAAAAAAGTTTTCCACAAAAGTATTAAGCAGCACAAGAAAATGTTTCTTTAGCACCACAAATCAGCATATTAGAATGATTTCTGAAGAATCACGTGACACTGAACTAGGGCTGTCAAAATGGCTGAAAAACTGTTTTAGAATTTTTTTACTTAAATATCACAAATATTCAAATTATATTTCAATTTAAAAGGCATCATTTCATTCAGGGGAAAAAAGTTTTTGGTTCATATCCTGAGACCCCAAGAGTGCGCAAAGCGCAAAATATTAATGCACCGCAATTAATTGTTTATTCAAAGCAATGAAATAGCATGACTGTCTGTAAGTCCATAACTTTTAAACTAAAATCAAGGCCTGGTTTTTACAGACAGGCTGTAGATTAAGCCAGGATTAGACCTTAGATCAATTAGGACATTTAAGTAGCTTTTATAAATGTGCCTTAGAAAAAAAAACATTACTGGTGTGCATCTTGAGACAACTGATTGAGGCACTGACATATTTTAAGCTATGCCAGTGCAAGTTGCTTTCAATTAAAACAGCTCAAACATGCAGTTTAGTCTGGGACTAGCTTAAGCCTTGTCTGTGAAACCGGGGCAAATATATTTGCATAAATTGCATAAACAATTATGAACAAAACAGCATCATGTATTTAATATCTTACACAGTTTGATACAAAGAGCCGAAGCAACAACCACACAGAGTACTTTTTGCATTTAAAAACATGAGCTGCAGTGGAATGGAAAATAAAACCCACAAATGTCTCGTGACATTTTTAAAAGTTGAACTCCTTTTAACTTTGCATGGCTTTCTAAACATGGGGCTGACTCTCTTGTGTGAGATGCAAGTGCAACAGTGAATTATGTCCATCTAGCACGTTTACCTAGAAATCAATGGAAATTTAAAGCAGAGCAGAAAATGCTTTCTGTGTGAATGGCTTGGTTATGGTTTCCACGCAACCAAGATTTTCGCCGCATTGAGTTTCTATATTTCTGCAATGTTTTGAATGAAAAACGGAGCAGCGCCACATCTAGGTTCAATTGGATAGGCTAACAAAAACTTCAGAACTCATTTCGTGCGACACTGATAAGGCTGCCTGACGCACACCTACAATTCGAATACACTGAATACTGGAGTAATGATGCTGAAAATTCACAGGAATAAATTACATTTTAAAATATATTAAAATAGAAAACTATTTTCTATTGTAATAATAGTTCACAGTATTGTCTTTTTACTGTTTTACGTTTTAAATAAATGCTTGGTGAGAATAAGAGACTTATTTCAAAAACATTAAATCTTAACGACCCCAAACATTTGAATGGTAGAGTATAAAATAGAAAAATACTGAAAATATAACCTGCCCACTGAAATTTTCAAAGCAATTTAAGAGTGCTACACACACACACAGTAATCTGTATACATATACACACATACCGTGAAACGGTAGATCAATATCTGCACCTAATGCTGTCAGTGTCTCTGTAGGTTGTTCATATTGCATAAACAAAGTTTGTTTTACTCTGCACCAACAAGAAACCAGCAGATTTTCTTTAAAGGTCCAGATGAACGTTGGTGTTAAGTGACATGCTTTGAGTGATGGTCACTTAATCCAAGGAAACTATTAAACTCGTAATTAGTTGATTAGCAAAGAAGACACTAAATCTGTCTTTGCTAGGGATGCACTGAAAACGATTAGCCAAAAATGCATTATGAATAATAAAAATAAAAATAGCATTTTCCACTTTTATCTGAAATTGAAAAAAAAGACTGAATTTTAATAGAACCATAACATTTACAGAAACTTTAGCATCCCTATTTTTACATTTACATTACTTTTGCTATAATTTAAAATAAATCTTTAAACCTACTAATAATCTAATAACACTGTTAAAAGTAAATGTCCATTTTATACTGTATATCCTGAATTCAGTTGCAGCATTTGGAACACTTTTAGTTTTTAGCATTTTTATTCTTTATTTATGTAGATAATATATTACAGAATTAATATCTGTTATCAGCCACAAAATAAAAATAATTGTCAGTGCATCCCTAGATTTGACCAAAATGAAAATCAAACTCAGACTTAAAACTACAGATCATCTTGAACACAAAAAATTTTTTTTTTTAAAATACTGAAATCCTCCATAAGGCCGCACAGGTTAATATTCCATTTGAAGTAAAATCTGTGTGCGTCTGAGGCTCTGATCTGACAAAATTACACAAAGCAAAGCAGCAATAAAAGTTGAGAGCCAGTTACATTCAGCTGAGATTAATCCCTGGAGAGACACACAAAACTTTTCTATTTCATTCTCCACACCAGCTTTGCTCAGCATGCCTGGCTGGGTGGCTGAATTATTCTGTGTGGTCTCCAGAGAAGCTAGGGACTAGGGGCAGCGTGTGGACCAGTAGCCCACGTAATGTGCTCCTGACGGAGACGAAGCCTGTGGTGAGGACCCCTGGGCAAAGAACAACTGAGGTGGAAATGACTTTAAATGTTTTGGACGAAGTCCACAAAAGGCAGCAGATCAACAGAAAGAGAGAGAGAGAGAGAGAGAGAAAAGAAAAAAATAACAAATGATGGAATGATATAGAAGCAAGAATTGGTCTGTAATTTGGCAAATTTCTCTTACTCTAAACACGAGACCAGCAAAATTGTGTATTTGTTTTAGAGTGGCAGACCCCTGAAGACTTGGACTTGAAGATCAAGCTTAAAAAGAAACCAGACAAGGGCAAAAGAAGCTTATCACTGTTTGAACAACAGGAAGTGAACCATTCTGCTTCGACGAATGTGTTTTTCCTGTTTTATCTTAGAATGTATACATTTTCTTCACATTGTTTCATCTATCCTCTTACTCCTTTACTTATATCTAATCCATTTCAAGAATCCAGGACTGAACGTAACCCATTTCTGCAGTCAGTCACATGCTGCCCTCTAGTGGCTGGAGGAGGAAATGAGCAAGAAAGAGTTCACCATTATTAAATGAGTTTTTTTCCATGTAACACAAAATGAGACTGTAAGGAATCTTCAACTCTTTTTCCATACTGCAATAGTAGACAAATGATGACAGAACTTTGGGTGAATAATTTTTTGTACAGCTTTGCTTTTCCATTATCCATTTTTCCATTATGCGCTTTAAAGGAAACATCACAGATTAGTCCAGGATGTGACTGTGTTCTCACTTGTCTGAACTTTTGGTAAGAAACATGACTCCAGTGGAAAAACAAATGGAAAACAACAATTTCCATAAATGCAGAAGTACAGAAACAAACTACAGACAGAACTCTGTTAAAGCCAGATTGAACCAGTACACAAGACTCTATGAGGAATAAAGACTGAAAATGGCAAGAAATGCTGCCACTGTTCTCAGACACACACAGAGAAATGTGGTGCCAAATAGGGCAGCTCAAGGAGCTTTGATGTCAGTCTCTCTTGGAATGCTCTCTTCTCCTTTTCAGCCTTTATACTCCTCTCTTTCTATCCCTCTCTCATTCTTTTTTCTGTTTTCCTCCCAGCTTCTCACAGCAGGCAGGAGCACTAGTGTGCAGAACAAAAATGTTCTAAGACGGTCCTTTTGATTGTCAATTATAACAAAGAAGAGACAAAAAAGATGTTTACGATGACAATCTCACAATTTTATTTCAAACTTATTTCCGATGAAAAATGTATATTGTATTTTATGCTGATAACCAATTGCTACCAACATTTTTCAAAATATTAATTTCTGGGCTGAACTATCTCTTTACAGTTTAAATATTTTCAAAATGTTTAAAATGTGGATTGGTCTGTGACAGTTTGACATGGATTTCTGTCATTTTGTACATTATTGTCAATGTCAACAGTATCAACAGCCATATTGAATTTAACGCAGATGAAAACGAGGCTATAAGGGATAGACGTAGTGTTTACAATGGCAAGAAATGTGTAAAAGGTTCTAGATCATGTCATTTTCACAACTCACAACTTTTAAAACGGTTTTATGAAGTTGTTGTCTACCGAAAGTTTTTTCTTTTCTTCGCAAAGACGTTTCATCAGCTAAACAACCGGACTGTTGTATATACAACATTGAAAGTACTGTATTCTATAGCTCACAGCCTCGTTTTCATTCCTGTCAAAAATTAATTATGGTACTACCCTGACTAAGGTCTATTGAAATGTTATTTTAATAGACTAAAATTATATATGGCGTTTTAGTCTAAAGACTAAAATTAAACAATTTGACAATGAATGACAATTTTACTAGGATAAACGTAAATATTTTCATTAAAAGAAAAAAACATTATTAAATAACTAAAACTGCAAAAAATGAACACTTCAAGTTAATGTTAGGGTGTGTGTTTGTGAGAGAGTTTGTGGGAGACGACACTATTTTTGTTTGTTTTTGGAAGGAGGAATTCAGTGGGTTTGTGGGAACCTGGTGTGTGTGTGGATCTCTTCTCGTCTCATTGCTGGTGTCAGATGACAGGCATGTCTTTGATCAGTCTGTTATTAGTGAGGTGTGTATGGACAAGAGGAATTCAGATCTCATGCTCTGTGTTCTCACCCTCCTCTCCCATCACTCTCCTTCTGTGTACACGTAACCCAAATACACAGGAATACCCTATCATCCATTCATTTCACATTCAAACAGTCATCGCACCCAGAGAACTGCATGAGTGTTTATGCTGATTAAGAGACATTAATGAGAGCTTGCCAGTGCTGGAGACACTTACATTGGACCGGTGATGTGACTTTATTATTGTGTGTTGATGTTTGTGCATGTGTCTGCTGAGCAGACAGATGGATAGAGAGTCCTGTCTGGACTGGTGCCCATGTTTGTGGATCTAAACAACCTCCCTCTAGAGATACAGACAGATGCCATGTTCAGAATGGAAAATTAGTGTGATATAAACTCTACAGACTACAAGCAAATCAGTCTGCTCCAACCTGTAGTATGCTACATTGCCTGTACTGTTCAAAGTTTGGGGTTGGTACAACCAGATGCCAAGCACCGCAGTGTTTATGAACAGCTTTGTCCTACAGCAGTTGCACTGCAAAGATCTACAACAGCAACATTAGTCTTGGATATCTAAAAGCATCCGAGACAAATCAGTGTCAAGAAAAATGCTTCCAACAATCAATGCATTTTAAGAGCAAAACAGCTGGCAATTTTCTAGAAGGCAAAAGACACTTGGCAAAGTGAATTAATCGTATTTGTATTAAAATTGTGTGCTCAAATAAAGGCTAGATCTGGTTCTGAAAACAGCCAGATAAATAACCTGCTTTTAATCCCAGACACAAGGCAAATTAATCTAAATACTGGGTATCACAGAAAACTGACGAAAAATGTTTGTTGACAAGCTTTTTTTTCCCATAACTAAGACGAGACGATGACGAGTCTACAATAAGGTCATTAAATATTGTGTGTAAATACTGTCTATATGACCCCAATCAACTTTTCCTTAGTTAAAAAAACAGTTTCCCTTCATCTCAGTTGCATAAAATTGTGACTTTTTCTACATTATCTATCCAAACACACACAAAAAAAAAACTGGGCTTGACTGCAATGTGGAACGAACATGATCACTCTCTCTCTCACACACACACACACACACACACACACACACACACACAAACAAAAGGTGTGACTGCAATAGAGAGCATTTTATAGAAATTGGCAAATAAAAGCAATAATTTGAGCATAAATCTGAAAATTTCCATGCATAAAAGAAGGCCTGGTACTAGAGCATAAATACAATGTGGAACAAACATGATCGCACAAACATGCGTGCACACACAGACACACACACATATACACACACACATACACATGACTGCAATAGAGAGCATTTGTATAAAAATAAAAATAATTCCAGCATAAATCTGAAAATTTCCACACAAATGAAGGCTTGGTACTAGAGCACAAATGCAATGTGGAACAAACATGATCACGCACACGTACACGTACGTACACGTACACACACACACACACACACACGTGCCTCTTCAATCCTGTTCATATCTGGTTACTGCTCTTTTTTGTCGTTTTATTTACTTTTTAAAATTCATTTCTTATTCTAAAGTGAATTATTTTTATACATATGGATTATTGAAATAAATAATATGTGATTACAATCAAATCTTGTGCATAATTTGCATTATTGCAAATTTATGTGGCATTATTGCAAAAACAGGATACTTCAAAAGACCTCAAACAACAACAACAAAATTCTAAACTTTAACAAAAATACTGATTTAATGTATTTTATACTGTTTAAATATATATACACATTCACAAAATATACATCACAAAAGCTGTTATAAGAGCAGTTGGTCACATCCAGAAAAATGAAGGGATCTCTATGGGCCTCTGCTGGATGTACAGTGGGGAGAACAAGTATTTGATATACTGCCGATTTTGCAGGTTTGCCCACTTACAAAGCATGTAGAAGTCTGTCATTTTTATCATAGGTACACTTCAACTGTGAGAGACGGAATCTAAAACAAAAATCCAGAAAAATCACATTGTATGATTTTTAAGTAATTCATTTGCATTTTATTGCATGACATAAGTATTTGATACATCAGAAAAGCAGAACTTAGTATTTGGTACAGAAACCTTTGTTTGCAATTACAGAGATCATACGTTTCCTGTAGTTCTTGACCAGGTTTGCACACACTGCAGCAGGGATTTTGGCCCACTCCTCCATACAGACCTTCTCCAGGTCCTTCAGGTTTCGGGGCTGTCGCTGGGCAATACGGACTTTCAGCTCCCTCCAAAGATTTTCTATTGGGTTCAGGTCTGGAGACTGGCTAGGCCACTCCAGGACCTTGAGATGCTTCTTACGGAGCCACTCCTTAGTTGCCCTGGCTGTGTGTTTCGGGTCGTTGTCATGCTGGAAGACCCAGCCAGGACCCATCTTCAATGCTCTTACTGAGGGAAGGAGGTTGTTGGCCAAGATCTCGTGATACATGGCCCCATCCATCCTCCCCTCAATATGGTGCAGTCGTCCTGTCCCCTTTGCAGAAAAGCATCCCCAAAGAATGATGTTTCCACCTCCATGCTTCACGGTTGGGATGGTGTTCTTGGGGTTGTACTCATCCTTCTTCCTCCAAACACGGCGAGTGGAGTTTAGACCAAAAAGCTCTATTTTTGTCTCATCAGACCACATGACCTTCTCCCATTCCTCCTCTGGATCATCCAGATGGTCATTGGCAAACTTCAGATGGGCCTGGACATGCGCTGGCTTGAGCAGGGGGACCTTGCGTGTGCTGCAGGATTTTAATCCATGACGGCGTAGTGTGTTACTAATGGTTTTCTTTGAGACTGTGGTCCCAGCTCTCTTCAGGTCATTGACCAGGTCCTGCCGTGTAGTTCTGGGCTGATCCCTCACCTTCCTCATGATCACTGATGCCCCACGAGGTGAGATCTTGCATGGTGCCCCAGACCGAGGGAGATTGACCGCCATCTTGAACTTCTTCCATTTTCTAATAATTGCGCCAGCAGTTGTTGCCTTCTCACCAAGCTGCTTGCCTATTGTCCTGTAGCCCATCCCAGCCTTGTGCAGGTCTACAATTTTATCCCTGATGTCCTTACACAGCTTTCTGGTCTTGGCCATTGTGGAGAGGTTGGAGTCTGTTTGATTGAGTGTGTGGACAGGTGTCTTTTATACAGGTAACAAGTTCAAACAGGTGCAGTTAATACGGAGAACAGGAGGGCTTCTTAAAGAAAAACTAACAGGTCTGTGAGAGCCGGAATTCTTACTGGTTGGTAGGTGATCAAATACTTATGTCATGCAATAAAATGCAAATTAATTATTTAAAAATCATACAATGTGATTTTCTGGATTTTTGTTTTAGATTCCGTCACTCACAGTTGAAGAGTACCTATGATAAAAATTACAGACTTCTACATGCTTTGTAAGTAGGAAAACCTGCAAAATCGGCAGTATATCAAATACTTGTTCTCCCCACTGTATACGGTAATTACACTTTCTTTAAAACTATATTTTCTGCAGAATTTTCAGCAGATGGCAGAATAAAATTTGTATTATTAAAATGTATTTTTTATACAATCACTCTATAAATGTTTGGGATCCTATCGACGCTCAAACACAATAAGTGCATACAGGAAACCAACACAGTATGAGGGTTAAATGATAACTGTGACTATCCCCATGGAATATCATTGACTAAAAAGATGAGACTAAAATGTCGTTCAAAAAATAAAAACTTTACCAAAATCTCTCTTTATTTTTGTAGAAAGAAAAAAAAAAGAGACAAAACTACTGATTGCTCTACAAACTTCTACTACAAGCTTTCATGCTTGAGGTTACCAGAGAGTTTAAATCCCCCCAAACAGAGCTTTTCTGTTAAAAGGATACATTTTCTGCCCAGTGTTTTATTTAATCTTTGCAATCTGGGAACCATGTGCACGCCCTCTCTCTACAGTTATGCAACCTCTGTGTGGGAATACAAAGTCTTTTTTGCTGTTTCTATTAAATTACATTAATAGAAAAACATTAATGTAATTTGGAATTATGGGTAATTTCACTGTTTTAATTTTTGAGAGAAGTTTCTTGTTTTACCAGTTTTCATAATGTATATAGAGAGTATGTTCATTTATATTACAAATAGCCTATAATAATAGCATATAATAATAGTATACAAGATGTAAAATAAACCATGCATATGAGTTGGCATTCTCTTGATTTGTGCTTATAGGTGAAAGTTCAATAATTCTGATAAAATGTAAAACATTTCTCAAAAGACAACAATGATTGTGATTATAATTTTGAGCAAAATAATCAGTATTACCAGTTTAACCATTAGGCAGCATGACGAAAATGTGACAATGTATTCATTGACTAAAACTAGACTAAAATACCCAGACATTTAGTCGACTAAAACTTGACTAAACAAAAACAAAACATGGTTGACTAAATATGATAAAAAATAAAAAGTACATTTCAACACAGGACTGAAGGTATACTTCAGCCGTCCATGTGATGTAATTTTCGTCATTAGGAGGGTTCGCGGACGTCCGCACACCCTATCCGGCATGCGCAAGAAAGACAGAAGAGAAAGAAGTGTCACAACAACTGTACTGTGCATGTGTCGAACTCGGCCATATACTTTTATACTTTGAAAACTGTGCAGACACGACTGCACTCGAGAGACGTCCGGATGCGGAAAAAGAAGTATACCCGGGCCTAAGACTAAATTAAAAAATAGCTGACAAAATTAACACTATCACAGTTCAGCCGAAATATAAAACCACTTGTCAATTATCTGTTAAATTACAAACTACATGAACGCTTACAACAAATAATGAAAACAAATGAGTGTACAACAGTGAGAAAGCAACAAAGCACAACATGACATGACACAAACATCTGCCTCAAATCAGTCATTCTTCATCATGAAACTCTGAAACTGTAACATTAGTGTGATTACTCCATTTGACCACTAGGTGTCAGGCTGCACAGAGCAGAACTAACCAGAACCACAAGAGTGTAATAAAAGCACTCACATTTTCAATGACAAAAGTCCACTCTTTGTCTTCAAACTCCTCTGCATGGGGATCCTAAAAAAACAGAATGTGGGGATTCATTTGATGGCATTAAAAGCTCATTAAAAGACAGTCTCAGTATAAAAGTCTGTATTATAATGTCTTTTGCAGCAGAGATATTTGGAAACAGCAAATCTACAGATCAAATCCCTCTCTACTGATCAGGAACAAGATCTGCATTTCCTTCCTTGTTATGTAAAACATATAAGGGCTGTAGAGGAACTTTCATAAATGACTTGTCAAAAGCTTTATCTGGTTATATCAGTAATATAAATGACCGAAACGGTCGATTTCTGTCACAGAGGAACTGATGCCTGTCTGTCTGTATATCTTTAAATTAGCATACAATGATACAATTTTCTCACACTCATCTGTCTTAAGCCTATTTCAAAGTTGAACCAAGTTTATTGGTCAGCTAAACAAGCATGTATGAAGACACTCATGCATACAGCTTCACCTGAACTGCTCTTCTGTTGTTCTAGAACTGTCCCGGTCATCCGACCGCATGGTTAGCGGTACACAAATGAAACATTCATGAACTTACGAAAGCCAAACTGGTCCACTGCAATGAACTCCGGGAGATGTAGTTGTACATGACACTGACTAGGTGTGGTGAAAACAAGGCTGATAAGGAAAATGTTTGGACAAGCACTTTGTGTGTGTGACCTTTGTAAACACAATGTGGAGACTCTTAGAGGATATACAACACCAGGTCAGCCTGTCAGCGCTAGTTCGTAACTTATGTGTGTGGTGTTCAGTCAATCCAGGACATTAAAGCTGATGAAATAATGAAATCCAAACTTTCATCATACATGTTCATTTATTTTATGAGTTTATTTGCACATTATTTCTGATATATTTTATTTAATTTAAGGGAGACAAGATCAGAATCTTAGTATAGAGTAATTTAATATCACTCATATTGGAAGAATATTTATCAGAATATTTAACTTAAAATATATGATCATATAAAAAATATATTATATATATATAAATTAATGTATTCAACATGCATAAGGAAATATATTTGAAAAATGAAAATATTTACATATTATAACAAATATATAAATAACATACATGAATGATCATACAGTACAAAAATATACTGTTATATATACTATACACATTTTGCATGCATACATATTAAGTATAGTAATATTTGAAAGATTACATACTATTCATATTATTTATGCATAAAGACTACATATTATATATAATAATATATTTAAAATTATTTAAAGCAAATTTTGCCACTGGGAAACTGAACTGCTGAAAATGTAAGAACTGTTGTCAGAATGTCATCTGAGTCAAAGAGTTCTGTCATCTAAAATCCTGTGCTGTCAACATGAGGAACCTCAGATCTACAATTTTGCTCTTTCTCTCTGTGAGTCTAATAGATGCACTTCCTGTGTACCTGTACCTGGGTCTGACAATTCAGGATGTAAGGTCTCACTTCTCTCGTGCCAGATGGAAAAATCTGCTGACCGGCATCTCAAAAGGACTAACACACAGAGCACACACTTCCTGCTGCCGTGTCAGTTTCTGCTGCACACACACTTAAGGGAGTTAAAATCTTGGACTATGGCAGTTAAATCAGTTTGGAATCAGGATGTCTAGATACCAGCAGAGCTGCAGATCCCAACCAATCAGCTTCTGGGAAACAGCCAACTGCTACAACTGGCCCCAATAACGTCTAGGCCTACTTGGCCCCTAGATGAGACTGTTTTTTATATATATATATATATATATGTGTGTGTGTGTGTGTGTGTGTGTGTGTGTGTGTGTGTGTGTTCACCTTAAATAGGGTGACAGTGATCTCTATGTTCTCTGGAACGGGCCACACCACAACTCCTCTATAGGGGTTCTTGATGCCAGGCTGCCAGCTATGAGACTGCGAACAAAATAAATTATATTAGATGATACACAAGATGATTATAATAAATGCAACAGGAAAACTAACATCTTTACTCATACAAAATATACATACGTTTTTATACAATCTAGCTAGTCATTGCAAAAAATAATTTTCTTACTATATTTGTCTCGTTTTCCAGTTTGAATTAAATTTATTTTCCATTGGCAGATATTTTTGCATAAATGCATCTTTATTTAAGAATGTTTAGATATTTGTAATGGAAAACAAGACAAAAACAGCAAAAAGCTGTGCAGTGAAGTTGGAGTGATGCATACACAAGTCGTTACAAAAAGCTTTAATGATTCATTTAAGGTTGTGTGTAATTTTTGGGCCATTATCGGGGCCAAACGGAATTTCAGCGTCCCAAACTCACATCATTAGCTCAATTATTATGTGCATTTATGCATGCATTAAAAGTTTGATTTCAGCCAAATTCAAACTACGTAAAACGTACTAGTCTGGTTTTGTTTAGTCGGATTTACAGACGTAGTTAATATGATTGTAGCTCAACATTGTACAGCAGGTATACATACTAATTGGGCTACAAATGTCTTCAAGAGGTGACGTGTATTTAATCCTTCAAATGTTATATTATGCATTGTGCATGTATACTTGTACTGAAAAATTAAGACTGTAACTTGATACAAAAACTTGCTATTTACTGCACATAAACATACTTAAAGGGATAGTTCACTCAAAAAAAATACTATGGAAGTCAACGGGGCCCATCAACTGTTTGGTTACCCATATTCTTCAAAATATCTTCTTTTGTGTTGATCAGAAGAAAGAAATTCATACAGGATTGGAACAACTTAAGGGTGAATAAATGATGACAGAATTTTCGTCATTTATGAGACATCGCTCCCTGTCATAGACAGAATTTTCTGGCTTTCCGTGTTTTCACTGTTATACAGTAGGGGGCGCTATTACAGATCTTCTGAAAGAGTACTAAATCTATGGATCAAAACAAAGGAAAAAAGGAGCAGAAACGAGCGATAAAAGCAGTCTTTAAAAGAAATGTTATTTTCTCAGCTTTTTGTTCAAAATGTATTCTTTTATAAACTTACCCACATTCAAGTGTTGATAAAGAAAGAATGCATGAAAGCTAGAATAAAACGTACAAAAAAATATTCTGGGGACCATGAAAATTGTGTGAAAATTATCAAAAATGCTGGCGGTGGCTGGCAACTTTTTTTTTTTTTTTTTAAACTAGTGGGGAAACCGTTAAAAGAAAATTACCCACCTTGGAAGATTTCCTTCGGCTCCTGCGTGTCCAGACAACAACTAGCTTGTCTGGTTGCCTAAAAAAAGGACACAGGAGAAAAAAAAAAAATTAAACAACCAGTGCTAAAAATCTAATAAACAAAAATAATAAACAATACCAGAACTTCCAATTTCAGCTCTACTGTGCGCACACTAAAGTGAATTCAAGTTTGAATCACTTGTAGCCCAACAGAGAACAAGATAAAATGAGAAATAAAAGAGAAAGATGCTGACCAGCCTTCTCAGGAAAGAGTTCAAAGTACAAATGATGCTGCAAATTAATTCATAACCCAGCAGTATATAAACTCACTGCTTTTCTGATGCAAGTGTGTGTGCACAAGATTAATATGTTAATGGAGTTCAGGTGGCAAGACCTCTACCACAGTAAACACATTATATGCAAAATTCATTCCTCACGCTAAAGCACAAATACACCTTACGGTACAACATTCACAATACACAAAGTGAATAATGACACTCAGGAACAGACCAACAGGTTTAAAGATAAATGGACTGTTAGACCTGAAGGACAAAAAGTTTTCAGCACATCTGAGCAGAACTGAGAGAGAGAACAAATCACACACACACACACACACACACACACAAAGGATCCAGGACTCATGAGCTTGAATTGGATTACCAGCAGTAAGAGGCTTGACCGCAATCTGACAGGTGTGTTTATGCATGTGTGCTGTGTGTGTCTCTCTGTCTCATTTTAAGAAACATCACTGTCCTAATCTAAACTGTTCCAAACATGGAGCAGACAGGATCTATGCCTATCTAAAGTAACCCCTGGTGCGTATCTGGATTATTCTAGATTACTGTATGGATCAGTTTCCCAGGAACAGAGAAATGGCAGTGCTCCCCAAAAAGGATTTTCCGTGGAGAAATCACCACTGACGTAGCATTTCAACCAATGACTAGACTTAAACTGTGTCCAGGAAACCAACGAGAGAGCATCACAGAGAAACCATGCACAGACACTCCATTGTCTCTCTGCATTTCTAGAAGACACACACACACTCCCTCCTGCCCTATGGCATCATGCTGTGCATGACATTGAGCATTGAAGACAATCTGTTTTCAGTCATCTCTCACTCTGAAATAGCAAAACTCTTTCCCTTTATCCTCCTTTCTCTTTTTCTGTCTATTTCCATCCCTACTTTCAGGCCTTGTGTGTTTCCTCTAGGCTACTTGACATTCTCTACTGCAGACCCCGATGCACATGATCTTATCAGAAAGGTTTTCATAATGGCGTGATGTTTTCTCTTTAGGATGGACGGGTTACTATTTTTTTCTAAATTATTTTTTTCTTTTATTCAGCAAGGATACATACATTGAGCAAAAGTGAGAGTAAAGCCATTTGTAATTTTACACATTTTAAATAAATGTGATTCTTTTAAACTTTGTTCAAAGAAACTTGAATAAATGAATCAGTTTCACAAAACTATTAAGTAGCACAACTGTTTTTAACATTAATAATAATAATATATGCCTCTTGACTTGAACACTAGATCAGCATATTAGAATGATTTCTGAAGGATCATGTGACACTGAAGCCTGGAGTAATGATGCTGAAAATTCAGCTTTGATCACAGGAAAAAATACATGAAATTGAAAATGTATGTATAATATATTTCTATTTCTATAAACAGTTATTTTAAACAGCAATACAATTTCATAATATATTACAGTTTTTTGTGTGTTTTTGATCAAACAATTTCAGTCTTGATGAGACTTCTTTTAAAAACATTGGTAGCACTTTATTTTACAGTCCTGTTCCACATGTACATACTACGTACTTATAGTAATTGTAATAACTGGGTAATAACTAGGTACTAACCCTGAACCTACCCCTAAATCTAACCTTAACCCATGTAGTTATTTTATATTACCTAGAACTTTCTTAGGTTAGGTAAGGACACTGTAAGTACATGCAAGTGCACATACTGTAAAATAAAGTGCAACCAAAAAAAAATTTACAAACCCAAACTTTTGAACAGAAACACTACATTCAGATGAACTTCTCTGGCCTTTTTGTCCTGTAGGCTTAGATAGCACAGTCCGTTGACTGACCATCCTACATATTTTACACCAAAATAGTTTAAATTTGATTGGCTGGCTCTACGTCAAAGGTCAAGAACCAGAGGGCTGTCCTGTATGTTTTTACAGCCAATTACTGCACTGCACAATCACTGAAATAGATCCGAAACCTAAACACAAGCAACACATGTTCACCAGAACTTCATCATAGTTTTAGTATTGTTTACATGTGTTTCCTGCTGCCCAGAGTCCTGCACGGGTCCAATTTTGTAAATCCGCACCCGCCCGTACCCGCAGTGCTTAAAACCGCATCCGACCCGTTTTCCGACAGCAGCACTAATTAAAATCCGCACCCGATCCGACCCGCTTAAAATAGAACTGACACCCGACTCGCACCCGAAATAAAATCAGTTTAGCATATCACATTATAGACACACTTACAAAAATGTTTATTGCCAGGTCATACAGAAGTTATTACACAACCATTAACACAAGGACAACTTCAGCCGAAGCTGTCAAAAGGCTACATCATGAAGAACATGGCATGGCTACCACAAAACTGAGTAATAACATTTTACCAATCGAACAGACGCGGCTACATCACTATATCTGCCATGCAGTTTGGTCTACTCTAGCGTAGCCTATATCTGACAATTTCGGGTTCAAACATGCCCTGCACACCACACTGCAGGTAGATCGCGCGGGCGCGGTTGTGATTTTTTTTTTTTTTTTTTTTTAAAGTGAGAGACTCCTGGGAGGGCGCGCACGCGCGCGGGCACAAATAAACTGATATGGATTTGAAATTATTTTAATCAACTTGAAACACAGGCAAGGCATATTTTTGTAGATGTGTTCCTAAAAATATGCATACATTTTTACGTTTGCACGTGACTGTTTTAAACCCGTGTTTAGACCCGTGTTTCCCCCTTGTCCGACCCGTATCCGACACAGTTTGGATGTTTTTCACCCGTTTCAGCAAAATTTGTGGGTCACCCGTTGGGTACCCGCGGGTACCCGAACCCATGCAGGACTCTGATCCCACCAGCAACCTGCCACAAACAGAAAGAACCACACCTGTAACTCATTTTGTGGTTCATTTCTTACATTTCATATCTGCACTCTGTGCTCCCTAGGGTACAGTTCAATTCTCAGACCCATTACTACAGACCCTTAAAGTCACCAGTTGTTTTAGCTCAGATTTGTGGCTGTAGGTCATGCATTTCTAGATACATTAAGATTTGCTTTAGCTGCCAAATCCAGAGTCTTTTGACTGTGCTTTCAAGGTCCATCTTAACTACTCTACAAAAAAAAAAAAAAAAAAAACACTAAAGTGAAACTGTTCATTTTCCATCACTGGCATGCTATGTAGATCATACACCTGGAAGGTGTCTGCTGATAAAAACCTGTCAGCATCTGAAGTGTGAGGAATGAAGTCAAGACTGTTAAACCATGAGTTTAACATTGATAGGCTGGAGGTCTGTAACTGTGTTCACACCTTTTATTACTATAAGAACTCTATAAGACTTCCAAACATAGCATGTAATGTACTTTGAAGAAAAAAAAATGAGTCAAAAGTGAAGCACTGTACACAAGGCTTTGGCTCCAACTCCACTTGGCTTCTTGATTGTAATAGATTGCTTTTTGCGTTGCAGCTTTAAAACTATATGTACTGTAAAGTACATTGAACTGAAAAGTTGAAAGGGGCAGCATTTATTTGTAACGGAAATCTTTTGTAACATTTTTAACTGTCACTTATATTTTGAATGTGCCTTTACTGAATAAAAGTATTAATTTTCTTTCAATACTTTTGATTTTAAGGAACTTCCAGAACCAGACTTTAGGAAACCTAAATCTAAAATAAGCTCAATGTCCAAAGGTCTAAACAATCTGGAAACTGCTTTCTTGTAGGATTAAAATAAAGCTGAATTCCGGCTAGCTAGTAAATATTCCGTCTAGCTAGTAAAAGTAGATCTACAACACCCATTAATAAACAGCGGAAAATGCTGTGGGTGTGAGAGAGAAAGTTATATAATCATCTTGAGCCTTTACCAAACATTCTTTCTATTAGAGAAAGAGACAAAGACAAAATACATAAAATTCACTGAAATTTCTTTAAATACAACATTGCAACAAACTAATTGTCTCTGTGAGGCAAACTACCTCAAGATGCCATTTATACTTCTGATTGCAGCAAAACAAAAGCTGTAGATTTGAGGAGGGCTGGCATAAATAAATAAACAGAAAAGGAGTAACAAAGTGGGTCATCGCGCAGCAGGAGATGTTATCAGCAGGAAGTGGAGGCGGTTAAAGAGGGTATACAGGCAGACAGACAGACTGGCAAAGCCAGGACGAAAGTCCTTCACTGGGCACTAGAAGCACAGCTGCCCAAACACGAACGCTAAAAGCTGCTATTCCACACATCACACACAGAAATAACGAGAAAGAGGGTGGCATGTGTTTAGTTTATACCTGGCATTAAAATCCATCTCAGGTGATCAGGTGATAGTGCTGTTTACACCTGGTAACATACTGTTACCACTTGAGATCAGAATGGGGCTTTTTAACATTTAAATCCCTTGTTTAGCATTTTTTTATTTCCTTCATTTATGTCAAAGACGCAACAGGATGGATTAGCATTTAAAATGTGATGTTGTCAGACGCATTTTAACGACCTGCATAGGTGGTTTCTTATCTGGATGTAACAGGGAAAAAAAACAGGGCGCAACCAAATAAAAACAGGCAACACAACTTAGTAGCTTAGTCTCAACAAAGCTTAACACAGTCTTGCAGAGAGCATGCAATAAAGATGACCGTTTTGCAAAAAAATGGCTCTTTTTAAGGGTTCTTTTCAGATTCAGAAGATTTGAATCACAAAGTGATTCACAAATCAATCAGAAACAAACTGAATCGTTTAGACAACCAGGTAACTCGCTCTGTAACTCAGTCTGTCTTGAGCCATGTTTAGTGTGATTACTGACTCACTGAATCACAAATGATTACTTTTAGTCATGTCTGAGTCTGACTAAAAATAAATCACAAATCATTGATTTTTTATGCACAGTTGTTTACAAATCAATTTCTTCATTAAGGGATGGTGTAAAATGTGAATAGCATGAAATTTGGTACATGTGATTTACTTGCATCGTAGAGGGTTAGAGAATCAATTATATTTTTTAAATAGAGATCACGATTCTCCTACGATTCTGCAAAGACAACAAAATAACATGTATTTTTAGAGATGTTAATTGCTGTAGAATGTTTAATCAATTTTAATATATATATTTTTTTTTTAATCGGTTTGAGTGAATGATTCAATGACTCGCTGATAAAAACTTCACTTGTTTCATTACTGAATGAATCAGAGTTTTTGAACAAATCTTCTGAATGAATAATTCAATGAAAAACATTTTTTAAGGGACATTCTAAATCGCTTAACGTGGCTTAATGTCCTAAAATAACAACCAGTGAAAACCAATTTTCTCTCATTTCTCTTGTCATAAACACTATCTACTGCTAAGACAATGGCACCATGATCCAAGTGGAAAGACAATTTAAACATTAAACATTTTCTCCCCCATAGAAATCTGTTATAGTGAAAACGCTTATGATTTAATTCAGTGATATTAGAAGACCAAACTCAGCATACACCTTACTGATGTTGCAAACTATATACAGGCATGCAGATGTGGACAGAATATGAATGCAACACGCTAAATTGCACGTTAAGTGTTTCCCTCCCATAGAAAACCATTATAAAGAAAACACTTAATGTGGCTTAATGGGTAAAGACGTTGCTATAAAAAAGCCAAATTCAGTATACAGTTTATTAAAAATATATACTATGTACAGACAAGCAGATGAACCCAGAATATGAACGAAACGCGCTAAATTGCACGTTAGCGTTTTCCTAGAAAACCATTAATAAAGAAAATGCTTAACGAGGCTTAATGGACGAAGACACTAAAAGACCAAACTTGGTATGGAGTTTATTAATAAAATATACTATGTACAGGCAAGCAGAGCTTTATAACTATAACTTTATAACTGTAAACTTTTATCCCAATACTTTTGTGATAATATGAATTAATGTAAGACAGAAATAACACTGTGTGGTTGAAAAGACTGTTTGTGAAGCTGTTTCATACCTATACATGACAACTGCTCTCTCTGGGTCAGCGGCAGCGCCAACGCAGATCTGAATGTTCGCTGTGATCATACATGTCAAAGGTTTAATACACATTTGATGAAGTTTGCATAATTAATTCTGTTACTTTGCTGTTTATTATTGTAAAGCTGCTTTGAAACAATTGTTATTGTATAAAGTGCTATAAAAAAATAAAGGTGGGTGTTTGAATCGAGATCGTAGTCTTTTAACAATTAATCGTGAGCTGTAATGTTTATGCATCATGTCTAAAAAAACGCTGTTTATGGAGAGATGCTTGTACAATCTGTGACCTTATCTGTGTACCTTATTGACTGACTCCACAGGGAAAGGGAGGGAAAGGAAGGGATGATATGCCACGAGAGGAGGAGCGGACAGACTGAACCACATCCTGACTCAGAACGGATGGACAAAAAAAAATAAATAAATATATATATATATATAAAAGTGAGGAAAAAGACTCCCGCAACCACCTCTAGGCTATAAAAAGCTCTATCAATAAATCACTTGTGACAAACACACACAGTGATGCTGTCAATCAGAAATCCCCCTCTGATCTGATCTCTGAATGTCTGAATAAAGAAAGAGAGCAAGACAAAGAGAAAGCAGCAACTGGAACAGAGTGATATTAAGATTAACACACTAAAGAGCCTGTAATGAGAGATCTGAAACACACAATACAATACTGCCACACAATACGGCTAAAAGAGAGAGAGAGAGAGAGAGATGGCAGACGAGAAGGTTATTGAGTCGGCTATCTGTGTAGGCCTGGTTTTAAATTATTTATTAGAATAAAGTGAGAGAGAAAAAAACATATCCATCTTAAAATGTTTGTGGTACACATGTAAAGAAAATTGGTAACACTTTACAATAAGGTTTCATTTGATAACATTAGTTAATTACATTAGTTAACAAACTACAGATAAACAATACTTATACAGCATGTATACATTTTAGGTAGTGTTAATCTCAACATTTACTAATACATTATTAAAATCAATAATAATAATAATAATAATAATAATAATAATTTGTTACATTTTCTCTGCATTCAAAGCGCTTTACATATAGAAGGGGGGAATCTCCTCAACTACCACCAATGTGCAGCATCCACCTGGACAATGAGACGGCAGACATATTGCAGAAGAACGCCCACCACACACCAGCTTATTGGTGGAGAGGAGACAGAGTGATGAAGCCAATCAGTATATGAGGATGGCCATGATGATAGACAGAGGCTAATGGGCAAATTTGGCCAGGATGCCAGAGTTACACCCCTACTCTTTTTCGAAGGACATCCTGGGATTTTTAATGATCACAAAGAGTCAGGACTTCGGTTTAACGTCTCATCCGAAGGACGGTGCTTTTTGACAGTATAGTGTCCCCATCACTATACTGGAGCGTTAGGACCCACACAGACCACAGGGTGAGACCCTGCTGGCCTCACTAACAGCTCTTCCAGCAGCAACCTAGATTTCCAACCCATTCTCACTCCCAAGGCGTCAAAATCTGAAGCACGGTCAAGTGCCTTCCGCGTCACAATGAAGACACTAAAGGTACCCCTAGGCGTCACTATATCGACGCGCAGGGTACTCCATTCATTTCAGTTGTTTGCCCAATGCGTCAGATCAAGACGCATTTAATTCTTTGCATTTGTAAAAGCAGACATGATTTTATGAATATTTATAGGCTACTTTTATATTTTGGAGCAACTAACCCCACTCCTACCCTAAACCTACCCACTTCTAAACAACATAAAACACGCAACAGGCAAATAAAAGCACAGTCACAGGTATTTATTGCAAAAACAGTATAAAAGTATTACCTCATGTTGCATTCCAGGTCTTCTGAAGTCATACGATATCTTCAGGCAAAGAACAGAGTTGATCTTAATGTTTTAATCGCTGAAATTATGATCCCACCGCTCCGTGAACGCACTCATTCAAATGATTCAGACACACGACTCTTTAGCATGACTCAATCGGTCACAAGACACACGAGAGCCAATGATATTTTACAATCAAAGCTGACGTAATGATGCAATTGGTCACGAGACATACGAGAGCCAATGCAATTTCACTTTGAAATCTGACGTAACGGACGGCAATTTTTGAAATCTGAATGTGTGCATGATCTTCGGCAGATGGAGACGCTGATCGCTTTTGGTCAAATATTTGTACTTTTTGAATAAATTGTGCATGCAGTCGTATCTGCCTGTTATATCCTGTATTTTATATCATATAATACACAAATGGTTAGGTTTAGGGATGGGGTTGGGTTACATGTTAAAATGTGTCTAAATAGCGTAAATAAAATAAATGTAAATACAATTATGCTGGCTGATTAAATTGAGAATCACACTCCAACATGTCATAATGGCAAAATCATAACCCAATATAAATTTCATCATGACGATAACGTTCCCATGCCCAACGCGTCTGTGTATGACGCCAATGGTTTCTCATTGAAATGAATGGAGCACCCTGCGCGTCGAAAAATGACACCTAGGGGTACCTTTAGCGTCTTCACTGTGACGCGGAAGGCACTTGACCATGCTTCAGATTTTGACGCCTTGGAAGTGAGAACGGGTTGAGTTTTCCCAGGAGGTCTCCCATCCAGGTAATGACCAGGCTCAACCCTGCTTAGCTTCAGTGGGAAATCAGTCTTTGGCTACAGGGTGACAGCCCAATCAAAAGTTGTATCTGTTAACATTAGTTCATGCACGGTGAACTAACATGAACAATGAACAATTGTATTTTTATGAACTAACCTCAACAAAGGTTAATAGATGCTGTAAAAATACATTGCTCATTGTTAGTTCATGTTAACTAATGCATTAATTAATGTTAACAAATGAGACCTCATTGTAAAGTATTACCAGAAAATTGGAATTTAAACCCTTAGGAATGTCTTCTTGATCATGGAATTCACCATATTTCTTAATGAAAACAAAAAACAAAATGTCCTTGAACTATAACTGTGACTTGGTTGATTGTATGAGTTATTCATAGCAGGATGTCCAAGCATTTTTTATAAAAAGTCAACAAATTCTTCAAGATTATTAGAAAAAAAAAAAATCTTATTGATCTTACTGTGACTGATTCATTAAGCATGCTTTTATTTTTTTCTCTCTTTTTTTTTTATTTTCTTTTTTTTACAAATTTGTTTTTGGGACCTCATAATTTTTCATCAAAATGCCATTGACCTTCTGCAGACAGGCTTCTCTCATAGCTCCATGAACCTTTCCTCCATTGCATAATTCCACCTAGCAGCACCAATACCATCGTCTATCTTTCATTTCACCATGTTTGAAAGCAGTGTATGGAACAGCTTCTGTGCTCCTATTGGTCAACAGCACGGATGTGACAGAACCCATCGTGGAGGACGGAAAAAAATTAAACATGCAAGTCTTTCTGTCGGGATGTTGTAAAGTGTCGCAGACACGGCATCGGTTGTCGTCCACTATGACATACTATATGTGACAAAACGATCTATTGTTGTATTGTTGCCCGACGTCCATTGTCGTTTACAAATCACCACAACACCCTGCATCAGATGGATCGTGCCAAAACTGATATCTGGCCGATATTGTGTAGTCTGAACCCAGCATTACTTAGATGTAAATAATAAAACAGTAGAAAAGATCGGTTGCTACTTCAGTTTCATAGAGACTTTAAAACTATGTTTTTGCCCACAATGTTTAGCATAAATAAAGCATAACTTCAATTTATAAATTTGAAATTAATCAACAGATTAATCTATTATTAAAGTTTCAGCCATACAGATATTTATTTATAACTTTTCTTACTTGCAATGAATCATTTTGAAGATCTGTTGCCTCCTATAGTTTTTAGAAATACTTCAGAAACATTTTCCCTCAGATTTATTGCAAGTAAACAATTTTTCAGTCGTTTCTTCCAAAAGTAGCACTGTGATCCCAGTATTATCAGCCAAAGCTAAAGTTAACCGTCTCCCTATTTCATGATCATATCAGCTAGCTCTAGTTGACCGGCAGATCTTTCACACAGACACACGCTTCCTTCACCAGTATATTGTAATGGAAATATATATTTAAGTTTACGAGTCAGTAATAAAACCTGTTTTATTGAAGCCATCATGAAAAACTGCAATTAGTGCTGCAATCATCCAATGAGTAAGCGCACAAAGGGAGAGAGAAAGAGAGAAAAACAGAGATGGTAGATTTGTAGCCTTAAAAGGAAATAAAACTTTGTGCCTGCACTGGTTTTCATGAAAATCATTACTGGATGGTTTTTATCTACATTTAAAATCTCATTTCTTAACAATTCTGGTGACCCAAAATTACTCCTGTTCCTTTAGTTTTATGCATTTATTTTTTTTCAAGATATTTACAATATAAACACACTCTATAAATGTTCATTATGCAAAGCTCCCTCCCCATCATCATGATACAGATATGCTGGTTTAATTCTGAGAAGTGGAAACCGTTTGTGTATAAAGTATGACATTTCTGGCACAAGAAAACTTGAACATTATAACTAGACTTCAGGGAAAAAAATAAAACCCCACAAACTATACAATATGACCCTGCATACTGAAAGCTGTGGTCACTGAAGGTCACAAGCCTAATTATTTCCTCCGAGTCATTTCAAGTTGCTGAAAATCTCCCTTTATCTGGTCCTGCTAGCAAGAAAGGCTTTAATTTGAGCCAGAGAGCAAACAACCATACACACCCAGTGTCATGAGACACATGAAAGGGCTTGGACTCCATTAACTCAAAGGGACTGATGCATAACACCATGAATCCTTCATTATGGTGGCTGACTGCATCCATAAGATATGAATCCAAACCTAAAAGCACTGAAAGAGAGAAAGAAACACCGATCAGCTCACTCTGAGGTGCACTGATCAATGAAACCTAAGCTATACATCATGACCGCCCTCTGATTCCCTGATCACTTACATGACCTTATTAAACCTTCAGTCTGCTCAGCATGTGTAATCACACTCATATACACACACACACACACACACACACACACACAGAGATCTGCATCTTCACTCCCTCTTTACACAGCATCAGTAATTTCCTCACATCCACATGAAGCGAAGGCTGAGGGACAGGTGTAATACTTGCAGAGAGGTGCTAATCAAATGATTTAAGGAACACTCTAGATCAATACAACTTAAGCTCTATCGACAGCATCAGGAGCATACTGCCAATTACTGCAAAGATAATTTAGAAACATTACAGTAAGGCATTTAAATGGTAGCACACATTAAATACACACATTGTTTGAAGACTAGTGTAGGGAAGAAAAAAAAAAATCACTGTCCTTGATTTTCTTATTACGGATCATTTTCTGTAGTAATTAACATTAGGGAACAAATGCTATTGAATAACTTGGATTGAACCCAAAGCTTTCCTTTTAAAAAAAAAAAAAGATGGAAACAAACAAATTGCCAAGTGCCAGCATCCATTCATATGAGAAATGACAAATGAGGGTCCGTTTCATTCACCCTGAGTGACTTAGAGTGACAAGGAGAGGGACATCTGTGTGTGTGTGTTGTGGACAAGAGGGCGATTTATTGTGACAGACAATAACGTGAGCATTAAATTGCCATTTTTCAGGCCAAAGGCAATGCTATAGAACGAAAGTCAGATTACTTGACCTGAAAAAAAATTCACGGCCCCCACCACCCAAAAATAAATAAATAAATAATTATTTCTATCATTGTTTTTAACCCCTAACCTTGTATTCTAATAAACATGGTTGGTTCGACACCAATATTTAGATAACAATTTCAGAGTTCTCAATTCCCATTTTGATACCGCAACATCAACAATAATTATTTTACAAAATTTTTAACATTATAAGACAAGCAAGCACACTCTTAGAAGATGCTTCATATGTAGAATATTTAGGGGGTTCCCATCATTGGATCTTTTTATGAATTTAGTTTTAATTCATTTTGTTTTAATTCCTTTGTAATTTTAAAGACATCTGATGAATTAAACAGTTTATAAACATATTATAATCACAAAAATTTGAATTACCTGTTAAACATGAAAGTATTATGCTATAATTTAAGACATTTCCCATCTATAGAACCTTTTTGGCATAAAGGGCTCTTTAAAACTGAGTCAAGAACCCTAGGGTTCTACATAGAACTCCATTGAAAAAGGAGTAATAAAACAAGAACAAATGACAATTACAATTCAGTCAACTGTGCGAAGCGTCTGTCTGGCCTCGAGCCAGGAGAGGAAAGAATATCTAGAATCTCTCATATCTAAGCTGAACAAGCACCAAAAGAGTCACAATCAGGCCAGGCCAGAAAGGCAGTGCAACAGTGTAGTAGACCTACTTAAACATGTACCTCTGGTCTTTTTTTCCCTGCTGAAAGGATGTAAAACTATTTCACACTGTAAACCACATACCCTCTCTCCCTCTCTTCAATCATTTCCTCCTTTTCTCCACCCCTCCAGAAAAAAAAGAAAACAGTATTGGAGTGAAGCAAGTCTAAAGGTCTTAGGTATGTTAAACTATCTTTCAATGCATTTTTAAGGATGAAATTGAAAACACAGAGAGAGCTGTAGTTCAGTATGTAAGTTCAGTTCATTACTGTAAGTTCACCTACTGTAAGTTCATTACAGGCTCAGTGTCACTGTGCCCATGGGTCAAATATAATTCACCAGTAAAGATAAGATCCTTGACAGCACTGAAATACAAAATGCTGGGCTTAAAGCTAAGTGAAATCCCACATGAAGCATGCTGGGATTTTAAAGGCCTAAGTTGAGGCTTGGCTGCTGTAGCACTTTGAAGGATTTCCCTTCCTCATTCCAGTCAGACTGACCTGGGGCACCTGGCCTGAAAGCAAAAGCAGCTGGCTGCCCCAGCCAATAGTCTAAAGCAACTACACATCACTGCTGCAATACTGGACAGCAGGGGGTTCCTTCTGATACCAAAGACCCCTTGCAAAGGAACCCAATTCATAAAATGTAAAGGAAGCTATATATTGTCATTATTGCATTAAGGCTCATTTATACTATGTGATGAAAAATGTGTGCTAATATAGATACAAGGTTTGGAAAATGAAATGAAATCCAAAGCAAATTGTTAAAATATTATCTAGCAAATTATTAAATTGTACAATTTGTCTATTCACTTTTAGAGAAATGTTAGATGTTTAAACCTAAAAAAATTAATTCAAGCTTATTGTATAAAGACTTTCACAATAAACAATATTGTCCGTTTTACAGAAAAAAAAAAACTGACCTTACAACCCCCAAGAAACAAATGTTGCGCAAAACAAGCATGAACTACGCTTACAGTATGTATGTTGCAAGAAAGACGAGTTGAACTAAAAATACACTAGCGTTCAAAGGTTTGGGGTCGGTAATAAGATGTTTATGAAAAAAGTCTCTTATGCTCACCAAGAAACCATTTATGTGATTAAAAATACAGTAATAACTAAATTTTTTCCTAATAAATAATTTATTCCTGTGTTGGCAAAGCTGATTAACATTTCTTATTAACAATGTTGAAAACAGTTGTGCTCCTTAATATTTCTGTGTAAACCATGATACAATATATATTGAAAAGAACAGCATTCATTTTAAATAGAAATCTTTTGTAACATTATAAATGTATTTACGTTTACATTTGATTGATTTAATACATAAATACTGAATATAAGTATTAATTCTTTAAAAAAGAAAAATCTTACTGACCCCTTGCAGTTTTTGAATTACTACAGCAGTTCTCCAGAGAAAATAAACAATGCTGTTAAAATAGTCTTTCTATACATTACTATTGCAATTCTCCACAGTAATTAAACACCACCGTGGCCATGCTATAGAGGCGTGGGAATCGGCAGGATTACACAACAGCACTTTAAACCAGAGACACTGAAACATTCAACTAATAAACATTTGATGTTGCCAAGAGACAAGAGAACTGCAAAGGCCAACATTCTAGAAGGCACTGAATCAACAGGCGGGGATACCTAAGCAGGCCGTGGCGTGTCCCGTATCCTAGCAGCATGCTTCTGGAACACTGCCCAAGGTGTTGGCTGGGGTCTGACTGGACGCTGCTCCTGCAGTATGTGTCCGGCGGAGCAGTTGTGCTGGCTACAGATAAATCACACCACCAGATATCAATGATCTAATAACATATGCACAGCATTCACAACACTGGGTCGGTCAAGGATTGAAATATAGAACCTATCTTTCAACCGCAAGAATCACGTCATGCCATTTAGAGCTGATGGCCATGGCAAATTTCCTACATAGACCTATTCCATCTACTTTAACATTCATTCGAAACATACACTCACATTATCCATGAGGGATCAGAGCCAACTTCTAAAATGATTTTTCATTAAAATAATTTCTTTATTTATTCAATTGCCGACTCACACGTCCTTTCATTCCTCCCATGAACACATTTTCCTTCTCCTCAGCATTCCAGAACGAATGCTTGTGGTTTTTCTACATAAAAAGTGGAGAAAACGGTTATACTTGATTTTTTTTAAAAGTGTTTCCACGGGGCGAAATGTGGAAAATTTTCCATCAGAACAATGGCACGTTGGACAGACGAAACAAAAAGCACAGAGATCACGTAGCCGTCTCACACACACGCACACCACTGAGGCACTAACGTCTCCCTGGTACAAACGCCTTTGAGCTTCTTGTCAGTAAGTGAATAATGCTCTTTCATCAGCGCCAGCACTGCTCTGACTCCGCATTGGTCCACACATCACCATGCAGATAACTGTCAGTGCATCCAAAACACACATACAGGGGGAGAGATGGAATCTTTTCTGGTCTTAAAATGTGATTAAGAAATATTGTTTTTCCACAGAAAGGCATTTAGTTCTCAGCACAGTGCCTTTAGCAACCCACATTAGTGCATTTCTACCATACCATTACCTGACACATTCACATCTGAAACACCTCAAGGGTGTGTTTGTCAAACCTGAAAGTAAAACACTCAATTAGACACATGCCTTGAGGGCCCAGAAACAATCCTGTTGCACCTGAACTCCCCAGACTTGAGCTGAGTATATGAATTATGTTTCCATTGTGGAGCACTGAATGTGAAACCCCAAAAGCAACATTCTCAAAGAAAACTTGAAAAATTTAGCAAAATTGCTGCATACTTAACCCCTAATACAGCATAATCCACAACCTGACCTTAACCTCTGAGCAGCATTCCACTGTGAGCATAAAATGCAGCAAGAATGTAACCGAACACTCAAGACTGGGACCAAATGCAAATATTTAAAGTCGTGATGAAATGGAAATAGCCAGCCACAGATATTTTCTTTGGTATTATGATGTACATCCATGTGAAACGGATTATCGAAAAAAGTAGGGCAGGAACTTGTTGATTGGATGGAGGCAGATCTGAATGTGAGCTTGCAGTTGACTGTACAAAAGAGGTGGGGTCTAAGTTGTCTAGAACAATAAGTAGTTTAATAAATTACTGTGCAAAAATTACTCAAATTTATATAAATGGCAAGAGTGAGCATCTCTAGTAAAAAAAAAGATGCTGTTGATTATGTACAGGGAATATTCCAACACCCGAGACACCTGTAAAACTATATAATTGAGCAGCTTCTGATTCTGTTCAATACAGTATAGAGTGCAACAGTCAGGTTCTGGAAGTAAAAATCCCATTAATTTTCTATATAGAGGAATTGATTTAACCATAACTTACCAACCTTTAAAGAAAGAGCTACTGTGAGCTACGAGGTTGTTAATCAATGCTATATGCTTTTGTTAAAGCCACCAGCCTGCAACTTATTTTTGAGCCTGCAACTTACTTTATATTTTGATGATTCTGCAATAAAATATCCACCAATACGGGAATCGAAACAAACAAATTGTACCAAAAAAACTCTTTAACGCCCGTCCACTCCCATTGAAGCACTGAGAGTGATGCAGAGTCATAAAAACTGTTAAGCAAACAGTCTTGTACTTTTGTCTTTTTGTCAGATTTTCAAATATTTTATTGCTTCAAATCAAAGTTTGTAATGTTGTCATCCACCTTGTAGCTGGTTGGTTTGATTCTTGGACCTTAAGCAAAAAAAAATTATTGTATGTAAACATGGTAAATGCAGGGACACCTAGGTGTGTACATAAAATACAAAGATACAGATCTTATATTGCACCTATTTAATTTTTAAACATATGCTATATGTTATTATTAACATCTCACTTCATCCAATTTGACTTGCATCCTATCTGCAGAAATATGAAATATGCTTCAATGCAACCTATCGTGCACAATTCCTAAACAGAGAGAAAATAAACAAAACAATGTGTAAAAGTATAGTTGTAAATTGCCTCTCCTTACACACAGGAATGCCCAGGGGAATGGATAAATCATTGCCGTTAGTCAGATACGTCACGGGCCAACTCAGCATTCCAGACACACGCACAAGCTGGGCTGGAAATGAGTAGCGGCACGCGCGAGACATGCAAGCAGTGACAACTCACCATTTCTTTGTGCATTCCACCATGAGTTCCTGGTAGGAGGCGACGAACTGGAATTTGGAAGCATGTTTCCCAACACGCTGCAGTCTCTTCCACACCGAAGCCATGTTTTTTTCCTCTTTAAAGAGCTGACAGTTTGTTTAAAATACTGTCGCGTTCTGAAGCCACCCCCTCGCAAATCCTTTCCTTGGAAAAGTTCTCAAAAGTATCCGTCCAAAATCGGCTTGTGTGCATTCATTGATGTTTACAGAGATAAAAATCAGGTAGAGGAAAGAAAAAAAACACGTAGATCCCTTGCCATCAAAACATTAATATGGATGATCGCAGATCAGCATGATGGCATGACATGTTAAATCCACCAGGGTGATTGTCAGCTCTCACAGAGCTCATTCCGTACAGCAAATCCCTCAAAATAAACTTAAGCAGTGCATGGTAATCCAATATTCCTCGTTTGCATGTGTCAATAAACCTACAGAGACAAAGAGGAATGCGGTTAGATGTCAGTGATAAAGGTTGTTGCATGAAAAGATATCCATTAACTCATTGGCCAAGCTTTTATTTCCGATTTCTGCATCCAAACACAAATATCTGTCAGTTTCTACTGATCATTTTAACAAAATCATCCTGAATTTAACCACTGATTCATACCAGCAAAAGAGAACAATCCTTATCAGTTATCTGTGCTAGGCAATATCAGTTATCTGTGCTGTGCTAGATGATATCTAGAGATCCAGAGATTTGGCTGACTTTGTTTAGCTGTACAACTGAATTTTTTAACAATAACAGCAAAGTGCAGCCAGATTAGATCTTCTGGACCAGTTACAATTATTCTGAAAACCTGGAAAAAATTAACAGATCAGAAGTTATTGTTGCATTTTATTTTGCAAAACAAAAAGAAAAACATGGTAGAATGTGTGCATTTATAAAATTATTAGTTCCAATCATCAAAATTTGGTCCTGGCTTCTGACTGGTCAACACAGTATCGAGAGCAACAGTCAGGTTCTGGAAGAAAAAATATTTTTTATATAGAGGAATTGATTTAACCTTACAAACTTACAAACATTTAAAGAAAGAGCTACTGTGAGCTACGAGGTTGTTAAACGATGGTGTATGCTTTTGTTGAAGCCACCAGCCTGCAACTTATTTTTAAAATAAATTTTGTTTAACAGTGGAATTCCTGGTGAAAAACTACATTACCCATTATTCTGCAATAAAATCTCTACAAATCCGGGAATCGAAACAAGCAAATTGTACCAAAAGAACTCTTTAACACTCGTCCACTCCCATGAAGCACTGAGACAGTCATAAAAACTGTTAAGTGAACAGTCTTGTACTTTTGTCTTTTTGTCCGATTTTCAAATAGTTTTTGCTTCAAATCAAAACTTGTAATGTTGTCATTCACCTTGTAGCTGGTTGGTTGGGTTCCTGGTTTATAACTCTTTAACGAAGACTTTTTTTAAAGCCTATTGGGGGAAATGAATGGGAAAATGTATATATTATGCAGTTTTACAAAAGCAAAAAGACACCTGAGGCTGTTATATTGTGACTATACTGCACCCTTTAGCCTTCAATACAGTGACAACAAGCAAATCACAGCTGTGCCGATATTCAGTACAACAGCATTTTTTCTCATGTGTTATTGCCTAAATATCCAGCAGGATGACAATCAGTTTTTGTTTCAAGTTGATTTTTGTTGTTGTTTCATGCTGTCAAACTTTAATGAATGTAGCTGATGTTAAATTATATTTTTAATTAAAGGTTTATTAGGAGCTCAAAATGGATGAGCTATTTTAGGAACTCCAGGACCATTTCTTTTAATTATGTTCACAACTGTTGCTGTTCAAACATTCACGAGACGATATAATTATATCCATACAAGACTGCTGCTGAAGGCTTCTTCAAACAACTCGCATCCTCATTCACAGAACACAAACTGATACACTGTCAGTGCTGTCAAACTGACTCCATACACTTAAGATACCGGTATTTGTTCTCAGGTTACTGGTTAAAGATCCTCTTTTAAAGTCACAGTGTTTTTATAAATACCTGACTAGCAATATAGCTTAAGAGATCATAACAAAATCATTACAATAGTCAATAATGAAACCCCTGCAAACACAGAGACCATGATATTATTCATAAACATCGTGGTCCTGGTCGCATTCCTGTACTCACCCCGTGAATAATGCAGCAGCAGTAGCGGCTGAATGCACCCGATGCGGCGGCAGGCGCGTGGCTGCATTCAGCCCGCTAGCGAGCTAAAGAGCCGCTCCGGCTGGATATTCCCATAGAGCACAGCTAGCAGCCTAGGCTAACCTTAGCCAGACAGGCTATCCCAGGGCAAAGAGCGGCAGCGAAACAGAAATCCCTTTCCTACTCGGACGTATACCGGCAACAACCAAACTGAGGAGTTTGAAGGCGAGGGACAGTGGTGGTTTTCCGGTCGAGAGGAGGAAATTCCAGCGCTGTTTTCGTATTCACACATAAACTCAACGCATCAAGACTCCATCATTTTCCTCCCCAATCCCACATTCAGTCAAACATCTGTGCGGAGTCTCCGAGAAACGCCCCCGCGCGTCTCTCATTGGCTGGCGCTCAATAAATATTTACATATTCATGACACTTCTTAACGCTTTTGTTGCCAGTGAGCGCTCCTATTGGTCGATTTAGACATCTTTCAGAGATCTTCAACCCGCCTGTGTGGTTCAAGCATACTGAGCTGAGTAGGAACATAGGTAATGTAAACCTTCTTAAGGAATAAAGTGAACTATAAATATGAGTGTGAAATTGAAAACATCTGATATATACTATATCGTAATATTTTACTGATATAGGCCTACTGAATCTAGGTTGAGGCAATTCAGTACTCGAATTGTAGTAGGCCAATCTGTGAATTATTAAAAGGTTAAAACAAAACAAAAACTATTTGTGAGAGAGATATTATTTTAAAATAATGTTTTATTGTATTATATTGTATATTACATATTGCAATTATTGTTTGTAATTTAATTTAGTGTATTATTTATTTATTGTAAAACTTTAAAAAGTAAAGTAAAACAATTGTGCCAGTAATGTGCTTTGAAATTTAAAAAACTGGAAAAATGAAGCAAGACATGTGGAGAGAGTTCGTGCTTTGACACTCTTCTACAGCCAAATGGCAAACACTTCGTTCCAGTACATTTTTTGTCTTTCTGGTCATTACTTGAAGTCTGAAGAGAAACACAAAGGTCATTTTTAACCAGATAAGATATTTTTTATTTAAAGTTAAAAGTTTTTTACTTTTTGTGTTTTTAACTTCACTAGATTCTTTTATAGCCTTAATTCACAAGTTTATCAGAAGCTTGTCGATGCCTGCACATCAGTCCTTTAATATAACAGAGAGACAAAGCATGTGTCAAAAAACGCTTAGAAGCAGCCAGCATTCTTGGAAAGACACATATGTCTGCGAGTATTTGGAGGGAGGGGCTCAAGACTCTTTCTGCCGGTTCTCCAGCATCTTGATCCTTATCTTTTGAGTGCATGAGACACGTTTCCTCCCTGATGAACGGGTGTGCGCGTGTATACCTATCAGAAGATGTGAAGATGTGGGCACATGGGGCAAAGGAGGGTGTGATCTCTACACAAAAGCAGTCACAGTGTCTACAGAGAGTTGAAACATCCTGACTGCAGTGTCACAGTGCCAAGAGCTCTTGGAAAGACAGCCAATCAGACACCTTTGCCATGTGTCAGACAGAGACTCAAGAAGTCTGTAGATCAGATCCTGCTTTTTATGGGCTGCCAACACTTCAGGACATGTGTTAGCCAACATTAAACCTCTCAGGCCGCTACTCTGAAAGCCCAGGGGCTGCCAGCACCATCTTGTAATAGATAAGATGAATAGAGTATGATTTTTTTTTTTAAAAAGCTGTGATGTAGGAAAATTGATCTTTTTATCTTTGATAAAAAAAAAAAAGTATTTGTAAAAAAGTAGCCAGTGATTTTACATTAACAATACATCACTACTAAAAAAAATTTTATTCCCAAAAATTAATGAAATCTCCACAAAGCCAGTTTTGGTGTGGAGTGAGTCTGCAGATTGTTTGTGTATCGACTTTACTTTCTCTCTCTCTTCCTGTGTGTGTCCCAGTGGTAATGTGAGTGTGTTCGTTGGCAGTGAGATAAGCACGCTTACTGTAAGTGAATCACTCCCTCATGCACAGGCACGGACACACGGGCACAGCAGTGGGCGAAGACAAAGAAAGAAGAGAACAGTGATGTCACACACAATGGAAGCTTTGGAGCCTCAGACTGCAGAGACAATGACATCACAGAAGAAACCATAGAACACTAACGCGCCTCATTATGAGGAAATCAATGTTCAACAATGAGATGGTGTATGGTTAATCAAGTATTTATCGTTGTTAATTCGTGTGTGTGTCTGTGTGCACAAAAATTTTGATCTCTCTATTGTAGAAGGCAGAGAAGATTTGGTCCCACTTTATATTAGGTGTCTTTAACTGCTATGTACTAACATTTAAATGAATCATTTGATACAGTGCACTTACACACGTTTTTACATTGTACTTATATATTTATTTTTTTAAAATACCTGCATATAATTACATCTGTAATTAATTTCTGTAATTACATCTATAATTACACTGTTGACCCTTCCCCTACCTCTTAATCCACACTAAAACCTACCCATACCACCAAACCTGTCCCTAACACATAAAAGTGTTTTGCAATACAACATGAACACAATAAGTACATTGTACTTATTTTTTGATGTAAGTACATAGTAGTTAAAGACACCTAATATAAAGGGTGGCTGAAGATTCTGTAACTGCAGCCGAATGTCCTCTGCAAATAAAGACAAGGAAGCACTAAGTGCAACCTCAACATATTCATGATAGTTTATTCACAGAAGGCTGTAAACATGCAAGATTGTGAAAAAGCACAAGGGATCTAGATAAAAGGATTAATTATCTAGAAGTAATACAGAATTAATGCTAAATTTATGACATTTTAAGTTACAGAAGATTGCTTAACAGTAAATATGCATGTGAAGTTTGACTTCATATGCAAACACCTAAAAAATACAGAGCCCCTAAAGGGACATCGTGATGAAAAAAAAAAATGAGATGGGAGGAAAAATTATCTGTCAATGCTTTTGTGTTCTCTCACAAATGTTTTGCGTTCCCCTGAGCTCGTTAGTAAAATGTTTTGTCCCGGGAAAACGTTTGTGTTCTTTCACAGGGCCGTCGGTAGCGGGGTGAAAGTGACGATTCTAAGGGCCCCCGGACTTAGGGGGAACACGATTTTATCCAAGGGGGAACCCAAACCACCCACCCCAGGAACGGAATTTCAACAGAGGGGGAAAAAACAACACACACACCCTCACGTGATTTCAACGGGGCCCACAGCAACAACCTGCACCGGGGGCATGGATACCCCAGCTACAGCTCTGGTTCTTTGCGAGCGAACGCATCGCTTCTCGGAGCAACGCAAACATTTTACAAGCGAACGCAAAAACTTTGACATAATTTTTCCTCCCATCTCTTTTTTTTTTGTCTCTTTAGGGGCTCTGTACTTTATGGTCTCCGTTGAAAAAATATATAGTTTATTATAAGTTATAATTTATAATAATAAATCTTTTTTTTTTTTTTTTTTTTTTTTTTTTTTTTTTTTTTGCGATTTTGCCTTTATTGTGACAGGATAGTATAGAGTGGACAGGAAGCGAGGTGGGACAGAGCGAGGGGGGACGGGATCAGGAAAGGTCCATCAGCCGGGACTTGAACTCTGGTCACCTGAAGCGCAACAGTGCTATATGTCGGCGCTGCTATCGGCGCAGACATAATAATAATTCGAACAATAATACATTTGTATTATAATTGAATTTAAAGGTGCACTGTGTAAATTTTAGCAGCATCTAGCGGTGAGGTTGTGAATTGCAACCGCCCACCGCTCACCCCTCCCTTTCGAAGCACAGAAGCTGGACGACACAGGACAAAGATGGCGTCGTCTGATACAGCAGAGAGTAGCTAGCGCTCTGTAGAGCAGTTTGTCCGTTTCGGGCTACTGTAGAAACATGACGGCGCAAAATGGCGATTTCACTGTAAGGGGACCCACGGTGTATGTAGATAGAAATGGCTCCTTCTAAGGTAATAAAAACATAACGGTTCATTATGTAAGGTCTTTATACACCACTGAAAACATAGATATGTATATTATATTGCATTTCTGTCAATAGATCCTCATAACTATTACACACTGCACCTTTAATATAATAATTACAAACCCGATTCCAAAAAAGTTGGGACACTGTACAAATTGTGAATAAAAAAGGAATGCAATAATTTACAAATCTCATAAACTTATATTTTATTCACAATAGAATATAGATAACATATCAAATGTTGAAAGTGAGACATTTTGAAATGTCATGCCAAATATTGGCTCATTTTGGATTTCATGAGAGCTACACATTCCAAAAAAGTTGGGACAGGTAGCAATAAGAGGACGGAAAAGTTAAATGTACATATAAGGAACAACTGGAGGACCAATTTGCAACTTATTAGGTCAATTGGCAACAGGATTGGGTATAAAAAGAGCCTCTCAGAGTGGCAGTGTCTCTCAGAAGTCAAGATGGGCAGAGGATCACCAATTCCCCCAATGCTGTGGCGAAAAATAGCGGAGCAATATCAGAAAGGAGTTTCTCAGAGAAAAATTGCAAAGAGTTTGAAGTTATCATCATCTACAGTGCATAATATCATCCAAAGATTCAGAGAATCTGGAGCAATCTCTGTGCGTAAGGGTCAAGGCCGGAAAACCATACTGGATGCCGTGATCTTCAGGCCCTTAGACGGCACTGCATCACATACAGGAATGCTACTGTAATGGAAATCACAACATGGGCTCAGGAATACTTCCAGAAAACATTGTCGGTGAACACAATCCACCGTGCCACTCTATAGGTCAAAAAAGAAGCCATATCTAAACATGATCCAGAAGCACAAGGCGTTTTCTCTGGGCCAAGGCTCATTTAAAATGGACTGTGGCAAAGTGGAAAACTGTTCTGTGGTCAGACGAATCAAAATTTGAAGTTCTTTTTGGAAAACTGGGACGCCATGTCATCCGGACTAAAGAGGACAAGGACAACCCAAGTTGTTATCAGCGCTCAGTTCAGAAGCCTGCATCTCTGATGGTATGGGGTTGCATGAGTGCGTGTGGCATGGGCAGCTTACACATCTGGAAAGGCACCATCAATGCTGAAAGGTATATCCAAGTTCTAGAACAACATATGCTCCCATCCAGATGTCGTCTCTTTCAGGGAAGACCTTGCATTTTCCAACATGACAATGCCAGACCACATACTGCATCAATTACAACATCATGGCTGCGTAAAAGGATCCGGGTACTGAAATGGCCAGCCTGCAGTCCAGATCTTTCACCCATAGAAAACATTTGGCGCATCATAAAGAGGAAGATGCGACAAAGAAGACCTAAGACAGTTGAGTAACTAGAAGCCTGTATTAGACAAGAATGGGACAACATTCCTATTCCTAAACTCAGTCCCCAGACGTTTGCAGACTGTTATAAAAAGAAGAGGGGATGCCACACAGTGGTAAACATGGCCTTGTCCCAACTTATTTGAGATGTGTTGATGCCATGAAATTTAAAATCAACTTATTTTTCCATTAAAATGATACATTTTCTCAGTTTAAACATTTGATATGTCATCTATGTTGTATTCTGAATAAAATATTGAAATTTGAAACTTCCACATCATTGCATTCTGTTTTTATTCACAATTTGTACAGTGTCCCAACTTTTTTGGAATCGGGTTTGTATAATAAAACAGTATTTACTTCTGAGTATGCCAAAACAAGCAGATATACAGTAGATGGGTCTGAGTAAGTCTTAACACTGGCAAAAGAGTTCTTCAGAAACAGATCAAATGCAGATGGCGGAAGACAGTTCATCAGTAGCATCAATTTATTTTTTAGCTGCACACCCTCAGAAACCTACTATTGCCTTGATCAGTACATGCACTGTACATATATATTACAGTATTTTTTTTCTTTATAATGACTGTGATGTTCTGTTGTCTATATGACGCCACCTCCTGCTGTTCTGCACACGACAAAGAGCTTCCAGTGGTTCCCAGAGGCAGCGAGGTCTGAAAGGGTCGATCCACCACCACACCTCTGAGACGTCATACTGCTGGGTCACCTCTGGAGGAGGACACACAAACGTGTGTTAGTCCTTGGTGTAGATTACACTCAAATGTGTTTGGGATTTGTTGGGATTCCTTGTAGTTCAACTGATTCTGTGGTATATTTTCACTCTTGTGCTCTAGCACTGAATAATGGAGAACAGATGGGACTGTTAATTCGAAGCAGACACGGCAGCTTTATCTTTTTGTGCTATCTGATGAGAAAGCAACCCACAATGCTAGCTACAGGAGTGCAGCTAAATTGCTACAAATTTAATGTTATATTCCAGATCAGTTGTGATATGTTCGCAATAAAGACAATAATGTTTTCTGTCAAGATCTGACATATAGATTAATTCAGTTTATAAACCAAGACCTAGTGAAGTTTTGAATCAAGAGAGATCAAAACAGCTGACACAGGAAATGATTTTTCTGTGGAACACAAAAGGATAAATGCTGAAGAACGTACCAACCAGTATTTTCCATATAATAAAAATACATGAGGATGGGCAGTCCAGCTCTAAAAACACCATAAAAGTATTCTAAAAGTGGTTTGTCTATTTGTACCGTACCATGATAGCTAGGAACAGACACAAAATGTAGGTTGTTAATCAGGTCCACTGTCCGCATCAGTTCTAATATCGTGAATTTATTCAACATGTAAGGTTTACGATTGAGTGTCAAATGATGACATGACAAATCATAACACAACAAGTCTGATTATGTAGAAATGCAAATGAGATATGAGAGCTGAGTTAGGAATTACATACTTTTCCATTTTGGGTGAACTATCCCTTTAAACTGACCATAAATTAACCTGAGAGACAAAAAAATATATATAATGAACAATAACACTGAGCAATAAATGTTTACTGCATAAAAATCAATACGTCCCACATATGTCCTCACACACAACTGATGCCGAGTCAGTATCTGATATGACTGAAATCATAAACATCACAGCATAATTGAGATTGCATAATTTCTGGAATGTGCAACATACACCAACCAGAAAAAAAAGGTGCAGAAATGACAAGTTCTCAAAAGACCTGGCAAAAAGCCTGCAATAAAACGTCTTTATGGGCAGTGTGTCATCATTCATGCCTTATATTGAGTGAATGCTTGATCCATGTAAAGCTACTTCCGTCTACAGGATACATTGTTCCGCTGCCTGTCTGATATCACATTTATCTTCTGCAGTAGTGCATTCAGCCTGTGGGCAGTATATCAGGATGGCAGAGCATGCTGTTATCTGCTATGAGCAACACAAAAAAACGCACACACACACGCACATGCACATATGCTCTAATACTTACAGCCATGATCTCTGGCGATTTTCTCTGTCCACAATGCAAAAGTGCAGAAAAATGTAATTCTGGAAAGAAAATTTGAAGGGGAGGGAACAGGGAGTGTGATGTCGAGTTTATAATGAGAGTTTGTACTCCGGAATGCAGAGACATAGGGAGGATTTGGCTCCGAAATGTAATGGGCTCATAGGCAAAATCTAAATTATATGCAGAATAAATTTTTTATCTCTCTCTCACGAGACAAAAAAAAGAGAGAGCTATTAGAACATTAAATTCTCAGGGATATTCATATCTTACAAAAAAGATAAATAAAAAAATGAAGCAAGAGTAGAAAATAGAAAGTAAGGACTTTGCTTCATTTCTAGGCAGCTGACTTTAAGACAGCATGTGATATGACAGGAAAACCAAAGGGGGAGGAGGGCAAAATGATCTCTCTTCTGATACAGTGTGTAGTTAGGCTCTCATTGCTTGCAGGTGAAATAATAAAGGCTTCTGTGGAGCTGCCAGAGTGGCTGAGGGGAGACCAAAAGCAGGGAACTTTGGAGTTGGTTTGTTTAGGGGATAAAATGAACTCCCTACAGCAGGGGAAACGCAGCGTCAGCTTATTCAGTCATATCGGTGTCACGTCTGAACTGGGACAAGTGTCTGACACAGATCCTGAAGGGTGTTTATGCGCTTGTAAAGATATGTGTGTGTGTGAGGGACTCAACACTAAAGTATGAAGAACATGTAAGTGGGGAGAAAGCAGCTACATGTCCACCCACACACACATTCTCCCCTGTGAAGAAAGTTCATCGCCTGAAGCAAATTGAAAAACTTCCCATCAATCAGTTTCTTTTTCTTACACATACTTCCTGCTTTGCATTTTCAGTTTCAGTGCAAAATCCCAAATACAGTGACTGCATTACATTTTAACCAAGTACTGATTTCAAACATAAGTAACTGTTTATTGCATCAAATGTGTGTGTTTATTGTCCTTAGTCACGAGTATCTTAATAATTCATGCTAGCTGATTGTTAAATGCCCCTGTAAATGCCTGTTTTTCTGCACTCTCAAGGCCTACTGTGAAAATATAAAATGTAGTTGTGTAATGTGGTAAAGTTTAGTAAGCAAAAATAAAAACTTCTCTACCAGTATAGCTTCTCATCTCAAAGTACATTGTACTTTTCTGGTTGAAAATGACTGCTGTTCTGGCTAAACTGACCAACAGATTGACCATCTATAGACATCTCACACAAGCCTAAGCTGCTAATAGAGGCCACGTCTTTGTCTGACTGACTTCACAAATAAACCAATAAAAGCATTCTGCATGAAAGTGGTTGTCTTTCTTTAAAGGAGTGTTGGCTGAACATTAACACCATGTAAAACAATTCGTCAAGGGACTGCCAAGGACAGAGACTTTCCAGTCCTGTTGAGTTTCCAGTCTGGCAACATGGAAACACTGAGTGACTTACTGCCATTACTGCAGACAGAGAGAGTGTGTGTGTTCAAATACAGGCATAGAAGCTGCAGCAGAACCTCACTGAGGCAAATACAGTAAAACAGTAAACAATGAACGCTTTTGTATTTGGGGCCCTAAAGACAATTGAATCCACTCAGGCTTTTGTCACTTTGCATTGGCTTTTTTTAAGTCATCTGTCTTTACCAGACCAATTGTTAACAATTACTGTTATTCTGTGGCTCCTTTTTCCACTGGACTGCTGCGTCAGAGGAAGTAGTGACTGATTATTTTATTACTCTGAGCAAACAAAAAGTTCAATAACTTTGATGAATACTATAGGTCCTCTCTCTCTTGCTCTTTCCGTTTATTGTCACCATCACTAATCTCTGTATACTGTCTCCATCCATTTACACAGACAATCACTGTATCTCTGCTCTCTGAGAAACTGTTAATATTTTATGTCTACAAGGAAAAAAAAGAATAAAGAGAGATGGGGGTAGACATCATCAGAGTATAATATCCATCTACTGTATCTGTAAAGCTGATTTAATCACTCAAATGAAATCAGGTCACAGACAGGACACGTCAGACAATTATAAAATGTCACACGCTTCATTATACATGTCAGAAACATCATCTCAGGTACTTCATGTTTTGTCTGACACTTTCACCATCTTTCAATAATATTGTATATTCATGCTATTATGTGGATGAATGCAGAGCAGCTGTCAAACTCATTTTAATCCTGGTCCTGAGGCTGTCACTTTGTCCTCTTTTCCCCCTTCTCTAGTCATATCTGCTCCTCAGATCTCCAACTACATGTCTAAACACTGGGGTGAGCACATAAGCATCGGTCTACCTGTGTAGGAGCCATATTTAGAATTCAGAAATATGAACCTGAGTAGAGATTTAAGTTTAATTTATTTATTCTACATTTTCAAAACATTATGGTTGAAATATATAAGGACATTATATGTTTAATACTTGGACTAACCTGTTCACGTGAATTGACTTGCTCCTCCTCGACACGTCACTACGGCACAAAAGTGCAGGCCACTCTTAATAGTGGACTAGAACTGTTTGGTAGACAGGTTAGAGTGTGGAGAGCAACAGTTTCTTCAATCGCATGCTATGGTATTGCTGTTCACACTAATATTTTGTTTTCTTGGAAAGTTTAATTTTGTATTTTGTTTAAAAGTAAATCGGAGATTGTGATCAATAAACTGCGGCTTTTTGTTGTTAGACTGCATTTCCGTGCGTGCTTTATGGACATGTGTATCGGGAGAGACTCCTCCGCTAACCTCAAAGGGCTAAAGACAACCAGAAAGCTTTTCAAAGGAAGACAGAAGTTTAAACATTGATGTCAGTCATTCAGCGTTGCAGATCTATATCACATACATTTATTAGTATTGTGATTACTTACTTCTTCATATGTTGGACCATTAACAACTCCAAATTTTTTTCATCCGCCTAGAAGAGGACCATAATATATATGGTCCTCTTCATAATGCAGTACAGCAGATAAGGTGGTGCTTGTTTGTTTGTTTCAAAAGAGTAGTATAATAGAAAATGTGTTGTCCCAACAAATTTAAAATCACCTACATTGTGCAGAGCAGCCAATGGTCCACCTGAATAAATGGCTTTAAGTGCCCCAATTATGGTTTTTCGAATATTCCCTTTCATGCAGTGTGTAATAGCCTATAGCTGTTTGTGAATGTAAATGTTCTGCAAAGTCGAAAGTGCACGATAAATAAAGTTATTGTCTCCCAAAAGAAAGAATCGACTCTGAACCACTTAAACAAGCCGTCTTTAATTCGAATCCCACTGCCACTAGATAATCATTTGCATAATGTCCGCCTATGTTGTACGCCCGCGAACAACTTGACCCGCCCACAAACACGTCATTTTACTGACGACTGCTTCTCGAATCTCGGAGTTCAATGCGGGATTAGCAAAACGCTTGCTCTTCAAAAGATGAGTCAGTACCAGACGCACCGTTGACACGGGGGACAGAGGGGTCATGACCCCCGCAGTTTTGAAAAGACAGCAATCGACCCCCGCACTTTTGATAAGGGAAAATATCCTGCGTGATTCGCTAACTAAAAATTCCGACAACGAACATCACATTCATTGTAAGTAATTCAAGGGGTGTGTGATATATATATAGTCTGTAATAATATTGTAATTGTGTTTTAACGACTTGCGATCTGACATTATCGAGTATATCCCTCACAAACACCCAGAGAGTGCACGCACACACTACGTGATGTAGTCTAGATTAGATTACTGTGGGTGCACATTTGCAGTGCACGCTTTCACTGCGTTATTTACTCTATTATATAATTTAATATAGTTAATAGATTTCACGCGAAGAGTGCAGTTTTTCTCCATGCATCAGCATAACAAATGTGATATTGATTTGATTAAGTTTACTAAGTTGATTAAGTTTACTAAACAAGAAGTTAATAAGTGATTTACATTTTAGACACCATATTGCCTGTTTTTGCTCTATTTCGCCACCAAAAATAGTTCAAAACAAAGCCACAGCACTGTAATTGCATCTCTGAGCAACACACATTTTGAAGTGCGTTCCTCTTGCTGAAGTGGACGAGGGAAATTTATATGGACAGACCCTCGCTCCCTCGTCAAAATCGTCTACTTTATATGTACACTTCAGGCAGCTTCATATACCACAATGCAACACGAATGTGACGTCACCGCATATCGTTTAATTTACCCCACCACAAACAACTCTGTGATATTTTAATTATTTTTAAAAACATTTAAAACAACCCAAACACACCTACATACATATAGAATGCTGCATTAAACAATTTCGTAAAGGAAAAAAAAAATAATAAATCAACTCCATAGTGGATTCCAAGTGATCAAGGGATTAGGACATTCCAGTTCACTCCATTGTAAAGGTTCCGCCAGCAATGACGCACATCCGAGTGAATGAGACGGAGGGAAGTTAGCAAGTGAAGGGCATAATAAAAACGAACTGGAACGCAGCATTAGAAAAATTAAGATAGTCAAATGCTTCGTTCCTGAATGAATCAGCCGTTTGAATGAATCGTTGAATCTCACTCATTAACGGTGAACTTGCTGCCACCTACTGGCGGTTTTAAATTCACATTTAAAGTATGTTTTCATGTTTTAAATCATTTCAAATATCAATATTCAACGTTTTATGTTTAAAACATCAAAACATTATTTATGCATTTGTAACTGCAGATTATTCATTTGTCACCTCTGAGCTGCATTAAACAGTCTAAATGCATCTAAATGCCACTTCAGATGCAGCTTCTGTGTTTCCTTTCCATTGCAAAGATGAATTTTGTTATTTAATTTGATTGGTAACAGCCCTATTGTGTCTTATTATTATAATTACATTTGATTAAATTATGAAATTGACACAAAAGATGATGCATGCAAACAATTAGGTTTAAAAAATAAAATTATAAATATTTAAATGCCCATAAAAATCAATTGAAACGTATTGGGAAAAAATCAGTTCTGTCATTGCTGTAAACTGACCACCACACAGAATATGAAGAATATCAAAAACTTTAGGAGTCAGCTGACCCTGGCAGTCCTAAACCTGCCAAGGTACCAGCACAATAACACACAAAATATGGTTTAATTATCGTTATCGATAAAATCCGATAAAAAGATCGATAAAATAAAAATTGTCAATATATCGCACACCCCGAATCAAAATTTATCAAAGTAGAATTGTGCAAGGTTGAAAGTTAAGACATCCCACATAAAAGGCTGTTCTACAGGGGACAGATTTGGCATTCTGCAGGCATTTTGCTCATCCCTAAATTTTGATCATTCATATGTACTTCTTATTTCACTTAGTTCGTATTGTAATAATAATCAATATTATTCTATTAATGATCAGGCAAGTTTAATATATGATGGTGGTCCGACAGTGAGCCTGAAGTTGTGGTCCGATATCTGTAAATCTGATCTTACAACAGTATCTTGGCTTTTGCTTACAGTTTGGTCCCCCCCCACTTTGAAAATGTCTCCTGCGCCCCTGGTCAGTACCCAGTTTATTTGGACCAGCTTGCTCTTCAGAATCACAACCTGTAAGTATGATTAATTATTGATGTATATGTTTTCTACCGGGTGTTCAAAATATGCAGTTTTGCGTTTTATATTGTGTAAGTTTGCGGGTAACCGGCTAACTTGCGTTATTACTGTCTTACTGAAATATTACTGCAAATCTGCTGTGGGCAACTATTACCTAAAACTGTGTCTATTAATGCAGATTGTCTGTCGTTCTTACTACTTTGAGTAATGATGAAGGATGGAGCACGATTTGTTTTACAAACTTTAATGTTACATCAGTCATTCATGTTAGTGCTGGGCTAAGGTATGTGCTATTATTGATACTGTTGCTACATGTGCACCACAGTAAATTAGAAATATACACATCGGTTTGTTGATGGACATACTCTTACTAATGCTGATGGTGAGGAATTACAGTTGCAAAATCTCATAATGTACCTCAAAATGAGTAGCGTATCACTGAGAAACGTCTGCATGCTCAAGTCGTCCTTACAATGGAGGTTCGGGTTGAATAACTAGTTCTTCCAATGTTTTATCAGCGGACTCGAGCTCGGATTGATATGGTAACATCGACGTCATCGTTACTGTCTTTACAGCGTGTACAATCGCTAAGGACTGAGGAAGCCTCCTGAGCTGAAATTTACTGTAATGGGCGTTCAGCTTCCGACATGCGCTGTAAGTGGTAGACCAATCACAACAGACTGGGCCGTCTGGCCAATCAGAGCAGAGTAGCTTGTGGAAAGGAGGGATTTAGAGAGACTGATTCATCTAACGAGTCGTTTGAAAATCAATGAGAAGTGTGGTGATGTATATTACTGTGGTTCAATGTATATTATAAGAAAATGAAAGTGTTTTTTGACCTTTGATGCATGTAAACCTGTTGTAGGAGACCTCTAAAACAAAATTAGGAACCTTTAAAATAGCATAATTGGGGCACTTTAAACATACCAAATACTGTCTTAATGGAATAGAAATAATAAAAACAAAAACAAATCAGAGACATTTCTGTGATGCTTAGACTCAGGTATCCAATAAAAACTATCACCCCCATAGTCCCCACCATGACAGAAAAAACAAATATGTGTGTTTACAGAGAGAAGAGGGATCAGAGTGTAATATCTCCCTGTGGTGTTCTCTGTTTGTCAGAGATCCAATTCTCTCAATCACACAGTCTTCAAGGATTTGAGGGCTTATTAGGAAATCAGAATTCATAGGTCATCCAAAAAGGTTAAAATGTTCCTCTGCAGCAGTTACTCCAGATGAGTGTTACTCCGTGTTTTTGTATTTCACTGTGCAGCTTTTGTATGGTTTTCTATGTAAAACAATGCGCTAGACAGACGTGACCTTGCACTTGCACCTGGCATATTTTGCAGCTCATTGTGCATGATGCTGTGCTCTAAAACTTCTTTATAAAGTTCCACATTGCTAAAAAAAAAAAACATTTCTAGACCTTGCAGGGTTTCTTCACTCCATTGCCCTGCATTTCATGTTTTAAACACAAAACAATTTGTTCTGTGTGACATTCTGCATTCCTTCACCTGTGAGACTCATACACAGGATGAATAGGTGAACAACTTTATGTATTTGCGATCTGTTTTGTTGCATGCACAAGCAGAAGAGAAAAACAGGTGTCAGAGTGCCAAAGAAATTAGCTGTCACATTGCATGCCAATAAAAATGTAAGGGGGTGGACACTTTTGGAAAACACTTGTGCATGAAAAAAATGTGCATGAAAGGACTTCTCCATCAAATCCTGTCAGAGCAACAGGGCACAGAGTCATAAATCAAGTACAGACCCGGTTTTTCTTTTACAATCCACTACTGTCTGACTCACCATACAGAGACATTATTCAAAATAAGACAATTTGGAAGCAGGGAGCAAAAGGAAAACACGAGGAGATGATGCTGGCTGCTTATAAGAGAGCGACTTGGCAGAGCTGCATTCACCACAGCCAAGCTGAACAGAAATCCGCACATGCTTCCCTCAACTAGATTTCTCTGTTTCTTTTGTGTCTCATTTCTGCTTTCTCATATCCATACATGGCCACAAATGCTTGCTCTGTGTGTTTGGAGGAGGGGGAAAGTAAAGGTGATGATGTTATATTTTCTGCGTGCTCAGACACCTCATCGTTCTTGATCTGCTATTGTTTTCAGTTGCACAAACGCAATATCCTGCACACACACTAGTTTCACTCAACGTGATTGTAAAACACACTCCTGTTTGTTACTCCACTGTCCTGATCAAAGTTGAACAGCATTTCACGCAAACACACACGTCTGATTAGACCATCATCTGGACTCTGAGACACTCAGAAACCATTCAAAACCTCTCACTAACACATTCACACTCATCCATTCCTGATTCTAATCCTACAGAACAGCATCTCTTCATCCCTAGAGTGAAAGTCTCTATAGCAACTCCTCACCCATCCTCTCGCTCCATGTCTTCAGGGAGAAGGCACTGCGTTTTTTCATTTACGAAACACACACAAACACACTCTCAGATTTCTCGCTTCAAAATGTCCTTTCACAAGGATATGCAACCACACAAACTGATGTTCAAATTCAAATGTCTCCATTATTCATTTAGAACCTTAACATTAAAATGCAGCAAAATTACACTTTTAAAAATGTAGTCGTCACATTGTCAGTCTATTTAATACAACACACTTTCAAATTGATATGTTGATAGTCTAATATAAAAACAACATATTAAAATACAGTATTGTTCAAAAGTAAAAAGCAAGATTTTTAAAAAGAAATGAATACACTTGTTTAGCAAGTACACATAAAATTGATCAAAAGTGACAGTAAAGACTTTTACATTGATTTCTAGTTCAAATAAAAGATGTTCTTTTGAACTTTCTAATAAAAAAAACAGTTTGCACAAAAATATATTAAGCAGCACAACTGTTTTCAACATTGATAATGATGATGTTTCTTGAGCACCAAATCAACATGATTTCTGAAGGATCATGTGACACTGATGACTGGAGTAAATGGCCATCACAGGAATAAATTACATTTTAAAACATTTCAATTGAAAACAGTTAAACTATAATAATATTCCACAATATTGCTGTATTTTACAGTAAATAAATGCAGCCTTGGTGAGCATGAGACATTCATACACAATCGTGAAAAAAAAAACAATTGAAAAAATTGTTTCTCTTTTCTTTTAATAACTGAAGCTGAGATGGACTCTACAAGTTTTAAAATATATATTAACAAAATCTTGATGTTTGAAAAAGCAAAAAGTCCATGTTATTTCTTGATTACAGTTACATCTAAGCTGAGTTTTTATTTTTTGGTAGACGCCTTCCTTTCCAAGCGACCAACACGAAAGTGCATGTAACTGCATTTTATTTCTCAGCAGGTAGTAAGTGACACGAATCAAGTACTGAGACAAAAGCAAGAAGTGTGAATAAGATTTAGTGCTTTTTGCACCGAAGACACGTTAAGTGTAGTTAGGTATGAAAATTTGGTGGTTAGATGAGCTAGACCTCTTACAGAGCTGCAGATGATTTGTGAGGACTGCTATAATTAAATGTCAAAGTTGGAGGAAAAATTACACTGCATGTTGGAACAAGATAGTTTCACAGAACGGATCATGACAAAGTACCTTAGTAAATCAGAGAGGCTGACATTCAGCATTTAAAAAAAAAAAAGAAAAAAAAAAAAAGACTTATGTGCCACACAGAATGGAGTGACAAAAATTATCCACTGCAGGAGAGCTGTGGCACACTGATGCGATAAGACACACAAAGAACCAAGATGCCCTCTGCTGGTAAAAAAAATAAATTAAAATACTCACACACACACAAACAAAAGTAGGGCAGAAGAAAAATAAATAAATAAATGCATAAGTCTAATTTAATATCAGAGAAGAAAAACTCTGTAACAAGCACTCAGGAATGGAATGGACAGGAACGACAGAGGTACAAAACATCCGTTTATTCCATTTATTATAATAGTAAAATCAAAAAAAGACAGACATAAACATGACAAAATAAACAAAATGTGCATATTCAATTACAAAAGACTGCCAGACAGATAATAGATCAGAATTATTAACAGGCACATTTTGGTATGTTTGCGTGGTTGACAATGCGTTTTTGGTAAGAAGTGTTATACAAGTGATATACAAACAAATAATAATAATAATAATAGAAAATAAATCAGCATGTAAATCTGGAAAAAGCAGTTTGACTGTTCTTAAAAGATTTCTGTGAAGTGAAATACCTGAATGCCATTAGAGTTTCAGAAATTCCATATAGACACATGACTGAATAAATGAACATGAATCATTAAAAAAAAAAAAAAGAAAAGAAAAGACAAATGATTTCTTTTATCATCATGATCATACTCCTGAGCCTGTATATACATACCAACATAAATACACAAATACACATACACAACTAAAGCCACATTTAACCAAACACATTTTATTTTAACATCCGAATATCCTATTATTTACATATTTACAAAGACACAATTATCATAAAGGCATTACCAAGATAAACCAAAAGATCTTACACAAACAGCATAAGGCAAGAACAGGAGTTCATTCTGCAATGTTATGCACTGATACAAAAACAGACTGTAGAGTCTCACAAGAGTATAGCAAATTCCAGTGTATAAAACTTGTATAATCTACGTTTGTGACCAATAAAATAGTAAATACAAGCTTTTTGCACTGTTCATAAACACATGTAAACACTTTAAACGTGTGCTTGCCTTGCTATCAGCAGAGAGACGACATAAAACACACAACCTTCTGGCCCCTCATTCCTCAAAGCTGGGTGGACCACTTAATATTAAATACAACAAATATGACAAGCTTGATTTAACTCAGCAAACAACCTGTGAGGCAGACTGAAGACTAACAAATAATATTTATAGACTGGACACAGTCAGCACACCCTTAAGTCTGTAATGATTACTAGGCCTACGTCCCTTTACAAAAAATAATAATTGATGAACAGCCCAATTTATTTTTGAACTACTACTAGTTGACTGGCAGGCCATATGCATGTTTTAAAAATTCCATGAAGATGAAGGCAGGTTATGAAAAAAAGTCCAGTGTTTATTTTATATATAAAAAAATAAAAAAAAGCAAACCAGCAGGGGTCACTGTAACATAGTTGGGGACAGTTGTGTCAAATTCAGTAATCAAGTCATCCAGCCGAGACCGTTTCCTGGCCTCTTTATTGAAGGGAAAATACAGCAACAGACAAGGAACAACAGCAACAGGCTTCATCTGGGGCTGGAAAATTGGCTGCAAAGTTTCATTCAGTCAAGAAGGTAAATTGTGAGATGCCTTGATTTTAAACGGAAGATGAAACCCATTGCCTTTCATATTCTTGCTTTTTACACCACATAATTAAATTTACAACCATGATTTTTGACCAAAACTCTGAGAACATCCTGAGAAGACTTCGAATCAGATCAAAGAGGCAAACACACTTTAAATCTGCTTTTTCAGCAGAGGAGTGAATGATTTTGTACATTTTACACATTTCTTTGACAAAATGGCCCAGCCTTAAATATACAATAATATTGTTTATACAAAAAAATAAGACTATGACTTGTAATTAATTGTCTGCTTCTGCATACAAATCAATCTAGAAGGAAGAGAGACAGCAGTACATGAAGTCAAATGTACAGGTTTTGGTAGACAACCTAGATTCAGTTGGGATCCGAAACGATTGTCCCTACAACCAGGGCTCTAAAATGAGCCAAATCTTCGTTAATCTAAACACGCACACGTGTCTCAATTTTCAGGCTGTTTGTGTGCAAAACAGGAAGGCGATATTTTCATTCACATTGCAGAGAACTAAAGCGGCAAGTATAGAGAGATTATGTCACGGCTGCATAGATGCTTTAAAAAAAGTTTGTTAAAACGTATGATCGTTTGAACGTGTCCATTCACTTTAGCATAATACAAAAATTCTCCCACAGGAAAAAAAAACAAAACATCTTAAAATGACCACCAGATATTTATGCTCAGGTGAGCCGTGTATTGTGTGTTCCATGTCCAGACCAGCTGAACTACATTTCCCACAATCCTCAGCACCAGTGACCTCACAACCAGAGGGCAGTATATAAATACTTGTAACGTTATTAACAGAATTTGACAGTCAAGCGATTGCAATACTATATAGGTAGCAATTCAGAGCCACTTTTGAATTTGATAAATTTGAAATCTAAAGAGCTCATCATTGCTCCTGACCTTTGACAAAATTAAAGTACATAAAGATGCTAATAATAAATCACAATAGAACGGTAAAAAATTAAAGGGATAATTCACCAAATGACAATTCTGTCATCATTTACTCCCCCTCATGTCGTTCCAAACTGTATGACTATTTATTCTGCAGAACGCAAAAGATATTCTGAACATTTTTTGGAACCCATTGACTTTCACTGAAAAATAATCAGTGGTCCATACAAAGAAAGAAAGTCAGTCTTATAGGTTTGGAACGTCATGAAAGTGAGTAAATGATGACAGAATTGTAATTTTTTTGGGTGAACTGTCACTTTAAAGCAGCCAAACCCTAGAGCAGCAGTTCACTGACAGTTCAAGGCTGGATCATTCAACCAGGCCCAGATTTTGATCATATGTTGAGGACTTCTGGGATGGACCAGCATCAGGCTGTTATAGGCACAGGCATTATCGCGATATTTCTCTTCGATATCGAAGGTCCTGAAGCCTTTGTGCTTCTCAGGAGCGAGACCCAGTTTCCTAAGGCACATACCTGTGTAGACATCATCAATGGGGTAGAGGGGCACCGACCACGAGACGTTGTGAAGTTTCTGGGCCAGCTGTCCCGAGAACAAATAACCACCCCCGCCTGCATACGCAGGGTACGTTCCAACGAACACGCTCTCCGGGATAAAATACTTGACCTTTTTGTCCCTGTGTGGGCCAGCATTAGTAATCACATCCCCTACGAACAGTTCCTTGGCTTTGGCATGAGAAAGACTGCTTAGGAAGTCTATAATGCGGATGGTGTTAACAAAAACATCATCATCCCCCTTGAAGATGTAACTGGCTCCAGGACAGCGGGTGCTCAGCCATTCTAGGAAAAGCACCTCCTTGATAGTGAGGTTGAAGAAGGTGTCCCTAAAGTCCCATTGAAGAATATCTCTATGCATTAAGCTCTCATGTTGGAGCATCTTTGAGAGATCAGGGAAGTAGTCTTCCATGGCTGCGTTTCCAAGAAGAAACACCGTAACGACCGTTCTGTTTGCAAGGCGACCAGCTTTGCCCCATGACTCGCGGATAGCTTGACGTCGATCAAAGTGCGGGACTAAAGATTTAATAGCTAGGAGGAGGAACGGTTGGTCTTTGCATATGTTTGGCTGCACCACGATGGGATAGGACCTGCATCGCATATAAAGCAGGAAGTCCTTGAAACGATCCGGTAAGGAGTTGAAATCCTTGACTTGGGTGGTCACCCTGAAGTCTGGGTCACAGGAATCCAAACTGACCGTGTCGTTTAGCCATTCTGGAAGTTTATCAATGGTGAAGTTGAGCTTTTCTAGGTTGTGGTTGTTGATGTAGTTCAGCTGTTGCTGCTGGCGATTCCAGTAGGCGTTACTGGGAAGATCTTTTGCCCAGAAACGCTTTGAGGGAACCAGACGCTTACTTTTGTTGCCGTCGCCCTTCCCAGCATTGCGGGAGACCTCCACCACTATGAAGATAAACACCATTGTCATCATCAACATGACCTTCACCTTCCTCCGAGGTACCTGCATGGTGTCAAACCTCACCGCCTGAACAGCAGAGACACAAAAAAAAAAAAAAAAGAAAAAAAAGAAAAGACAGATCAGGATGTTGTTAAAAACTACACTCAGGGCTACGGACTAAAAAAAATAAATAATAATAATAATAATAATAATAATAATAATAATAATTGACTTCCCATTTGTGGTGATACGGACTGTATCTGTGCCATATGTGATATATATAATCTACCGAGTCAGTAAGATTTTTTTTTTTTTAATTAATGCTTTTATTTAGCAATGATACATTAATTCTATTAATAATTGATCAAAAGTGACAATAGATATATTTATAAGGTTACAAAAGATTTACATTTCAAATAAAATGCTTTTCTTTTGAACTTTCTATTCACAAAGAATTAGAAAAAAAAAAAAAAAAAAAAAAACATCAAGCAGCACAACTGCTTTCAACATTAACAATAATAAAACAATGCTTGAGCAGCAAATCAGCATATTACAATGATTTCTGAAGGTGACACTGAAGACTGGAGTATTGCTGTTAAAAAAAAATTGAGCTTTGCCATCAAAGGAATAAATTACATTTGAAAAATTATTCAAATAGAAACAGTTGTTTTAAATTGTGATAATATTTCACAGTATTTAGAGTTTATTGATAAAATAAAAAGCCTTGGTGAGCAGAAGAGACTTCATTTAGATAACAGAATTATCAACAAAAAAAAAAAAAGGAAAAATAAAGAAATTGGTTCCAGCCCTGTACTAGAAAGTTTCCCTTACAATCGATTCTACATTACGACTGGACCTTACTATGCTAAACAATGACCAATAATATTTATTGTGAAATACAGTCAAACCAAAATTTATTCAGACACCTTCAACATTCTGTGGTAAAAAAAAAAAAGGTAATAAAATGACAAGAACTCAAAGTTAAACTGTGTCAGAACAAATTCATCTTGATAATGTCAGATAACTTTGATAGAAAGGTATGCAATGGCTTACAATCAACCAATCAGCTGTCAGCCGTTAAATAAAAGTACACAATTAGATAATACCAATTTAAGTTAACCAATTACAAAAGTAATGCTTAATTTTGTTCAGTCTGTGGTGTAAAAGGTCGCATTAGCAATTAAAGAAAAAACACTTAACCTAAAATTGACCTGACCATGTTTTGCTTATCAATTTTACTGGTAGTCCACTGTATGAAGAATTTTTGGGTATAATGTGTCAGTTTACTTTATTTTGCTATCCTCACTTACATAGATTAACTATAGTGTCCTGCACCCACTGGTAAAAAATTGTATCTGGTGTCTGAATAATTTTTGCTTTGACTGTATATTACATTTTTTGTTAAATCGTTTACAATTCAATTTATTGAAAAAAAAAAAAAAAAACTACATTCTGAATATGTATCACTAAATGACTCATTCAGTTGCCATTTCCTAGGATAGATTCTCTTTCACCAGAAAAGTTTAGCTGACAGTTTCAACAGTATTCTACTTAACCACATGCCACAGACAAAAGCTAATTCTGTTTGATGACTAAGTTCATTGCTTCAGAGTTTGTGTGTGTATGTATGTGTGTGGGTAGGAAAACTAAAAACTAAATTGAGTACTGCATGCTAATAAATGTCAACCATAGATGACTTCATAAGTTGAGAAGACAAACTAGCAGTAGACACAAAGATTAAAAATAAACTAAGTGAACCTCTATATGTTTAACTCTATAAACGAGTTTAACTCTCATATAAAGAGCACTTTATTTAGGATGCCTTGGAGTAACTTTGCCTTTAGACATTTAAAACTCTCAAAAAAAAATTAAAAAATTTCATTTAAAGGTTAAATGTAAAGATATTTTACATTTAACTAAAGGTTAAAATATCTATTTATTTTTAACATGCCCCTTTCCCATCCACCTGGGATCCACCTGCTTCTTTCACCAACTCCTCACGTTTTCTCTTGTTTCGTTGCTTTTGTCTCCCAGCAACCCCTCTGCTCTGCTGCACATGGCTTCTCTCATTTATTCAACTCCACATTCTTCAGTTTAGCTTACATTCCCATTCTCTTCCTGCTCTACCTTAGCCCACTTTCCTTTCAGTCTTTTCTCATTCTTTGTACACCCCACACCCTAACTCTCTAAGAGATACCAGTATAAGGCCCAGCATCACCTATGGAACAGCCCTGTATCCGAGTGCAGAGGTAGTCTAGTTTTACACCCACGGGATAAAGGACTAATTTTAGAGTGGCCTCATGGGCCAGCTGGTCTCTGGGATCAGTGGTAATTTAAAGACAACATATGTGCCAGTCGGTGACAGAGAGCCATTCATTTTTTTAATGAGAAACAACATTATCTGTATGTTTCGACTTGGTTTCATATTTCTGAATACAAAAAGTAAATGCTTGTTTCTTTAAGTGAAGTATGATTAAATATTGTATACAATATAACTTCAATGTCAATTTAATATACTTGTCATTTATGTTCATTAAACTGTATTCTATTATATAAATATCAGCATCAGTCACCTTGCTCTTAAAGTATCAGCAGTGGACGAGTGAAAAAACATGACATCATCCAAATCAGTCAATAAGACAACTGATACAATCAAAATTGTTGTTTCTAAAATGAAAATTACTTGAGGCCAAAGTATGTAGATGTTTACCTGTGCACAGGTGAGACTGTGGAGGGTCCAGGTGTACGGTGCTCAGCTGCTAGCAATTGTTTTTAGCCCATCCTGACAAACTAGCAGAGCAAATCACAGAAACAAGGATGATATGGCAAGGAAATCCATATCTAGGGAGAAAGAAGAACAGACATATTTTGCTGCTGTAATAATGGTTACATGGTAGATTTGAGTACTCATCAGAGCCTGAAACGGCAACAGTCTGTTCACACATGAGGATTAGTCCAGGTGGTCTGACCTGGGCAAGTATTTGTTGGCCTTGCTTGAATTGATCGGTAGAGAGAGAAAAATATCAGTTTCCTCTTTGAGTGACTGAAGAATCAGGTGTGTGTGCTCCTTTTCACAAAGGTACAGCAAGCTACAAACAAAACACAAATTCTGATATCATTAGCAAAGTCTTTCAAGAACAAAGTTGTCACACTTTCTTCTGCTGTGAATATATATATATATATATATATATATAGAGATCAGAGAAGTGGTCAAAAGTAATGTCTGGAGGGGATATTTGTTTTTAAATTACCCTACAAGTTTGATTAAACCAAAATATGTGGAAAATATATTTTTTTTTTTTTTTTAAACATGAGGGAAGAACAAAACACTAAACTTGATTAAGGTATTTATCTGACAAAATTATTTGGCAAACTACAGCTACAGGTTTCATTTTACCATGCAAAAGAATAATTAAACAACAACAACAACAACAACAACAAAAACTTTACAAAGACGCCCTGCAGGGCAAAAAATACTTTTGAGGGCACTGATGACTTGTGCAAGACCTGCAATCCAGGCATTCAGTACATTTACTCCTACTTAGTGCACTTACGGTCAGAGAGAAGCTATAAGCTGTCAGAGTCCCCAGGAGATGAAGTCTCTTATTAATAATTAACACTACATTTGCTGTGTAAACAATGAACTGAATCTCTCTGTGCCTCACATCACCAGACTAAAAACTCAGACAGGTCTTTTCACAAGCCCTTTACAAACGGTTTAACTCCAGCTGGATTGTAAAAATAAACAGACAATGCATCTACAGTTGTGAAAATTTTTCCTGATTTGTAAAACCAACTGCAATATAAGACTACGGTAACTTCTTGTTTTACCATCTTGCCGTTGGTTAGTTAAGGCACTTGAGCAACTGTGCGTAAAAAATCCACACAGCAGAAACCATAGCCGCTAGTCAATGGGGTGACAGATATTTTGCAATACTGCTCTATATGCATTTGGCGTTAAGAGTATTGTTACGTTACAGTACGTATTTTTGGTGAATGTTTTGTGCATGCATGTTTGCTTGTCTGTTTTGCATTCTGCTCTCTTAGGATGAGTAGCGGCAACTGAGGTTATATCCATTTTTGCACAGGTATCAGCATGCAGGACAGATATACATTTTTTTTTACATGTGAGAAAAGGTGAAGAATGTAAATGTATTGAGAAATAACCGAGCGGGACATGTCATGAACAAGTCAAAACAAGAAAGAACCTGTCATTATGTTATGTTGTTTGACACAATGCAAAGCAGAGTTGAGTTGATTACAGTTGCCAAGCAGCATCACGACTGATGCCAAGCAGCAACATTCAACTGATGTGCGGCTACAGGTGTGCATTTATCTTTGTTTTAGCCATTTTTTAGAGCGTGCTATATTAGTTCTCCCATCTTTATTAAATTTTTTAAATCTTTAAAATCAAGACATGAAGCGGTTTCTGTAATGATGCTTTTGCAAGTTCCAAATAAAAAGAGAAAATATTTTACAGTATTAAAATTCACTTTTTTTTCCTCATTGAAATCCCATCAAAAGTAACCCTACTATGATATATGGTTCAACAAGTAGTCACCCAACACAACCCCAAAGGTGTGTACGGTACGAAAGTAAACAAAACAAAGTCCTTACAATCATAAACCTAACAATATGCAAAATTATTAACATGAGGCTAAATAGGAAAATTGGCAAATTTGGTTTGTAAATGTCTCAAAGTTCTCAGTGGCCAATGATGATGATATTTTATATAAATAATATAAATATAAATTAAAACACACACACACACACACACACACAGGCCAGTACCACTGATACTAATACGGCTACTGATGTCTCTATGAACGAATGAATTGATTTTTTTTTTTTTAAACATTAATGATAGACATTCAACATTACAGTATAATTAAAAGCTATCAATTTCAACATTTATTAGGCTTTAAAAATAACTTTTAATTTAAGTGAACTTAAAACAATCTTCACATAAACCCATGTGGCCTTCCTACCTGTTAGACATGTACAGAAATTGAATAAACTTATCAAACTCCTTTCTTAACTGCATAAAATATAAATGAAATATAGATTAATACTTATTAAAGCTACAATTTTCTCTGTTACCTTTGTTCTTTGATTAACATTAATGACAGACATCACAGCAACAAGTTTATTAGGCTGCTGTCACTAAGATCTGCCGCTGCCGAACATGACGCGGATCTGACGCACTGTCATGCGCATCTCATTTTCTCACAACTCTAAGTTCATTTAAGAGCTCTTATGAGAATACTCGACAAAACGGGCATTTTGACAATTCTGTGTTATTGTTTGTTCAAGCACGAAAGAGAACTCAATTCTGGTGCGCTGTCTGTGCGCACGATACTGGCGCGCGCGTGCGTGTGTGAGAGACAGGACATTCACAGACAGTGCATTCTCTTTTGTCTTGTTGCGCTTAAATGGTTTAAAAGCATTTGCATGAATAAGAGCATGATCATATAAATGTATATTCAACGCGTTAAACTAAAAATATTAAATTGCATGTGTTAACACGCTAATTTTGACAGCACCGATATATTTATTAGTCGGTCATATTTTCTTTAACCTTGCATATTTGGTTAAAGGCTTTTGAAGATGAAGGAATGTTACGCAACCTGTCCATGTTGGCTTCTGACTAATTTGTACAAAATTTCTAACCAAGTAAGTGTAGAAAAATCACACAGAGTTTGATAGGATACACAACCTTTGATGTTGTGCTCATCAACCCTTTTAACACCTGAAATGTCTATTTATTTTGCCATCCAAACTATGCTAAATACAAAAAATAATGCAGCTTACCGTCTAATTGTTTTTTACTACTGCCTATAACAATTTAAGATCAGGCCTGTGAACCACCTGTTGAGAACCACTGTTCTAGTTGACATGTCAAAGACGAACACGAAGCCATGAAGCAGGACCAAGATGTGACATGTGTATGAATGAGAACAGAGCAAACTATATTTAGCTCCAGTTCTAGTTAAAAGGATGGTCTACTTCAAACCCACTCACTGACGATAATCTCTGTGTGTGACTTCCACGCCACTGCCATTTTAAGAGAATAATGTCACACATGAATAAATATGTTTGGGGCTAAACAAAAAGCAAACCGGTCACTCTGTGATGAACTATCATGTCTCAGGTGCACGCTGTACGGTGACGGATTAAAAGGTGCAGTGTGTAGTATTTATGAGGATCTATTGACATATGCAATATAATATACATATCTATGTTTTCAGTACTGTATACAGACCCTACATAATTAACCGTTATGTTTTTATTACCTTAGAATGAGCCATTTCTATCTACATACACCGCAGGTCCCCTTACAGTGAAATCACCATTTTGCGCCGCCATGTTTCTACAGTAGCCCGAAACGGACAAACTGCTCTACAGAGCGCTAGCTACTCTCTGCTGTATCAGACGACGACATCTTTGTCCTGTGTCGGCCACCGTAGCTTCTCTATGTGCCTCGAAAGGGAGGGGTGAGCGGTTGCAATTCTAGATGCCGCTAAAATTCACACAGTGCACCTTTAAATCAATATTAAGAAAGAGTCTCTCAAACGAAGGTTGCAAACTCATCTGTGTATAGAGATCAAACACCCTCAATACATGATCACAAACACATCAACTCAAAAAAAAAAAAAAGGACAGAAAACAAATAATGACATGAAAAACCGGGGTCCAAATGACTAAACTTCACTCAACACAGAAAATGTCCCAAACTTAAGACCTACACTACTATTCAGAAGTTGGTGTTTAGGGGTTGGAAGATTTTTTAAAAATGTTTTTGAAAGTTTGTTTTGAATCTCTTTTGCTTACCAAGGCTGGATTTATTCGATTAAACATACAGTAAAAACAGCAATATTCTGAGATATTTTTACAATTTCAAATAACTTAATACATTTTTAAAAGTAATTTATTCCTGTGATGGCAAAGCTGAATTTTCAGCAGCCATAATAGTTTTGTGTAAACCGTGATACATTTTTAATTCTTTGATGAATAGAATTTCTAAATAACAGTATTTGTCTTTATAGCCACTTTAAATCAATTTAATGCATCCTTGCTAAATAAAATAATTCATTTTAAATATTAAAAAAACTGACCCCAAACTTTTGAATAATAGTGTATATGAAGGAAGAAACTGGAATAAAAATGTCTTTTTTTTTTAGCTAATCTTTCACATATGCAGCTTGGCAACATGAAACAAATATCATCTCCCTTTTAACAGTCTATCATATCTGAAGTCTCTTCAGAGCAGATTTCCTGGAAGAGGCTGATTTCTCTGTCACTGAAACTAATTGTCAGGAATCGGGTGGAGTATACCCCATGTGGCAGCTAAATGGAACACAAGTGACCAAAATAAAAGCACATGAAAGAGTATGACGGATCTTTAAAAAAACACATCCGAGGAACACTGCCGCATGTCAGGAAGGTCCCCCACCCATCCCCGCCAACAGTTATGAAACTGGTAGCATGTTGCAGGGTTTTCCTCATAAGATAAGCCACACCCTGAACACATCCTGTAAGTTACTTAGAAAATGCTTAGGTTTAAAAACAAGTAGAATGAGACAGTTTAACACCTTGGGGGAACAAGCATACCTTGAAGGGCATTCCTTGAGTCATTATGGAACTCTATGATGAGTAAAACTCGTATTTTCCCTAGTCAGTCAAAAACCCCACTGACGCACACTGAGCACTACCTGGTCTTCACAATGACTTCAGAAGCACAAAAAGAGAAAAATGTGCTCTTGGAAGTAATACTTCATTACTTGTTTTTGGAGTCATACAGATGGATGACATTAAAAACAACATTAAGCAACATTCAATATACTAAAGAAAATCAAACCAAGAAACCATTTCAGTCTTACCTCTCAAAACTAAAAGATTAGACTCCAAATGCACTGCCACAGACTAAAAGGCCTAGTATGAGGGTTGTGCTAAACTTAAGCACAGACTAGAAAGATTACATTCCCTAAGAGCACGCAATCTCTCTGTAATGAAGCTAACATTCTACACACTATAGTGAAAACCAGACAGGAATGAACCTCATTCTGACTCCACAGTTAAAATCACTTGGAGGGACAAGCTGTAAATGGTTACCATTAATGTGGATGTGTTATGCAATTCAAGGTATAGTTCACCCAAGAAATTAAAATGCTTGTTGCCTAAATGTCAGTTAAGAATCTCTTGCTCAGGGCTCCCGTGACCACAAAACACAAGCACATACAACATAGCCCCTTTCACACAGAAAGCGCTGATCCCAGAAAATTCTTAGAGTGCCTTCTGTGTGAACGCAAACACGTCCCGGGATTGATCCTGGGATCGATCCTGGGATGGGGACCTAGTAACATTGCTAGGATCAGTCCCGGAACGCACCCTGTGTGAACAAAAGGCAGGACCAATGCCGTAAGGGGTGTGTCGTAGTGATGACGTAGGTGTTGTCACAATAACGTGCGACTCTTTGACCAGACGTTTTAAATGCAAATGAACGTTCGTTCGTGTGTTCGTGTGTGTGTGTGATTATATATATATATATATATATATATACACACACACACACACTCACCTAAAGGATTATTAGGAACACCTGTTCAATTTCTCATTAATGCAATTATCTAATCAACCAATCACATGGCAGTTGCTTCAATGCATTTAGGGGTGTGGTCCTGGTCAAGACAATCTCCTGAACTCCAAACTGAATGTCAGAATGGGAAAGAAAGGTGATTTAAGCAATTTTGAGTGTGGCATGGTTGTTGGTGCCAGACGGGCCGGTCTGAGTATTTCACAATCTGCTCAGTTACTGGGATTTTCACGCACAACCATTTCTAGAGTTTACAAAGAATGGTGTGAAAAGGGAAAAACATCCAGTATGCGGCAGTCCTGTGGGCGAAAATGCCTTGTTGATGCTAGAGGTCAGAGGAGAATGGGCCGACTGATTCAAGCTGATAGAAGAGCAACTTTGACTGAAATAACCACTCGTTACAACCGAGGTATGCAGCAAAGCATTTGTGAAGCCACAACACGCACAACCTTGAGGCGGATGGGCTACAACAGCAGAAGACCCCACCGGGTACCACTCATCTCCACTACAAATAGGAAAAAGAGGCTACAATTTGCACGAGCTCACCAAAATTGGACAGTTGAAGACTGGAAAAATGTTGCCTGGTCTGATGAGTCTCGATTTCTGTTGAGACATTCAGATGGTAGAGTCAGAATTTGGCGTAAACAGAATGAGAACATGGATCCATCATGCCTTGTTACCACTGTGCAGGCTGGTGGTGGTGGTGTAATGGTGTGGGGGATGTTTTCTTGGCACACTTTAGGCCCCTTAGTGCCAATTGGGCATCGTTTAAATGCCACGGCCTACCTGAGCATTGTTTCTGACCATGTCCATCCCTTTATGACCACCATGTACCCATCCTCTGATGGCTACTTCCAGCAGGATAATGCACCATGTCACAAAGCTCGAATCATTTCAAATTGGTTTCTTGAACATGACAATGAGTTCACTGTACTAAAATGGCCCCCACAGTCACCAGATCTCAACCCAATAGAGCATCTTTGGGATGTGGTGGAACGGGAGCTTCGTGCCCTGGATGTGCATCCCACAAATCTCCATCAACTGCAAGATGCTATCCTATCAATATGGGCCAACATTTCTAAAGAATGCTTTCAGCACCTTGTTGAATCAATGCCACGTAGAATTAAGGCAGTTCTGAAGGCGAAAGGGGGTCAAACACAGTATTAGTATGGTGTTCCTAATAATCCTTTAGGTGAGTGTATATATATATATATATATATATATATATATATATATATATATATATATATATATATATATATATATATATATATATATATATATATATATATATATATATATATATACACACATATAAAAATAATGTATACATTATATAATGCCCATGTTAATGAATGACGGGTGTCCACTGGCACGAAGCAAGCAGAGCAAAGCGAGCATTTCTGTTCCGCACCGCTCAAAACACTCGTTCTGTTCCGCGCCAGTGGACACGCACCATACAGGGTCGGCAGTCACGCTTCTGATGTGAACGCTTCATTGATATGGGCAGTGACAACACGTCTGCTCGTGCTCCTCTGACGCTTGTGATGTGAAACTGTTTAAAACGAAGACTTTGGTTAACCTTTGAAAGGACGATCATCGTCACACTGCAACATTCAAATCTGCAACATTCAAATCTGTGTTCGCGCTGCTGCTGATCCGGAGAGAGCAGCTGCCATATGAACCAGCTTCACAAACAAACAGTCTTTTCAACCAGACATTATCGTTATTTATGTGTTACAATCATTTAATAACAGGGGATAAAACACAGTATTGATCAAAATAAGAGTAAATTTTCACACTTTAGTATTGTATTGCTTATCGTTACGCCAGGAGGTGGCGACAAGTGAGTGTTTAAAAAAAAAAAATTTTCATTGAATCATTCATTTAAAAGATTTATTCACTAACGCTGAATCATCCAATAACGAAACAAGTCGTGATGAATGAGACATTGAACAAAATAAAAAACATCTTTGAATGGAGTCAAATTAATCTTTTAAATAGACTACAGCAATGACAATTTTGTCAGAACCTCTAGTTTGCATGTTATTTTGTTTAGTTGTCTGATGTTTTTTTTTTTTCTCTCTTCAGAATCGTGGGAGAATCGCGATCTCCATTTTACTTATTTTTTTGTTTTTTTTTTGTGATTCTCAATTTATCCAGAATCGTGCAGCTCTATGGAAACACCAAAGACGCTTTAATATATTATGCGTTTTATTAGACCGGTGAGCAAGTTTTTGGATACATTCATCGACAGAAAACTAATCATTGTTATAGAACACAGCTAGTCTTATTGTTTAAATCTCGTTTTCTTAATTTACAGCAAGTACCATGTTTTACCATGCCTAATATCGATCTAGATAACTGCATTGTGCATCAAGTGTCTCATAGTAGCATTATAACACAACTTTCAAAACACTCAAATGTATCTAATATGATAAAACAGCGATGTGTTACCCCACATACACATGACCAGAAGAAGCGGAAGCAATAATGCGGCATAATAAAAGCTCTCAAGCCGTGTCACGCTTGTCTCTCATTAGCATTCGCTCCAGCTGCCTCGTTCCGCGTCAATGGCTTTCAGGCCCACCCTGATACTACAGTAACATTAATAGATTAGCTCATCCATGAATATTATTTCTGCCCGAGTCGTATCGGACTCTTTCCCACCGGCTGTAGAGGTGAAGACAACAACTCCCACGATATCAAGGCTTCATCAAGCTACGCCTTTGTTTTTGATAAGCGATCTCTAGTGGCGAAAATTACATATTGTGCCTTTATTCATGCAATAAATATATATTACTTTGCATTGACCTGACCAGGCAGCCAATGTATGGCAGCCGCCACACCATGCCATACCAATTGACGCCCCTGATTATGAGTAAATATGTAAGTGATTTAGGGATGGTTTTTCCCCCCAATGTTTCCTTTCAAATACTCAATCAAAAGGACAAGTACTCAAGTGCATTATTTTAACCAATGTTCATCAATGTTATCACCAATGTTTTTTTAAAACACAACACGAACATAATATTACAAAGTAAAACTGTGCAAAAAAGAACAAGTGAATTTGACAGTACTAGTCAGAATGTGTAACTTTGGTTGTGGATGTGCTAAAACATGCACACAAAGAACTGACAACATGGCATTCTCATTATAATGTCATGTATATGACAGATTGGCGCTGCAAAACATTACTGGTGTGCATCTTGAGAAAACAATTGCACTGACATTTTCAGATGTCAGTGCAAATTGCTTTCAGTTAAGACACCTCAAACATGCATTTTAGTCTGGGACTAGGCTTAAGCCTCATCTGTGAAACTGGGGGAGAGTTTCACAGTTTTCTGGTATGATGTGCACCCAACGCCAATGGCAGACTGCAAAGTACCGCTCAAAATGCCACCATAACCAATCATAAAAAAGAAAAATATATATAAGACATGCAATCATCGTTTTTATGATAGGTCACTCACTGCTTTCACTTTCTAGTACTCTGAGTAGGATGTAGGAGTAAAATGAGTAGGATGACTTTCTTTTTTCCAGGATCTCTCTTTCTCCTCTGTGAAAGGTCATTCAGAATCAAACAGGTCTAAAGAAATTTTCCTGGAAGTGGCCACTGATTTAATCTTTGTCTGCCTTTTTTTTTTTTGCCTCTTCAGGGCACAATCTGAATATATTTAGGTTAAAAAAAGCATTACTGATGAAAGCAAACACTTAATGTCATTTAAAAAAAAAATAATACTTACTGACTGTAACAACAAATAAAGCCTTTAGGAAAAAAAGAAGCAACAATCATGTTTTATTATGAATTCTTGTTATGGCTGGATTTATAGAGGGGAAGAACAAAAACTTAAAGAGTTTAGAGGTCATTTAATTGAACAGCCAAAATTTGTTTCCCTAAATTATTAACTGATACTTTGATTCACTCTCTACCAGACTATGTGCAAGAGTCACAATGCAAACAAGGAACATACCATAAAACTGTGAAAGGTGTTTGGGTAAAAAACAATGGAGATTGTTATTAAGTTAAACGGGAAGAATGTTCCTGTTCATACCATGAGCCTAATGAGCTGTGCTAAACCAACAGTTCCACTATATACCAACTGTGAAAGTAAATTCATCCCATGTACAGACACGATTAGGCAGGTCACAACCTGATGACAAAGATCACAAGTGGGCTACAACCTAACAAGGATTAATGCAAATCACAATTATAATATAGAATGGATAACAAGGAACAAATGATATCCATTATTATGAACTCTACAACAAAGATATTTGTACATGCGTAAGCATTAACATAAAAGAGTTTCCACGGCAAACGACTAAATTTAGAATGCTTGGAGTAATTATTTCTCTGAACCAGCTTACAAGATGCTTGCTTTTCCTGGAGCCGTTTAATATTTTTTTAACCACCATATGCAATCTACGACTGTAACTCTCTCACCCAGGTGACGACGAACAACAAACAAGAGAACTTTACTTTTAACCAGGAACATGCGGAAAGGAAACCCACAGACACTTTAACTTTCTCAGAAACAGTATTTGTAAAGTGAAACCGTCTACGCCTATATTTAAACAAAGTTGTAGAGCAAATAAAAAGGAGCGAATGCGGACTGTTTTAGCAGACCTGCTAACGTCAAAACTCACCCGCACGCGGAGGACCCTGTCTCGCGCTCCTGCGACATGAAAGTTATAACCGGAACATACAGTCTTCAGACAGCTTGCTTTTAAACCTCGGCGGACACCGACCGGAACCGAATTGAACTAATGCAACATTTCTGCCTTTATCTTTGTAAAAGCCATCATTACCTTTCAGCTCCAGCTGTGAGAGAGCGTGTTCACATCGTGCCTATCTCCAGATCTGAGTGCATCCACTCCTCCCATTTCATTGTAAAAAGCGCAGGGCGGGGTTAAAACCCTGCTCACTCTGTTTACCGCACTATTTACCATACATTCACTTTGTTTACAGAGCTCTGTTCATCACTGGAATGAAAACTGATTACCTAGTGTGTGCTTTACCTGGAAAGAGTTCTTGTTGTTTCTTGTAGCCTACTACAACTGGTTGGTGTATTTTGGGTTGAGGAGGTTAAAGGTTAGGGTTAAATTCTGGCGAATAATGTATAGAATGTAAAAGGTAATAAAATAGAAGTAGTGTTTTGGAACTTGCAGGTGTCTAGCTAGACAAAACGTTGCTGGTAGACCATCTTGGATCATCAGCAGTAAACCAGCTACCATCTGGCCAATTTTAAAGGACCAGCAAAACAAACTGGATTTTCCAACATGGAGTTCAAAGTAATGAGCTTTTAATTCAGTTGGGGTTTTTTTCGCCGCCACCCCAAAACTCATCTAACTAACTACCCCGACCAGGATGGAAGCCCAGATAAGACCAGCTAACCAGTTTTTCACCAGGGATGTGTTGAAATTCACAGGGCTCTGCTGGATTCCCTGTGCCAAGTTGGCTGAAGTAAGGTCAGATGTTATGCATGACTCTGTGGTCTGTCACGGGGGGAAATAAGTCATGTTTTTTTAATGAATCTCAGTTTCCATTGCACACCACATGACAAAGTTGTTCCTGCTGCCTCCCGTCTTCACACAAACGTATCTGTCCATGTTTATTCTTTCTTGTCTATTGCTTCATATTAAAGTTAACAAGTAAGTATATCCATTCAAAATAGGATGTCTCATTAGGAACAATAGATATGTTAGAAGGGTGTGAGCTGAGGGAGATCATGCGTCATGATCGGTTGTGCTCAGTTTAGTTGTCATCAGAATAGACAGGTGGGGCTTTGTCTGACTTCAGTAAACTGAAAGGTTTCAGGAGGAGCATGTTCATATGAATCCACCAATCACAACACTGAGGAAGTATAAACAGCCCTTACCTCATTCCATCCGATAATTCTTGTGGCATTCCTGCACCACCCTAACTTTTTTTTTCTTGAGTCTTGAAAGCAATACCTTTCTTTATGGACAGCAAACCAGATCTATAAATTTTTCACATCAATTGAATGAAAACACTCTTGATACCACTATAGTGCAAATGCTTACATTTTATTAACTGCTATTTTTTCTATTACAAAATACACTACTGTTCAAAACTTTGGGGTCAGTACAACTAGTAAGAATTTTATACTTTTATTCGGCGATGATGCATTTATAATATTACAAAATATTTCTATTTTTAAATAAATGCTCTGTTTAACTTTCTATTCATCAAAAAAACCTGATAAAAATTTAATTGATGAAATAATAAGAAATCTTTCTTTAGCACTAAAGCAGCATAGTAGAATAATTTCTGAAGGATCATGTGACACTGAAGACTAGTAATGGCTGCTGAAAATTCAGCTTTGCCATCACAGGAATAAATTACATTTTACAATATATTAAAATAGAAAACAGTTATTTTTAAAAATGTATTATTATTTCACAATATTGGTGTTTTACTGTGTTTTTGGTGAAATAAATGCAGCATTGGTGCTGTGCATAAGAAACTTCTTTCAAAAACATTAAAAAATCTTATCGAGTTTCATGAAAACAAAATTACACAAAACTTGATGATCATATTCTCAAGCTTGATTTGAGATGATCCAAAGAACATCTTGTGATCAGTGGATCAAGAATATTTGACCATCTGTTCAGTAAGAGTCACAAGATCAATTTGATTTGATTAACAGATTTAATTAGTGACCCAAAAATAGTGCAGAACCTGAAATCCTACACCTTTTAAATCTCAGGGCCCGTATTCATGAAAAATCTTAATGCAAAGAGTAGCTCCTAGTGACAAAATTCTAAGAAAATTCGTAGAAAGGTGGGCGTTTCCTCTTAAAATTAAAGAAAAAAGAAGAAAGTAATTCAGAAAGCATCTTAATCCTTAAAAGACGTCTTAAGGTCCAAAAGTGTTAGGAAGTACGGATGAGGACATTTAAGAGGCTTAAGAGTTTCTTTAGCAGCGGAGAAAATGGACGAAATGAGAAGAGGGAGAAGAAATGTGTTGCACACAATGCATGAGTGAGTTAATAACACTACAGGCACTACACTTTAGATCGTGCAGGGATCATGTTTGTGACCGATCTTATTAGAGACACGCTAACACCTCCGACACAGTGCAGAAATGCCATAGCGACAGAAATGGAAGTAATCACTACATTAACATATTTTGCAACTGGAAAAATGCACCTATGCTGCAGTGATGATTTGGGTCTGTCACAACCTTCTATAAGCAAAGTGACCACACAATTACAGAAATTTCAGAACCTTATTGTGTCGCTGTTCATTTCCTATCAAATACATTAAGTACAACATTAACAGCATGGTAAATAAAAAATAAAGAATATATATATATATATATATAATGTGAGAGAGAGAGAGAGAGTACGGTAAAACAGGTAAAATGACGCCTGTAATTTCAAAGTGAAGGTTTATATAGACCCTATGCTTAAAAGCGCTTTTTTTCCCTTTTTGACAACCAACCAATCACAGTCTTCAAAAGACTGTGTCATACATAGCAACAGGGTCAGCCCCGCCTCCTCACTAAGATAAAAGTTTTTGTATTTTCCTCGCTCAGAGTTGCTCTCAGATCGGTCCTGAATCATTCTTACGCTAAGACTCCTACGTAGAAGTTTTTAAGGTAAATTAGGAGCTTTCTGAGAGGATTCTTAGAAGCTTTATGAATACGGGCCCAGATCTTCAATGTGGTTCCAGACTTTTGGACACTACTCTATACAAATGTGAACAGTTAAAACCCCACCTGAGTTAAAAATATACTTCCATATACAGACTCTGGACCACAGAATAACATATAGACTCTAGGAATACCTCCTAACATCTGTCAGTCATGTCTGTTGCATCATTTCTGGCTTGTTTGCATGCCAGCCATGCTAGCAGCAACCTTAGATCCATAGTTATGCAAAGACTGAACTATTATAGCATTTGGTATGCACATGGGCCAGACAGGGATCATAGATTCAAAAACATCCACATCAGTGATCTATCAAAAAGCCCTTAATTTACATTTTGCTTAAATCTGAGAGGATGTCTCAGTAAAACATCCCCACACACTGGCTACCAACAACAGAGAGATGTTCAAAACCATAGATAATAATACTGCACTGTTTTCCAACGTTAAAAGGGCAGATAAGAGGAACTGAATGGGTCATTAGCAAGTCATAAAAGAAAGATGTCAAGAGGGCTCTGTTAATGTGATTAGATTACTTGGAGAGAGTCAGAGAGGATGTTCAAGCCTTGCAATTTGTACCCTCAAAATCTCATTGAGTTTATTCTCAGAGCCTGTTTCTAAATTAAGGCTATTTCTGCACTAAGCAAGTTGTTTTTTTCGTTGAAGATGTACCATTTACAAGGCAGTTAAAGGGATAGTTCACTCAAAAATGAAAATTCATCCTACACTTTTTTCAGTGGAACATAGAAGATATTTTGAAAAATGTGTCAGTGAATTTTTGCGCACATCCAAACATCACTTAAGCAGATGCTCGATCAAAAGAAAACAGATGAAATGCAAAAGAACCGGCACACTATTTCTGCTCCCACAGAAGTTTAATAAATTGCAACATTTTGACTATTTAAACACACGCACACACACACACACACACACATATATACATATACACACATACATACATACATATACACACATACATACAGAGCCTTTGGCAAAAATATATGAAATGGTGTCAATCGCCAATTGGTCGGTAGTATTTGAATGAATTCTAGCAATGCAATGTTGTGAGATGATGAATGTGAACAAACATGAACATGAACTGCAGCTCTTAAAGTGACAGCAGCCTAATAGGCCTATACTTGCTGCCATCTGTGTCCTTAATGTTAATCAAACAACAAAAGACAAAGAAATATCGCTAACTGCTCTTTATTGAATAATTTTTGTAACTTTAATAATGATTAATCTATGTTTAATTTATAGAGCAAAGACTATGAAGTGTTATTTTACATTTAATTACTTTCTCTTAAATTTCTGTACCTGAAAACTGTGAATTTTCACTAAAATTCACATCTAAAATTTTGATGTCATAACTGCCTGTTTTTGCAAAAACAGTACCATGGCTGGTAAAAAATATTAATGGCTGGTAAATTATCTTAAAGGTGCACTGTGTAAATTTTAGCGGCATCTAGCGGTGAGGTTGCGAATTGCAACCGCCCACCGCTCACCGCTCACCCCTCCCTTTCGAAGCACATAGAGAAGCTACGGTGGCCGACACAGGACAAAGATGTCGTTGTCTGATACAGCAGAGAGTAGCTAGCGCTCTGTAGAGCAGTTTGTCCGTTTCGGGCTACTGTAGAAACATGACGGCGCAAAATGGTGACCACTGTAAGGGGACCCGCGGTGTATGTAGATAGAAATGGCTCCTTCTAAGGTAATAAAAACATAACGGTTCATTATGTAAGGTCTTTATACACCACTGAAAACATAGATATGTATATTATATTGCATTTCTGTCAATAGATCCTCATAACTATTACACACTGCACCTTTAAGTCACCAGCCATTGGCAGGTGTGGCAAAAAGTTAGTTTTAGGCCCTGCATACACACACACACACACACTACCTACTATGTACACTACCAGTGGACTAGCTTACACAACAATTCAGATACTCAGTATTAGGAACATATCTGTTTTCTTTATAAATCAATATTTTCAAACAATGTAAGTTTATAAGACAGTATGTGAAAAAAAATATTTAATAGGCTAAAACACAACTACAAGCCAAGTATACTTAGAATACTTCATTATACTTTTAAGTATCAAAAGACTGAGTAGGCCAAATATACTTAGACTTTTCTATCAGTACAAGTCAAGTATACTTGAGTGCAATATTTCTGAGAAGTACATAAAGTATATTTCTGAGAAGTACATAAAAGTAGACTTTTATTTTTAGTTAAAATGAAGTATACCAATAGCACACTTGAATAAACTTCTTTTTCGTAAGGGAGGCTGTGAAAATAAATCTGCATTGTTAATCCTTTTGATCTTTCATCCTCTTGTTTTGAAACTAACATGATATTATGACAACATATTATGAAAGAAAATATTAAAGCAGTGTGTCAAATAAGTAAAATGTCAAGCCTCTACTGTTCTCTGTCAACACTGAATCTTCTGTATATCAAATATTCTAGGCTAAATCAAAGAAACAGTTTCCTGGAGCAATGTACACAATAGTTTATATGGCGGATTTTAACAGTATGCTGTTTTTGGTAAATGTTATGTGTCTAGGTGTGTAATGGAGGCCAGCTAGTAAGAGCTGTGCGAGTAAACCTCACTCCCCGGCCTCAAGAGGCGCACTAGCGACTTTAGCATTTTTGTTTGCGCGCCTGCCTCCCATGCCAGAAACGCTGATTTGAATCCCACTCTCATCGGTCAAGTAGAACCAGAGGGGATACTGGTGCATGATGGCGGGAAGGAGATAATGTGTTGGGTTTAGAGTAATATTTAATAAAAAGAGAGTTTTCTGACAAATGGTCTTAAGTGACTGATTGAAAAAACCCACTGTAGAATTAGCTATTGTCATCAAATACAAAATGTACTGTATATTGGTGGTGGTTGAGAAGATTCCCACCTTCTATATGTAAAGCGCTTTGAGTGCCTAGAAAAGCGCTATATAAATGTAATGAATTATTATTATTATTATTATTATTATTACTGACCAAAAACACACACTTAACCTTCCCTTAAGCCCAGACTCAAACCTAAAAAGCAAGCATTAACAATAAACATTTTCATGCTTATATAGTGCATTCACTGTTTTTGCAGAGGCCCATAACTGGTAAAATATGACTTCTCTCTGTCTGGAGCTCCCAGGACAAAGAGTAAATGACTATTAATAGCTATAATTCTGAACATTTTTACTTCAGATGTGTGTATACAACTGTAAATGCATACAGTGTTGTATATTTAAATCATTACTGAGCATATATAGGTATCATACAGATCAATACCACAGGTCTAAAATTTCACACGGCTCGGCTGTGGTTCTGTGGTCTGATTTCTGTGGAACTAAAGGAAATACCCCTGATGTGTCTTCATACCTTGCGTGCATGTTTGATTATCATGGCAAAATGTTATTTTAGTGCTGTATTTTATGCAAAATATTTGTATCATGACCCACTTCTGCATTATTAGTTTATGTAGTAAGCAAGGTTAAGATGACTGACATTAAGTTGTTAATCCACCAAGACATGCTGAGAAGAACAAAATGTGCTTTGTTCTGTGGTCTTGCGGCCAGCTCTCCTCAAAGGCCATTAAGCACTGAGCAAGCTGCTTGTTTTGCTTGCTTACATATACTCAGTACAGTAGAATTCGAATGTTGTTGGTTCTATGAAACCCTGTAACCATAGCGATGGTAAGGAAGAGAGCATTATCATCACCAGGGGAGACAGAACCACGGAAACGGAACGAGGGACACTGAGTGTATGTTCTGTACACAAGGCCCCTCCTTGAGCATTTTCAAAGAAAACCCTGTCGACGCCATCTGATTGCTGCTTTGAAATGATGTTGCGTTGTTCCAAGACAAATCCATACAGAGACCCTCAAAAGTGTGAGATGGTTCGTTGTTGTTTTTGTCACATGTTGTTTATGAGCGCTCGAAGCATATAAAGCTGCCCATGGATACAATACCAAGTCTTCAAACATGCAGATACACAGAGCAAAAGACAGACTTTCCATTTGAGACCATTAGCTCTGTTTCTCCCTGAGGGATGTCTTTTTAATAGACATTAAGCACAGACTATTAGGCCTAATTTCCTGCAGAGTCTTTGTGACATAAAAAAAAACCTCATCATCTAAGCTGTCCGTGGTCATACAGCGTGCCACATGCGTGCAAAGTGAGGATTGTGGAACCGCTTTCATTTGCAAAGAAGGCTTATTTGGGCTTTTCAGTTACACACTATCGTTCAAAGGTTTTGGGTCAGTAAGACTTTTTAATGTTTGTGATCCCTGTTGAAAAAAACAGCATATGCTGGTTAGGTATGTTTTGAAGCATGGCAGCTGGTTTGAGCTGGTTTATGCTGGTCCTTAGTTGGTCATGAGCTGGTTTAAGCTGGTCCTGAGCTGGAGCTAGTTGCTTAGGAACAGTTTAGGACCAGCACTTGCCCATCTTAAACCAGCTCAAACCAGATGCCATACTTCAAAACATACCTAACCAGCATATGCTGTTTTTTTTCAACAGGGATATCTGATATATTAAACAATGTTAACAAACTGAACCATATTTTAAAGTGTCCACAAACAATGATGCAAATAAACACCACACTGTGATATTGTGAAATATTATTACAATTTAAAGTAACTGTTTTCTATTTTAATATATTTTAAAATGTAGTTTATTCTTGTGATGGCAAAGCTGAATTTAATGCATCCTTGCAGAATATCCTTGCATCCTTTTTTTAAAATTAAAAATTAGACTTTTATATAAGGGATAAAAGGGAATAAATAAATAATAATCATAATCAGGGCTTGACATTAACACCCGCCAACCGGCCAAATGCAGGTGGATTTCAGCAGTGGCCTGTAAAGCAGTCACTCCTACTAGACACTTTGACGGGTTAAATTTTATATATAATATATACATTTTTTAGTTGTAGTCTTTTAAAAAGGCATCTGAAATAATAAACTAAGTGCAATGTAGTGTTGTCAAAAATATCAATGTTTCGGTACATATCGATACTGAAATATCTGAAACGCTTCCAATACTTTTTTTTTTTTTCGCAGAATAGATACACAATACCAGCTGCACTTTCTCGCTCTCTCATCTCTCCGACAGCGAGTGACACACAAACACGCCTCCCCTCACTTACTCACTCACTCGTTTTATGTGCTCCGGATGAATATTGTTGGTGTTACAGGGCTTGAATTTCGGTGTGGGATTGCAAGTATTGCACATCATTTTATTCATTCCCGCAGATTTTGTGCTCACACCCAAAGTGCATGCACATAAAGCCGCCTCTCAGTACTAAATTTATTTCTTTTTCTTTTTTTAACAGTCAAATACACACAAAATAATGTCACAATGCCGGTCTTGGCGAGTATTCCAATAAACACAGTCAGTTATGTTTTAAATGAATTTAAACAGTTGAGAAAAAAAACGCATGTGTAACAGTATAATGGATCCGTTCGTCAGGTCTTAAAGTGACAGCAGCCTAATATAACTGCTGCCAAATTATGAGATAATATTAAAACTATCTATATATCCGTTTTCCACCATGGTATCAATGTCAAAATTGTGGCCAGTGAAAATGCTGAGTGGCTAGTAACTTTGGAAAACCACTAGGCACAGTGGCTGGTGAGCAAAAAGGTTCATGTCAAGCCCTGAACATAATAATGAAAATTTTGATCATAGAAGCAAAAAGGTAAATCAGTTATCTTTCATTTTCCGGTTCATACAGAAACTACTGTGGGAAACATTGGCTTGTCAATCACAGCATATAATTATTTGAATAACAAAAAATAGCAATGTTATTATATGGTGACCCAGATATTGATATAATATCATATTATAATATCACCGTGCCCATACTGATTCCCACCCATGATTGTAGATCTAGGACATACTGTAAGTTCCCAGAGGCATCTCTCTCTCTCTCTATCTCACACACACACACAGCAGGGTAGTGGGTCAGATTACAGAGACTTTGACAACAGAGTCCTTCTACAGGATCTGCCACACCTTTAACTCATTAGCACTGATCAATAATGCAGCGCTCCCAGTACATTTATTTCACTGTCAGTGTTGCCAGGACAACATAACAACCACAGCCACAATGCATCTGCCACCGGAGGAGATGAAAAGATCAGTCAGAAGGAAGCAGAAAAAAAATATGATTAAGAGATGGGAACTATTGAATAAAAGAGTCAATTATATTCTAATTTGGCATAAAGACATCAACATATAGACTAAAAATATCTCCCATTTCTGTAATTCAGTTTGAGCATCTCACCATGTAGCAGATGCCCCTTATTCAAAGTCAATTACAATTCACGCACGGACGCACCTACCTGGAGGAACCTGACATTGCCGAAGAGCTACCACCAGCATCTATGCAGTTTTCCCCCCTCCTTTTCTTCCTTCTTTTGCAGTGCTCTACCATTAGTTTAGGATGTGACCTCACTCTGACTCTGGGTCAGTACCTCATCGTCTTTTGTAACATCAAACCACCAGATATGCCGGATCTCCATACTGCTGACTATGGAGTAAAAAAGAGCTTGTCTTTCAGCCTAGTCACTGAATCCAAGTGGGCGTTCTCAGTTCTCTCTGGCACAGAGGACCATCTGTCCTCAAGGGGAACAGTCACCTGTGCCTAAAGAATTTGGCAAAAATCAACCTAAAACACTAGACCCTTAAGCCTAAAGCCTAGTCCCAGACTAAAATGCATGTTTGAGCTATTTTAACTGAAAACAACTTGCACTGACATATCTTAAAATATTGTTTTGTTTTGTCAAGATGCACACCAGTAGTTTTTTTTTCTCTAGGGCACATTTATAAAAGCTACTTAAATTCCCTAATTGAACTAAGGCCTAATCCTGGCTTAATTTAAGCCCTGTCTGTATAACCAGGCCTACAACTTTATCTTCACACTGACTAAACATTTATATCTGGAACCACATCTTTACAGTATACCCTTACAAAAAATAAGTTTACTTCAAGTTAATTTTATTAAGTATACTTAAGTAAATTTCAAGAGTATTTTTAAGAACACTTTATGTAGTAAGTATACTATTACTGTACTAGTAGTATACTTGTAAGTTTACTATTTTACTACTACTTGGGACTAAATTGGCCCACTTTTTAGTGTATAAAAGTATACTTTTATGTACACTTTAAGTGTAACAGTAGTAAACTGAGTACACAACTAGTTTACAACTATATTTTTCGTTTATATACTGCTACTATACTACAAGTGAAAGTATAGGTATACTGATAGTTTACTAGTCAAATACTTGTACAACATTTGTTTAGTTTATGAAAGTACACTTTGAAGTATACTCTCAGTAAACTAGTTTAGTAGTTTTATATACTTCAAGTATACTTGCAAGTTTTCTATAAGTGAACTTAACATCATACATATATTTTACTATTTAGGGCCCGAGCACCAATGGTGTGAGGACCCTATTGGAATTGCTCAGCCTATTATTATTCTTCTCCCAAATGAATCGCATTTTTGATGGCCTAAACATGCTCGAAAACTCATGAAACTTTGCACACGAGTGAAAAGTGGTGAAAATTTACGTCTGATATGGGTTTCAGAATTAGGCGTGGCAAAATGGCTCGATAGCGCCACCTACAACATTTCAACGAAGTGCCCCTCCCGCTACATTTCACGTACAGGTGTGAAATTCGGTAGACACATGTAAAAGCCCAATACCTACAAAAAAGTCTCCTGGTATGAAATCTGAAAACCAACAGGAAGTGAGATATTTTGAATTTTCTTTGCAAAATTGTTGCAAATTTTGCCATTTCCAGACGTTGTACTTCAACAAACTCCTCCTAGAGATTTAATCAGATCAACATCATATTTGGTCAGTCTAATCTAAAGGCCTTTGCGAAGTTAAATTGCGAAGATCTTGAGTTTTCCCTGAAGGGCGTGTCCGTGGCGGCCTCACAAAGTTCGATGTTTCGCCATAAAACAGGAAGTTGTTGTAACTCGGTCATACAATGTCCGATCTGCCCCAAACTTCATATGTTTGATAAGAGTCCTGGCCCGAAGACATCTACATGCCAATATTCAGTTACAGGCATAGCGCCACCTGTGGGCAACAGAAAAGACCATGTTTTACACTGTGATGAGTATCCTCATTGAGATTTAACCAGATCAACATCATATTTGGTCAGTCTAATCTTAAGGTCTTGGTGATGTTAAATTGTGAAGATCTTGAGTTTTCCCTGAAGGGCGTGTCCGTGGCGGCCTGTCAAAATCTGATGTTTCGCCATGACACAGGAAGCTGTTGTAAGTCAGGCATACAATGTCCGATACGCCCCAGACTTCACATGTTTGATAAGAGTCCTGACCTGAAGACATCTACATGCCAATAATAGTCAAAGCGCCACCTGCTGGCAGCAGGAAGTGTGGCACATTGAAGTGACTTTGCCATATTTCTCCTATATTTACCCACTTAAATGCATGTCGCCCACTATTCGCTGTTTTCCTGAGGCCACCGGGTCGCGGTGCTCCCGGGTGCGAGGGCCCTTTCTTCGCTGCTTGCAGCTTTAATTATATATTATTTTTGCACATTAAGTATGTTCCTATTTAGGTATTAATTTTTATACTTGAAATACAGTGGTTCAACCTTGTTATGAAGCGACAAGAATACTTTTTGTGCGCAAAAAAACGAACAAAACAAAAATAACAACTTTATTCAACAATTTCTTCTCTTCTGTCAGTCTCCTAAGCTGTTCACGTTGTAAACACAGTGCAGCGCTTCCAGGCTCTGTATTGGCCAGCTCCTGCGTCAGCATCACACGCATACGTCATGGTGCTCACGTGAGCAGCGTCGGCCAATACAGAGCCGCCATTCTGACGTAGAACCCGGAAATGTCACACTGTGTTTACAACATGAACAGTGTATAGGCGATTGACACAGAAGAGAAGAGATTGTTGAATAAAGTTGTTATTTTTGTTTGTTTTTTGCGCACAAAAAGTATTCTCGTCACTCCATAACATTTAGGTTGAACCACTGGAGTCACATGGACTATTTTAACGATGTTTCTAATACCTTTCTGGGCCTTGAAAGTGCGTTGCAGTCTATGTGGGGTCAGAAAGCCCTCAGATTTAATCAAAAATATCTTAATTTGTGTTCCAAAGATGAATGAAGGTCTTACGGGTTTAGAACGACATGAGGTTGAGTAATTAATGACAGAATTTTCATTGTTGGGTGAACTATCCCTTTAAAGCTACAGCAGACAATGACATTCTAGAGAATTGTGTGCTTTCAATCATTTACTGAGAATAGATTATAGAACTCTAAGAATCCCAACATCATTTACTGAAAGTTCTATATTATTAATGAAACAAATGTTTTGAAGGTCAATCTTTAGTTCTCATCTAATTTTAACTGTCTCACTCAACCACTCTTCAGTAATGAGATTAATGCAGAGTAAATGGAGACTTTTACTTCTTGCTTTTTCTGCTTCTCAGATTTGTATAAGTAAGCTTACGTGTTTTCTTTAGAACTACAGAAGATATCTCAACATTCAAGTGCGATTATATACATCATTTTTCAATTTCAGTCAGACCAATAAATGATCATTTTCAATTTAATCATCTATAAACTCTAGTCCAACTGAAATCTGCCAGTCCAAACTAAAAGTGGGGTCACATTTACTGATACATACTGTTGTTCATGGATTCATTTAGCTGCGCTTCATACATCGCTACAGTTGGCCTTGGCATTGTGTGCATACGCAGACAGATATGTGATGAACGCCACGTAAGCAAGGTATCATAAATACAATCTTTGTGCATGCATACTTGCCAGATTGAATACTGTAACTTGATTAAAATTTAAATGTATTTGTCAGTGTCACACATTGTGCTCAGATAAGCCAAAATACCCACTTCTGCAATCATATCATAGATTAGGAAGAATATGACCTCATTATCTAAGCTCTCCTATCCATATTAAGGTCATAGCTCTACTCCTTCTTTGTTAAGAACTGTCTAATGTATATAGATTTTAAAGGTTTAGTAGAAACATCTGAGACCAAATGAAACATTACTAAGAACCGCATTAAGTCATGAAATTAGGTCATCAAGGCTATTCATATATTTCATTATGAGCAGTACAAGATTTGGATCATATGTTTTATGAAGAAAAGTGATCTGATGACTGCCCTATAAATAAACAGGACATCCCACAATCCTAACATCCCAAGTCAACACTCTACACAAAGGGATTTATGCACCAAATTCCCTGAAGAACATGAGACAACAAAAGGATTTCTAAAAGGTTAGCTGATTTTAAAGGTGAACAATGAACTTTACACAGTACCTCCCCTCTGCTTTCTGTCTCCCATCTCCTCTCCTATTCGCGGCACAATCTCTACACTGGAAAAAGAGAGCAAACCCATAAATATAACCCTTTTAACTTCCAGCAGACATGTAAACAGGCCTGGGAAGATTCTTAATGTTCCATAGACAAAGAGAGAGAGGAAGAGGAAAGATCGCAGCAGTTTACTCACTGTTTACTTTGACCAGACTCCTCTTTCCAGCTATAAAAGGCATAAGTCTTCAGGCCTTGATCTCACTCTCAGCCAGCTGAAAGCTCTTCACAGGCTCTTGACCAGGCTTGACTTGTGTGTGAATGTGTGTGGATTCGCTCTCGAATGCTTGCTACACAAGATACCCAGAAAGCCAGTATTGCAAGACACTATTTATGGAACCAACATTGCCTAAACTACATGTAGCTAAAGGTCAGAGGGCAAACTCACTTCAGAATCTCCTCTCGATGGATTTACAGAGGACCAGACAAGAATTACATGGAAAAAATAGTTTGGTTTCTTTTTGTTTCTCAGAATGTCCCTCAGAAAATGAAGCAGCATAGAAATTATCAAGGGAAGAGAGAGAGAGAGAAAGAGCGAGCGAGAGAGAGAGAGAGAGAGAGAGAGAGAGAGAGAGAGAGACTGTGTGATCTAGAGTGCTGATTATATCCAGAAAATAAAGGAAGCCTGTGTTCTTAGAGTAACCTGGACAAAATTACACAAGAACACAATTACACAATTATGTGAAGTCAGTTTTCCATATCCATCACCATAAGAAGTCAAACCATAAGTCAAACCACCAATTTTTATGAAAATATAAAGTACAGTGAAACACTTCTGTGCAGGACACATGACACGAAATAGACCACATTCAGATGGAAATCTTGTGAGAAAAAGAGAGAAACAGGATAAGACTGATAAAAGTAAGATATACAAAAGAAAGAAAGTGTGTGAAACAGAGAACGATTCAAGATACACCTGGGCTGTTTCTATTCTGTTTCTATTCTGCCTTTCTGTTTCTATTCTGGTACTTTTGGGCATGATGTGGTTTTGAACAGAACAGGAAAGAGTTCAATCTCATGTGCAGTGCATGTGCTCTTCTGTGGCTACACAGGAAATTACAGTACCCTCAATGCAAAAAAAAGAAGAAAAAAAAGTCACAAGCGTTTTAGCCCTATTTTCTAGTACAAATGTCTAAACATCCTTAAAACAAGAAATAGTGCAAAACTGTATATGATAATGAGGCATGGTTCAGAAATTGGAAAATTCTGTCATTATTTACTTACCATAATGTCATTTAAAATCTTATTGCTTTCTTTCTTCTAAAAAGGTAACTTTTATTGAGTTTTTGTTTAATAAACATGCTGTTGATAAGGATTCTATCTATCCTTGCCATGATGCAACCAAAGCCTGACAATTATATTATTTTTATATATATATATATATATATATATATATGGTATTTTTTATCAAGTACTTCTTTTAAGGATGTTTAGATATTTTTACTGGCACAAAACACAGAAAAACTGATTAAGAAAATGATTTTGTGCTTTCTGACCATACACATTTATAGCAGAGCGCGAGATCTTGACTCTCCACTGACACACTCACACTTCCAAGTTAAAAATACGCATTCATAAATGTTTGGCTGCAGTGGGAGCAAGGCTTGTTTATACAAACTGTCCTTTTACAGAACACAGGGCCCTTTCATATCCAGATTAGAACAAGAAAATCTCAGTCTTGTCCAAGAGCACATGTGACGTATCAGTGACACTCCACCCAGATGACGTTTAATGGGGTCACATCATTATGGTACAAGACTTCAGGATGACTGTGTGTTTAGTGAAGTGCTCATCTGGGTCTGTACTTTTTTAGCTACACAAGCCTATCAGCATATTCTGTAACTTTCCATTATTAATAGCTGACCTTGAGTAAGGCATCTAGCAAATCATTGACTAATGTACTCTGGATTGTATGACCGCCACTGGAAAACTTTCTCACACACCTGTGTGAGAGCATTGTTTTGAGGAACTTGCGATTATGGGTCACACTTACATAAGTGTGATGTGACACATTTAGAGAAGTGCAGGAAGAGGAACAGAGATGAATGAAACATACAGCGGTCAATGCTCATAATCACATGGTTTACTTTACGAGAAGTGCACATGTTTGACAGTAATTCTGCAATGAATAAACCTCCGCAATGACCAAATGAGAAAGACTGGAAGTGAGGCAAACTTCTAACGTAATAATAACTGACAAATAAAGAAGTGCAACATTTCACAAGGTGTATTTCACCCCTGAACCTTACAAAACCTAAAATAATCACAATATTTTTCCGCTCTGCTTTAGTGTTCTGTCTCCCATCCTGGAAAATCACAACATCAGTATGAATACTTATAACGCCCCCTTGTGGACAATACAAAATATGGGCTCTTACACACAACCATACATCAATACATCAATAATGTCTCGCCAACTGTGAATAGAAAGGTTTTTTTCCCCCCAGCATTCAAGAGCTGCTGACAATCTGGAAATCCAGCTCTAGAAAAAAAATCTCAGTTTAGAGGGAGTTAAATTAAGAGAAAAGACACCTAACTTAGAGATTCTTGTAGTATGTCTACACAGTAAATCGTAGGGAGTCAGAATTAAGACAGAAATTAGATTGTTGCATGCATGTGTTTGTAGCATGCATAGTTATTTGTGGTAGCAGATGCATTGACAGACTGAAGTGTCAGATGTTTGATAACTGTAAGAGTGTGAACACAGACTCCTGGAATAAACTGATTAACCCTGAACACTTATGCACAGATTTTAACAGCACAAACACATTACGTGTATACAGAAATCAATTCACAATTGTGAGAAACAAAGTCATAATTACGAGAAATAAAACGTACAATTGCAACATGAGAAGTCACAATTTCAAGACACAGTCACAATTATGAAAAATAATGTCAGAAATAGAAATATAGCTGCAAGCAGCGATGACAGGCCCAAACCCCGGCGCCAGGAAAACCCTGGCGCTTTAGGAAAACTTTGCACGCCAGTCAATATGCATTTTAAGCGGGTAAACATAAAATTACTATGTCAAATTTGTTTGAATGCGCCACATTTACTGCAGCACCTGGTGTCACTATGACTGCGAACCACAACAGCCACATCCATGAGATAATTTAAATTTAGATGAAATTCATGTCATATGATGTCATAGGTCAATTTCAGAGTTATCATTTGCAGTTTAAAATGTTATAAGTCCAGGTGTATTTATCTTAAGGTCTTTTTATATTATTATTAACCTAATTATTAAACTAATTATATAAAACTATGTTGTCAGTGCCATGCAAATGAACTAGTTCTATGCCTTTATTTTGTTATTCAAACTAAAAGAAAAATATAAGGCCTAAGCAGACAGTAATGAATGGGTTAAACTCTAAACCATCAAGAGTGTAAAGCCCCTTTCACACAGAGATTCCAGAAAATACACTGATAATGTGTCCCAGGATTTGTCCCAGGACCGTTTGATTTTGGCTCATTCACACTGCCAGTGATTTTCTGGAATCTGTGCGTGCATTCACACATCCCGTTAAGATCCCGTAAAGACACGTAACATCAGGATGTGACGTGTAATGTCTCTGCAGCGTCTTAAGCTTGCTAATTCCTCTCTCGAGAAACCACACTTGTGCATTTTTTTCTGATTTATCATAAACAGCGCTAAGCTGGCGAACGATCTCAGCTTTAGCGTCATCACTACGACACACCCCTTACGGCATTGGTCCTGCCTTTTGTTCACACAGGGTGCATTCCAGGACTGATCCCAGCAATGTTACTAGGTATAGGATCAATCCTGGGATGTGTTTGCATTCACACAGAAGGCACTCTAGCAAGTCTATGGCAATTTTCTGGGATCAACGCTGTGTGTGAAAGGGGCTTAACTGACAGACAAACACAAAAACAAACACACACACAGAAAGAGGCAGAGTGAGATCTAAGGATCAGTTGGAGACTGTTTAACAGTTAGTGGAGCAAGAATGTTCACCATTTTAAACAAAAAATAAAATCTAAACTGTGACAGAAAGTTGTTTTTGATACTGTCTAAATATGTATCGAAATGCAATACCTGATAAAAGGAAGTCATAATGTCTAAAAAACACTGTTCTCATCAACAAGAGTTTGCTCAACCCTGTTTAAAAATAGGCCTGTGCCTGTTAGTGGTTATACTATGTATTACATTACACAACCAGACAACACTAATCTGTCTATTTTAACTTACACATACTGCTTTAATTTAATTTAATTGAATAAAACCAAAATATTTGACTTGCTGTTGGTCGGAGCTAATGACTGTAAATTTGAAAACTGTCCAGCTCGATAAGAACAATATATATATATACTGAGTTTGGTGACTGTAGGTAAAGCTAACCTACCACTTTAGTCAAAAGGTGGTGCTACTGAGCCCCTCCTCCATGCCCATTTCTAATGCTTTGCTCAATCCATATGATCAGCCTCCTTGAACGAACACATAGCTGAAGTTTCATCCAAATTAGTCAATGTATGCAGAAGTTATAACACGCTTCCCCTTTTTTTTTGCCATACATTTGTTGCCTCGCCACGGCCAAACCATTTGAGATATCAAAAATCCACAATTTAGCATCCTCAATGTATTGGCTTCATGTTGAGTTTGTTGGCAATTGGATGAATCCCCTAGGAGGAGTATATCAAATTCCAGAGCATACATTTTTCAAACAACCCAAAATAGCCAACGATTGGATGAATCCCCTAGGAGGAATATATCAAATTCCAGAGCATGCATTTTTCAAACAACCCAAAATAGCCGGATTCCTGTTGGGCGGAGCTTATGAATATGAGTGCGGAAGTTGTTCGGCCTGATGAGGTCTATATGTGTACCGAATTTCATACATATACGTGCAAGTGTCTATGATGTTCGGACCGCGTTCATGGGTTCGCTGTCAAGAAGGGGGCTTCTGCCCAGCCCTAATGGCGGACAATTCCGCATGCATTTTAAGGGTCCCAAAAATGCCTGAAAGGTCGAAAAAAAATTATAATAATAAACCTTAGGTTTATTATGTACAATAGGTCCTCCGCCCCTTTGGGGTTTGGGCCCTAATTATGAGAAATAAATGTGCAATTGTGAGACATTAAGTCACAATTCCAAGAAGATGTAGTCACAATTATCAGAAATAATTTTACAATTGTGAAATACAAAGCTGCAAATACAAGAAATATAGATACAATTGTGAGATATCAAGTTATAACTGCAAGAAATGAAAATACTGTAAGAAATATACTGTTGCAATTCTGAGATACAAAGCTAATAATAATTAATAATAATAATTACAAGAAACAAACCTGCAATTGTCATCATTTGAGATATGAAGCAAGAAATAAAATCACAACTGCAAGAAATAATGTTAAATTGCGAGTTATCAAAAGCTGTGATTATGAGAAATGATGTTGTAATTGTGAGACATTACTTATTTTTCTATTTGAAATTGAAATATTCAAAGTTTGAAATTGAAGTTTGATTTCGGTTGTAGGGTTTATGTAATGAAAATACAGTGACTTTTTTTGTACATCTTTTTTTGTACATTTTGTACAACACCTTTAGCTGAACCCTTTTCACATCCTAGACTCACTCTGTAATTAACAGTGTTGTTAATCTCTAAATCTAATTTGGAATGGGTCAGTTCACTTAAATCACATCTGAAGGTGTAAATCAGGGATTAAAAAAATATATGGGACATATGGTGAACAGGCATCAGGCTCTAAATCGTGACCCTTTGAGGCTTACCCACAGGGATAAACTGTGATTGGCACATATGAGTGTGAACGTGTGGGGTGAGAAATCCTATGACCTACGTTAGTGTGGCAGGAGCGAAATCAAAAGGCAAAAGGAAGCAGAAAAATACTTATCTGAAGCTATATGAGAGCAGATTCGTAAGCCGTGCTGTGCTTCAGAAGAATAAAGCGCCTGGACCATGACCCCAATACTGCGCACAGAGGGGCTGCAACCGAGTGAACTTCAGGCTCTATTTGGAGAGGAGAAGGATTATTCATGCTCCCTGAATGATATTGTTCACCACACAGAGGTAGATGTTTGACTTATACAATGTAAAAGACTAGTTCACCTTGTAAGTAAGCATTTTCAGGTGAATTTTGAAGATTGCATACAGTATGAAAGCAATACTCTGTAATGGAAGAACCACTTGATGTACATTTTTATACTGTACTGTAACACTGTAACTTACGTTTTGCTCTCTTTTGGTCTCTCAGGAGTGTGAGCAGCGGTCTGACAGTGAGAATAAAGAGGGATGTGACTTGAGTTCTCTCTCTGATCCTGCTGACTATGGGAAGCCGTGTGCAGCCCATCAACTGCAGAGACCGCTGTTCTCCAACCAGGAATACTATACAAAACTGGAGGAGCTGAAGAGAGAACACCTGAGAAACATGGCTGAGCTGGAAAAACTCTATCTGAGTCAGAACAAACCCGGTCAGAGAGAAAGACAGCACATTAATTGCTGGAGACAAAATGGAGAAGATACAGAGAGGTCTGTGATGAAAAATAAAAATCAAATTCTCTATTAAATAATAATGAGGAATGAGCAAAGCTGAACATTAAAAATAGTAATTATTATTATAAAATATGTATTTCTTATTTAGATTTATAAAATACATTTATCAATTAATTTTAGTAAATGAGTAATTTCTTATTTTAGTAATAACATTTCCTCTTAAAGGTGCACTATGTAAGATTGACAGCTAGTGGTTGAAATGGGTACTGTAGTTCAAATTCAAAATATTGGAGAGAGTTGTTTCCCCTGCCCTCCTCAGACTCGACGCTCACGCCGCACGCGTGTTACCAAATGGAGCACACGCAACAAGAACGAGCGTAACTGACAATGGAAAGCGATGAGCCTTGCAGTATACACTCACCTAAAGGATTATTAGGAACACCTGTTCAATTTCTCATTAATGCAATTATCTAATCAACCAATCACATGGCAGTTGCTTCAGTGCATTTAGGGGTGTGGTCCTGGTCAAGACAATCTCCTGAACTCCAAACTGAATGTCAGAATGGGAAAGAAAGGTGATTTAAGCAATTTTGAGCGTGGCATGGTTGTTGGTGCCAGACGGGCCGGTCTGAGTATTTCACAATCTGCTCAGTTACTGGGATTTTCACGCACAACCATTTCTAGAGTTTACAAAGAATGGTGTGAAAAGGGAAAAACATCCAGTATGCGGCAGTCCTGTGGGCGAAAATGCCTTGTTGATGCTAGAGGTCAGAGGAGAATGGGCCGACTGATTCAAGCTGATAGAAGAGCAACTTTGACTGAAATAACCACTCGTTACAACCGAGGTATGCAGCAAAGCATTTGTGAAGCCACAACACGCACAACCTTGAGGCGGATGGGCTACAACAGCAGAAGACCCCACCGGGTACCACTCATCTCCACTACAAATAGGAAAAAGAGGCTACAATTTGCACGAGCTCACCAAAATTGGACAGTTGAAGACTGGAAAAATGTTGCCTGGTCTGATGAGTCTCGATTTCTGTTGAGACATTCAGATGGTAGAGTCAGAATTTGGCGTAAACAGAATGAGAACATGGATCCATCATGCCTTGTTACCACTGTGCAGGCTGGTGGTGGTGGTGTAATGGTGTGGGGGATGTTTTCTTGGCACACTTTAGGCCCCTTAGTGCCAATTGGGCATCGTTTAAATGCCACGGCCTACCTGAGCATTGTTTCTGACCATGTCCATCCCTTTATGACCACCATGTACCCATCCTCTGATGGCTACTTCCAGCAGGATAATGCACCATGTCACAAAGCTCGAATCATTTCAAATTGGTTTCTTGAACATGACAATGAGTTCACTGTACTAAAATGGCCCCCACAGTCACCAGATCTCAACCCAATAGAGCATCTTTGGGATGTGGTGGAACGGGAGCTTCGTGCCCTGGATGTGCATCCCACAAATCTCCATCAACTGCAAGATGCTATCCTATCAATATGGGCCAACATTTCTAAAGAATGCTTTCAGCACCTTGTTGAATCAATGCCACGTAGAATTAAGGCAGTTCTGAAGGCGAAAGGGGGTCAAACACAGTATTAGTATGGTGTTCCTAATAATCCTTTAGGTGAGTGTATGTTGGTAGTATAAGATCACCTACGTTTGAAATAATTTTATTACCGAGTTGTTTTAGATCAGGTAGAATCTGTGATCTCTGACCTAGTTTGTTTGTTGGCCCAACAGTGTCGAAATACTATTGAGTAAATTGACAGTGGGCGGGATCACACAAGTATTTGAACTTAGTATGTTTCCTACATCTTTGCAAACATATTATGGTATGTTTATGCTTTATTACAGTCATAAAAAAAATTTAAGACTTAAAGGTGGCTGAAAATGAAATGATTGACAATGTACTTAAAACAAAGTTCACACTTTTAGAAGAAAATATTCTACACTGAACCTTAAAGAGTTCTGTCAGGCGCTTAATATATTGAACCTTTTAGGGGGTTCCCATTATGAGGGAATTTTAAAGATTCAGATTTAATTATTTTTGGTTTAATTTATTAATTTTTAATTTTAATTAAATTGTATAAATTAAACACTTTTTTTTATTAAATTGTATAAACACTTCATTAGTAAAAAAAAATGAAATAACCCATTATACATGAAAGTTCATTTAAGACATTTCTGCATTTCTCCCAACATCTTTGCTGATCCTGGAACAACATTCCAATCAACCAATCAGATGGACAAGTTTACAGTTTATGTCAAGTTTAGGCTTACAACCAGGGTTAGGTGCTGCTACATCATTGTTATTCACCTATTCACCTATCATTTCCCTCTGCTTTTAGGGATAACTTATGGGTAGGGATCAACAAAATATGTTGATCCAGGAACATGTCTTAATTGGAAAAATCATGGTGACCAGGGTTCAGTATTGAACCCAATTGAACCACTGTTTTCCCAAAGAGTGAATGGTTAATATTCACAATAACTTGTTTTCTTCAATAAATTGTACCTAAACACTGAGATCACGCACACAGTGTTTGATCCCTGACCTTTGACCTCTTTCAGTAGTGAACAGGTGGATCTCATACAGGTTGGCAGCAAGGTATCAGTGGCACGTCTGAAGAATGGTGCTTCTCTGAAGATAAAGGTCAGTGAATTAATCAGAAAATGAGAGCAGTGTGGAGGCTGACATGAACTCAATGATATGTTCATCATATTCAAGAACCTTTTAACGCTCTGAGAACATAGACATAGCTATAGTTGTTTATAAAGTGCCCATCAGACTGAACAAGTGACTTTTCAAGTGACTTCTGTCATTAAATGTACTCTGTTTACTTAAAGGTGCAGTTGTGAATTGCAATCACCCCGCTCACCCCTTCCTTTCAAAGCACATAGAGAAGATACGGGGGCCGACACAGGACAAAAATGTCGTCGTCGGAGAGAGTAGCTAGCGCTCTGTAGAGAAGTTTTTCCGTTTAGGGTTACTGTAGAAACATGGCGGCGCAAAATGGTGATTTCACTGTACGGGGACCCGCGATGTATGTAGGTAGAAATGGCTCATTCTAAGGTAATAAAAACATAACGGTTAATTATGTAAGGTCTTTATACACCACTGAAAACATAGTTATGTATATTATATTGCATTTCTGTCAATAGATCCTCATAAATACTACACACTGCACCTTTAAGGTTGTTACAGTCCAAATTGTTACAAATATGCAGATTTGGACACACGTTATAAAATATAGTATGTGCATTACAAAATATAACCATTATATTAGTCACCAGTCTAAATTTATTCAGCGACATTCAGTGGCCTTTCCGAGTAAAGTGTCCTTTCTATAAGAAGAACGGTGACAGTTTCCTCCGAAAATACCACTGTAAGTCAGCATATGGTTTCTTTTAGATGCTTTGTGGTTATTCTGGTGGAGTTGAGAGATCCAAACAGCTCTAGAGTGAAAAGGTCACTAACTAAATTAGCAAATTTGTAACAATCATGTGAACTCCTTTGTACAGATGGTCAGATGCTCGTTTCCACTGAAGCACAAGATGCTGTTTAGATCATTTCAAAACATGATCATCAAGTCAGGTGTTCCACAAACTTGTGGAGTTCATGCAGCTCAAGTGCTGCTGTCAGTAAAGGCACAGTATGTAAGTTTCACCGCTAGAGGTCGCTTATTCAAAGCAATAACAAAGGCATAGCTTGATGATGCCGTGAATGTGCATGGAATCAGGGGAGATGTCGTCTTTACTTCCACAGACGATGGAAAGCAGTCTCGACGGGACTCAGGCAGAAATCATGTTCATGGATGAGCTAATATATTAAAGTTTTATTAACGTTACTGTGGTATGAAGTGGGGCGGGGCCGAGACCTGAGAGCCGCGGGAGAGGAACGAGATTGGTGGAACAAATGCTAATGAGAGACACCTGCGCGACACCGGTCTCAAGTCCCATGAAGGAGCTTCAGAGATTTTATTATGCTTATACGCCACAGCCGGCCACTGCCACTCTTTTCGTTTTGTTGTTTATGTTTATTTTACAATTAAAGTTAGGTTTAATGTTTGTTGGTTCCCACCTCCTTCTTCCCTGAACTTGAACTTTGTTACAGTTACGTTTAATCAGTTAAAAATCACGATTTTATTTCATTCTAATGAAATAGTCGCAAATGCTGAATTACTACTCATACAGGTCACTTTATTTGACAAATTAAAACTGCGGGGTAACGCAGCGCTGTTTTACTTGAGTGTGAGTGTGTTATTTGAGTGGGGTGAAAGTTATGTTATAACGTCACTCTACTTGTTGCACACTGCAGTAAGCTAGATCGATATTAGAATATCATATTAATAAAAGCTGGATGACTTGTGTTGCTAAATGGCATGCAATTAATTTTAAAATATATTGTATGGGAGAGACAATGCTGTATTACTGTTACTACAAATAAAGCTCCTTCTGATTTTGCTGTTAGCCACTTGAAAAAATAGTGTTATCTCTGAGACGTTACAAACATGCTACCCGTGGTAAATTCATCTCAAAAGAGATTCAAACAATAAGAGTAACCATGTTGAGCTTTATAACTGATTAGTTTTCTGTTGATAAAGGTATCCAAACAGTTGCTCACCTGTCTAATAAAACATAATATATTAAAGCGTCTTTGGTTTTTCCATGGTTTCTACGGAAGTAAACCCGGAAATCGAGGGTAACAGAGATATGATATCATTGACAGGCGACACAATGACACGGGACATTACACTAGTTAAAATTGCGAATTTCTCTGGATCTAAACATTGTTGGAAACATTTGGGATAAAGTACACAAGTTAACAAAATACATAACATTGTTCTAGTGGTTTTTGGACATTTTAATCCAAAAATCTTACATATTGTGCCTTTAAAGCATAAGGGGGACAATCCAAATACTGAGATATTCTTCTTAAATTCATGTTAATATTAAAAAAAATACATAAAAAAAATCACTCAATGTTATGCTGAGAATATAAATTGTAATTAAACTGGAAACATAAGAAAATAATAGTTAAAAAAAGACCCCACTATAAATCATTAGTTCTCAACATATTTGCCCCCCTTTTTCCAAGACAATATTAAAAGCGCCTCCTATCTAAGGTGATATGAACCTCTGTTGTAATTGAAATTAACTCAGAAAAGTGTCAGTTTAATATTGTACATCTTTATTTCAGCATTTTAATTATGTTAACATAGATTTAAATAATTTTCAGACTTATTTGGACCCTGGAAGTTTGCTGAGGCCCCTTAGTGGGCCCCAGCTTTCTGGTTAAGAACCACTGCTGTAAATTATAATTCTTAAAAGGGCTTTTCACACTGCATTTAACCTCCGGGTTATCGTTGTTTTAAACACCGCTTTCAACCCCGGGTAAAGGAATGTTTCATACTTGTAATTTAGAAGCGGGGTTAGCACCGCTTTTTACCCGGGGTTATGAAACCCTGCTCTGGAGCAGGTTAGTACCCCTTTTGCAGTGTTAACCCCGCATTGCGGTGCCAAACTTGTACAGTGTGAAACGATGCGGTGTTAGAACGTTACAGCTAGCCGCTTAGCAACAAAAAAACAATCGCGTACATATTTACGTGCTTTGGACATTGTATATAAACAGTAAATTCAGCGTTTGAGAGAAAAAATGTCAAATGCTGACAGAAAACGCGACAATTTGAGTGACGAAGAGACCGTTTAATTTTTACCTTTATAGTCCGAAGTATCTATTTAGTATAAACTCAATAGTACAGTCGGCAATATGAGGATGCGCAATGCTAGAGCTTTTATGTAAACAGGTTGCGTGCTGCGTTCATCCAATCAATGACACTGACCCCGCAAATATGCAAATAAGAACGTTAACCCAAGGTTTAGGAATGTACAATGTGAAACGTCGGTTTATGAATACCCAGGATTAATTGTTAACCCCAGGTAAATTATGAGTAGTGTGAAACGTGAAGCAAGATAATCCAGGATTCATTTTACCCATGGTTCAGAATGACCCAGGGTTAACTATTTCGAGTGTGAAAAGCCCTAAAGGGAAATTAAACCCTAATACACTTTTTTTTCCGGATATCTATGCATTGTACATTACTGTAAACAATATCATATCATACATTATTTTGGAATATTAAGGTTAATTTGTTTATTTTATTTAAAAACCAAAACCTCATCAAAGTCTGAATTGTGATTGGTACGAAGAGTAGCACAGAACAGTTCTAATAGCTAAGTACAAAAATTTAACATTTAATTAGTTTTTTTTTCACAGCAGGAGCGGCAGAACTCATTAGAGGAGCACAGGAAGTTGTGTCACTCCCAGAACTCATCTCACAGTGTAATGGACAGCCTGAGACAGAATTCCAAAGTAAGCATTCCCAAACCGTTTCGCATGATGCTTCGTGAGGATCGCAAACGGCGCAATGTGAAAACTCGCTCTGAGATGTAGTTAGAAAATGAGAGACTGAAGAAAGAGCTGGACGAGCTGAAAGAATGTGGCAAGAAGTTTCGCGCTAAGCTGGCCCCCGCCTCCACTCACTTGCTCTTCTATGACATCATCAAAAAGCGAATAAGCTGCAACAAAAACATCAAATCAACCAAGCGGATCACGGTCACCATGGAAACCACCACCAACAAGGCACTCAACGCCATGCCTCTCCTCTTTCACAGCAACCATTTAGCTTCATTGAAAGAGAGCGAAAGAAAAGAGAAAAAAAACTAGCAGATGAGCTAAACAACATGTCTCCCAAAGCAGAACGAACGGCGTTCAAAGCCAGACCGGTGCCAAGGTCTCTGTATAGGCCAAGCTCACCGAACTCCCAGATATACGGGGCAGTTAATCTGAATCACAGAGGCTCAGCACTGCCCCCTAACATCCTGGAGGACACACTGCAGGAGGGAGAGGAGGCCAAGAATGAGTATGATGATGACTTTTCAAGGCCACAGAGCACAGATATATCACACTGCAGCAGCAACCTCAGGAAATGGAAGAGCAAGGGTGTGCTGCAGGTGGAGGAAGAAATGGAGAGAAAGAGGAACAGAGAGAGAGACCGAGACTGGTCCTACATTCATCCCCTACGCAGGACCAGCACCTGCAAGAGTGACTACATCAGTGTCTAAATACTCACATAGACTAAACCATAGCCTACAATACAAACAACTTATCATAAGTTCTATAACTCTGTAACTATATGGTGTGATAGAAACAGATATATGTTTTGGTTTTTCATTGTGTTACTGTGGAGGAGAAAAAATCCAATGTAGCCAATAAATAAACTCACAAACCAATCATTTAATAGTCTCTATTATATAGTCTATTGTGTAACAGTTGGTGAAACATTTTCAGTTGGATTTTAAATGGACTCTGCATTAAATAACTGAAATGATATGATACAAACATGATGATGTTGGGTGCCAAGTTCATTACTTTGTTAGCTCAAAAGGAACAGCTTTTTCTTTATTCTGTTAAATATATGTTTAATATATTTATTAAATATATAAATATACTATCATGTCAGTTTTAAAGTGAGCGCACCAAAAATGGCATTTCTGTCATAATTTACTCACTGTGATGTTGTTCCTGTGTAACCTGTATGACTTTTTCTTCTGTAGAACATGAACAAACTTTGCTGGTCATTCTTTTGCATGCAATTGCAATAGGGACTGATGCTTTCAAGCATAAAAAATGTAATGCTTTGTGTGACAATTTACTGATAAACCTCAGTAATTTTCAGGTGCTCTGATAACCGAGTTAAAAAGAACAATTCTGTCATCACTCGTAAATTGGACATTGCTACTTGGCTTATGAACTCTCATGATCTCCCATGGGCGGATTCCAATATTTTCAGTGAATAACAACTTAAATATTGGTCTGTTACTCACACAAAGCTATTGTATGACTTCAGAAGTTGCAAGTACAACTTTTATGATAATTTAGTAAATTATGAGGAGAGTAAATTATGACAGAATTTTCATTTTTAGGTGAACTATGCCTTTAAGCGAACTATGACTTTACCTGTGATTCATACAGGACTTTCACCTCTTTCATTCACTCACACACAAGTACACAGTCTTTAGTCTATATCCTCAGGCTTCAGTCCACACTTCCTGAGCGTACGTCTGACGTATGGTATGGCATCCTGCAGAAACCACTCTCTCCTGTACAGAACCAGCATCATGTCCAGTAACAGACTGTGCTCCCTCCTCCTGCAGAAATCACAAAGAACCCACTACATAAGGTCTCAGAGTCAAATATAAGTTCTATAAACTCATAAGATTTGTTCTACACATGCTCACAGCTGCTTGTAGAGATGCTTGGGTTTATACAGAGGCTGTTCACAGTTGCTGTTGTTTGTGGTTTCAGATATTTCTCTAAACCCCTCCTCAGGATGCTGAAACCCTTCACACTGACTGAAGCAGCATTCGCTTCCTGTTGCCAAAAACAATACATGTCATCCACATTGAAAGGTTACCTAAAGCCTAAACACTGAATAATGAATAAGGTTAATATAGATGTTATAGCTTTTTTTTTTTAAATGATAAAAATTAGATTATATGGATCTCTTGCCTTTTGTGACACCTGCAGGATATTGCTGAGGCACATGGTGTGATACGACAATCATCTCGGTATTCGTTGTGACTGTGTGCATGTGTGAAGTGCTTGTGTCTGGACTGCTGGATCCCGTAAAGGGTGCTGAGTTGATCACCCTCAAAAATGACTTTAGTTTCTGTCTCAAACCAGCATTTTCCAAGCACACCTGTAGAAGCAGTACGCATACACATGCAAAAAAAAGAATCTTTCATTTCTTTCTTATTTTTAAAAGAAATAAATATAAATAAAAAGTTTGGGGTCAGTACAATTTTTTTTTCTAAATGAATACTTCTATTCAGCAAGGATGCATTACATTTATCAAAAGGGACAGTAAAGACATTACATAATTAAAAAAAAAAAAAATCTCAAATAAATGCTGTTCTTTTGAACTTTCTATTCATCAAAGAATCCTGGAAAAAATGTACCACGGTTTCCACAAAAAATATTAAGCAGCATAACTGTTTGATAAATAATATGAAACGTTTCTTGAGCACCAAATCAGCATATCAGAATGATTTCCCTAGTGACTAGTGAAATTCAGCTTTGCCATCACAGAAATAAATTACATTTTAAAATATATTCAAACAGAAAACGTCTCGGTTACGTATGTAACCGTCGTTCCCTGAAGAAGGAAACGGAGACGTACGTCGGACGTATCTGACGAATTGGGATCACTTCTGGGAGCCCCTATCAGCTTCGAGTGTATACAGAACAGGTCAATGGCCATTGGTGTGCAAGATTTGCATCTCGCGCTCCGCCCCGCAGACTGCACCGGACAGAGACAGCAGAGCAGGTTCTGCCGAGGGAAAGACACGGGCTCGCCGTAGGGAGCCGTACCGTGGAAAATACACATATGGGACCGCCGTAGGGGTCACAACATATGGCACCTAGCCCAGCAGGGGGCGCAGCACTGGGGTGCGCTTTACCTTACTGAGCCTGGCATCAGATGCTCCGCCACATCTGAGGGCCGTATGGTGGCGGAGGAACTCACAGGGTTCGCCTAGCTGGGGAACTCTACTGGCGCAGAAATGCGCACTTATCCGGTCCATGAGGAGGGGAATGGCGCAGCAAGCCGAGACAAGAATGGGCACTTCGGTGTTACTGGCTGGTTGAAGCGAGCACACGGTAAGATACCGGCTCTACACGGAGGCTATAGAATCTAGCGAACGTGTTAGGTGTCGCCCACCCCGCAGCTCTACATATATCTGTCAGCGAGGCGCCGTGCGCCAGCGCCCAAGATGAGGCAACACTCCTAGTGGAGTGGGCCCTCAACCCGAGCGGGCAAGGCATGCCTTGTGTTTGGTACGCCAAGGCGATGGCATCCACTATCCAGTGGGCTATCCTCTGCTTGGAGACAGCCGTACCGTGGCTGGCCTCCGTAACAGATGAAGAGCTGTTCTGAGGTCCTAAAGCTTTGCATTCTGTCCACGTATAACCGCAGAGCGCGGACGGGACAGAGAAAAGCGAGGGCTGGGTCTGCCTCCTCCGGGGGCAGCGCTTGCAGGTTCACCACCTGGTCCCGGAAGGGAGTGGTGGGAACCTTGGGCACATATCTGGGCCGGGGTGTCAGGATCACGTGAGAGTTAGCTGGTCCGAATTCCAGGCATGATTCGTCAACCGAAAATGCCTGCAGGTCCCCTACCCTCTTGATAGAGGCCAATGCAGTCAGGAGCAGTGTCTTCCAAGACAAGATCTTTAACTCAGATGACTGCAGGGGCTCAAAGGGTGCTCTCTGCAGTGCGGCTAGCACCAGAGATAAGTCCCAAGAGGGTATAGAGTGAGAGCGAGGTGGATTTATTCTCCTCGCTCCCCTCAGGAACCTGACGATCAGATCGTGCTTCCCTAAGGACTTACCATCAACCATGTCATGATTTGCGGCGATAGCGGCAACATACACTTTAAGGGTGGAGGGAGATAGCCTTCGCTCCAACCCTTCTTGCAGGAAGGAAAGCACTGAACTGATCAAACATCCTCGGGGGTCTTCTCGGCGAGAAGAACACCATTCGACGAACAGGTTCCACTTAAAAGCATAAAGGCGCCTCAAAGAGGGGGCTCTAGCAGAGGTGATGGTGTCTACCACAGCCTGTGGTAGGCCACCTAGATCCTCCGCGTTCCGTCCAGGGACCAGACATGGAGTCTCCAGAGGTCCGGACGCGGGTGCCGCAGGGTGCCCCGTCTCTGAGTCAGGAGGTCCTTCCTCAGAGGAATGGGCCAGGGAGGGGCTGTCACGAGGAGCACTAGTTCCGGGAACCAGGTCCGGTTGGGCCAGTACGGCGCAACTAACAAGACCTGCTCCTCGACCTCCTTGACTTTGCACAGAGTCTGTGCTAGAAGGCTCACTGGGGGAAACGCATACTTGCGCAGGCCCCGGGGCCAGCTGTGAGCCAGTGCGTCCGTGCCAAGGGTTCCCTCGGTCAGGGAGTAAAACAACTGGCAGTGTGACGTGTCCGGGACGGCAAACAGGTCTACCTGTGCGGTCCCGAAGCGTCTCCAGATCAGCTGGACCACCTGGGGATGGAGTCTCCGCTCTCCCGGGAGCGCTTGCTGTCGTGAGAGCTCGTCGGCTACACGATTGTTCTAGGGGAACTCCTGCCCGTAGAAACGAAGGGTCCGCCCACGGGCTGAAGGTTTGGCGGCAATTCGCTGTTATTGTCACACGAAATGATCCGCTCTGCCACGCCCATCTCGGAACTCGGTCGTGTAGCCAGTGTTGAAGCTGGCTCATATGAAGCAACCCGAGCGGCGTTACTGCGGCTGCGGATGCCATATGCCCCAGGAGCCTCTGAAAATGTTTCAGTGGGACCACTGTTCTGCGTTTGAACGAATTCAAGCAGTTCAACACCGACTGGACGCGCTCCTTTGTGAGGCGCGCTGTCAGGTTGACTGAATCCAACTTACCGAGAAAAGAGATCCTCTGCACAGGGGAGAGTTTGCTCTTTTCCCAGTTGACCTGAAGCCCCAACTGGCTGAGGTGACTGCGCACCATGTCCCTGTGTTTGCACAACTGCTCTCTCGACTGGGCTAATATCAGCCAGTCGTCGAGGTAGTTGAGGATGCGAACACCACGCTCTCTCATGGGAGCAATGGCCGCCTCCGCGACTTTCGTGAAGACACGGGGCGACAGGGACAGCCCGAAGGGTAAGACTTTGTACTGATATGCCCGTCCCTCGAACGCAAAGCGTAGGAACGGTCTGTGTCGAGGGAGAATCGAGACATGAAAGTACGCGTCCTTCAGGACGATCGCTGCAAAACAATCTTGGGGACGGATGCACCTGAAGATGCGTTAGCATCTTGAACGGCAGCCTGTGCAGGGACCGATTCAAGTATTGCAGGTCCAAGATTGGCCGTAACCCACCGCCTTTCTTGGGTACAATGAAGTACGGGCTGTAGAAGCCTGTCTTCATATCGGCTGGAGCACAGAGGTGAAGTGAATGCCCCTGAACTTGGGGGTCGCTGGGCGAACTGAATCGCGTAGCCGAGTCTGATAGTACGGATGAGCCAGCGAGACGGGCTGGGAAGCGCTAACCAGGCTCCCAGTGACCGAGCAAGCGGGACCAACGGCACCACAGACGTACCCGAAGTGGGGCAGCGAGGCGGGATGCAGGGACCCGACTCGGACGGCATTGCGGCCCAACGTGGGGTCTGAGTGTGCAGTGCAGCACTTACCTGCTTCCGCTGAGGGGGCGCACGGGTGTGAGGAGGCCTCTCGCGTGCATCCTGAACACAGCCAGCGCCCCCTGCTGGCAAAGGGAGAGGCACCTGAGGGTGGCAAGGCTTTACAGCGTCGCACACCGCCAAGCGCGCTCTCTTGGCACCCAGAGATTTTGGAAACAGCTCTTTTTTTGAGGTTTTGGGTACCACTGGAGGCCAGTGGTGGAACATAAACAAAACGATTTCTCAAACAAAAGATTCTCCCCCGGCCCTCCTCCGGGGGAGGGAGTGGTGCGGACACCATCTCCCGAAGAGCTGTCCCCTCCATCTCTGGGTGGCCCGTCTCAGGGTCGTTTGCACTGTCGCTTGCCACCTGGTTTGACTTCCCGCGGCCGGCTCCATGCCAGCGCCCGGATGGAGGCTGCTGCTGGGCTTTGGCAGGAGCGGCGGCGGGCAGGGTTCCATAAGCTCCCCCTCAGATGCAGCGATCGACATACTGTCCTCCGCTGGAGCACCGAAAGACACGGGTGGACGCCCATGGGAGGGGCCAGCACGGTCTTCTGGCAACTCAACCAGCTGCAGCGGTATGGAGGGATTAGGGGCCCGCGGAGTTGGCCTCGGCAGGGTAGCCCTAATCGTAATCCTCAGGTCACCCCTGACCACTCGCCGAAGTAGCTCTACCCTGCTGGCCAGCGGGGGTAGGACTAGGACGAGGAAAAGGCAAGTGGACTCCGCCTTCCAGGAGGTAGGTGAGTCTCGACCTCAACGCCGAGATGGTCCCGCAGTGGGAACATGAACCATCCACAAAAGCTGCCTCAGCGTGCTGAATGCCCAGGTACGTAAGGCAACGATTGTGACCGTCAGCAGGAGACAGAGAACGACCGCATCAAGAAACAAACGGGTGGAATGCCATTTTGAAAAAGACGCAATAACACACCCGTGTAGCTCTTTTAGGGAAATAGCTCTTTTAGAGGAGTTTGCACTCTTAATGTGCTGAAGTGCACAGGGAGATGGCCGTGGCAACACACAGGAGAATAGTGCAGCCTGTGTTTGCACTCAACAAACAGAAAGGCTCGCCCCACCGAACCAACAAAAGGTTTTGCTGTGAAAACAGCAGTTTGCTCTTTTGTAGTTTTGAGATCACGGTCCTCGCTGTCGCGCCTTAACACACAGCACTCGTAGACTCTTGAACACTCTTCAGCAGCACAAATAAACGGCTCCGAAGTGAATGACGAATGTGCGCTGCATCCGCTTCCTTAATGGCCATTGGCCTGTTCTGTATACACTCGAAGCTGATAGGGGCTCCCAGAAGTGATCCCAATTCGCCGGATACGTCCGACGTACGTCAAACGTGACCGACTAAAAGGGAACAGTCATTTAAAATTTTAGTAATATTTCACAATATTATCGTTTTTTTTTTTACTGTATTATTGATCAAATAAATTCAACTTTGGTGAGCATAAGCGATTTCTTTCAGAAACCAACCCCAAACTTTTGATTGGTGGTGTATGTCCTAGGTTACCTTTTCATAGGAATGTTTTGTGTCCTCTAAGTGTGATATCAGTTCAATCTGTAAAATGAAATTAAACTGCAGTTCATATAATCTACCAATAAGGGCAACACACTTAATTTTCATTGTCCAGTAGGTGGTGTAAGATAAAGATAAAATAGGCTACTATATAAATATCCTATGCCTATAAGAACAGGATAGAAAGAACCTTTTCAGTCTTGAGCTGGCTGAGGGTAAGAGACACACTCTCTCGAAATTTTACAAGCTCCTCTCTGCTGGTCTGTAGTTCTGCCAACAAGCTCTCCTACCATACAAACAGCACAATTACACCACAAATATTAAACTACAATCACCGACAAATAAAACTGCAATCTAAAGTGATCACACTGCAGTTCACTTTATGCAATCTTAAATAAAACTAGGTTTCTGTTGTTGTTTCACCTGTTCATATAATCAAACAGACTTTCTAAAACTCAGTATTGGTAGGGTGTGTGTGATATGTACCCGCTGGTTGTTAAGGGCTGACACAAGCTGGCTGTTTCTCTCTCTGGTGCTGTTAAGCTGTTTGAGCAGATCCTGGGCATCCTGGGTCAGTCTCTCTCTCTCAGAGTGCAGCGTGTTTGTCAGCATCCCCTCTCTCTCATGACATGCGCTCAACTCTGCTCTCAGACGCTCTGCTTCTGTTTGTAAACACACCTACAAAACAGGTTGAGACATTTCTGTGCTCATCTTTGTTTTTTCACAAAGCACTCTGCATGACACAATGGTCTTAGACCTCAATTTGCATTTTAAGCTGATGGTTAAGGTTGTAAACAACATACACAGACCATCTTAAACTGTCAAATGCACTTTTGATCAAAATTCACATTTTGCCCAAATATGAATGTAAAAACATTTGTTTAGATATCAGCATAATTTTTAGATATCAGAATAATTTCAAGCACTTTTTACTTGATTTATATCTTTGTTCTATTGCGTTTTGTTTTTTATTTTAATACTTTTATTCAACAAGGATGCAATAAATTGGTCAAAAGTGACGATAAAGACATTTATAATGTTACAAAAGAATTCTATTTCAAAACAAATTCTAATCATCAATGAATCCTGAAGGAAAAAACGTATCAGTTTCCACAAATATATAAATATATTACAACGCTGATAATAAGAAATGTTTCTTGAGCACCAAATCAGCATATTAGAATGATTTCTGAAGGATCATGTGACACTGAAGACTAGGGATGTAACGATTCACCCAACTCACGATGCGATACGATTTTCTCACGCTTTTTTTTAACAAAATGAGATTTAAGACAAATTATAAAATAAAAGTGTCCTTTTATTTCTCAGACAAAATTCTGCATTTTTTTTGTAAAATTTAAATATATATTTTATGTCAAATAATAACTCAATTGAAATTTTAAAACAAATCCTCAAAAAGTCCCTTCAAGGAGATTTTCCAATGGTGTTTTCTTGGGAGGAGGTTGTTTCATTTTCTTCACCCTCATCCTGTACTGAGGAATAGCAGAAATAAAAAGACTAGGTAAAATTTAAGTACAACAGTGACAGGGGTTTCACACTGTTATAAAGGCAAGATTTTAATTATAATTTGTATCATTACACTTGCAAGAGTTAGAAAAACGGAACACATTTAGATAAATATGCCATAATAATCAACGAATTATTGAAAAAAAATCCATGTACACATTTAGAGAAAGAGATAGTAAAATAAATACAACACCTGGTTCTGCTACAGCACAGCTTTCTCCTTCAGTCTGTGGAATACATCCTCGCGCTGGTCTTTTTCTTGATGAGGAAGGGCCTGGAATTCATTTACTACGGCAGAAAACAGCCTTGTATCTTTTGCTGTGAAAACACTGATGCACCTTGTGATCTCCATGGCAATCGCCCTCGACACCACAGTCCGTAACGCTAGCTACAACTTGCTCGTTGCTATCGTGCCTGTAAAGTGAGGCTGTTTAAAATGTGTATCGCGATTCCTTTAACATCTCAACCGCCTTGAATCGTCACACATTTGTATCGATTTTCAACCGGCTCCGACTGAATCGTTACATCCCTGCTGAAGATTGGAATAATGATGCTGAAAATTCAGCTTTGGCATCACAGGAATAAATTAAATTTTACAATATATTCAAATGGAAAACAATTATTTTAAATTGTAATAATATCTCACATTTTTGCAGTTTTTACTGTATTTTTGATTAAATAAATGCAGCTTTAGTGAGCATAAGAGATTTCTAAGAATTTCTAAAAATCCTACCAAGTACCAACCCAAACATTTTGAATAGTAGCGCATAAAATATATAAAATAACATTTAAAAAGATATAAATATTTAGCTAATTTGCATTGAGATTTGTGAAATTTATTTAAGTTATTGACTACTGAATAGTTCCAGGGTTCCAGAGCATATGATGTGGAAAAGATTCCTCTATAGGAACAAAGTGAGAAATGGTGACATAACCCAGCACATTTTTAATACATTAGATACTCTGATGTCTTGGTACCTCTGAAGTCTGTAATATTCCTGGACCTGCAGATGTGCTGCTGGTAGATTCTTCATTTCCTCTTTTCTTTTCCCAACTCAAGCCATCTTCTCTCTCCTGTGTTGCTCTCATCTTCAACTCGTTCTCCAGTTCTGCTACTTTTTGACTCAGAGAATCTTTGTCTCTCTTAGCCTGAAGAATGATCTTGTCATAATCCTCTCGGATATTTCGTTCCCGGGAACAGTTAGGACACTCCACAGCTGCTGAAGGAGCTGAAAAAGGTTCAAGAGAGGACGTGGAAAGCCGCTCTACAGAACCGCGCTGCTGTGCAGATGAAAACTCCAATCCCACTCCAGTTCTTTCTCTCCCTCCAGCATCGTGGAGTATTGCCCCAGAGAGGGAACGGGACAGGGAGCGGGTCATCCTACCTGCAAAGCAGTTAAAAGTTCTTGTTTAGTGTTAAAGTGACTCCCGATTTTATGGGATAAAGCTGAAAATGCATCTTGTTACCTTCAGCTCTGTTTTTCTCATCTCCATGTCGAGATCCACGGCAGTAACGTCCAGGTGGTTCAGTTTGGCCTGGTTTCTCCAACTGGGGGAGAAAAGTTCTGAGCTCCAGCCCATCTCCACAGTGACTTGAACTGAGTTTAGATTCAGAGGAACTGACTGAACTCAAGAGGACGGGAAGCAAGCATGTCTGTGACTGAAAATACAGCAGGGATGAATGAAACATCAAATATAAAGAACAGGATCTGGCATTTAACTAAGAATATCTATCATTAGAATAGAAGCTTGTCAAATTTTAAAAGATACTGTTTAAAAATGTCTTGGGTAACACTTTACAATAAGGTTAATTTGTTAACATTAGTTAATGTATTAACTAACATGAACTAACCATGAGCAATACATTTGTTACTGTATTTATTAATATTTGTTAAAAATATACCTTTTCTTTATAACTTTAAAAGATTTTACAAGTTGTTAATAAAGGAATGTGACCTATTTGAGCCCAGGTTTGTTAATTCTATGGCATGCGTCTCCCAGTTCTGTACACAAGGTCTGAATGTCCCAATAAAACATTGTATATTACATATTCAGATTAACACTGTCCTCCTCTCACTCATAGTGTCCTGCTAATGTTCCCTCTCACTATACTGTAACTTTAGAAACAGGCCACAAGAGGCAAAACTATTCAAATGAAGAGTCAAACTGATGAGCACAATAAAAGTTGCCCCTTTCATTTTTACGACTCGCTCAGCTGCAAAAGGGCACTTGACATACAAACACATTCAGGGCTTAAAGTGAAGCTATAATTTACATCTAAGTGAGTATGTACTGTGCATGTGTGTGAGTTTGAGCCTCACCCTTCTGTCAGATCCGACCGGCGGTAAAATCTGCTGTCTGTTCAGATGATTAATGTCCTTCTTCCCGTTCAGATATGCACATGGCTAGAATATTTTTGTGAGATTACTTAGTTTATAAACTAGATGCTTTTAGAAAACAGATAAGAGTTTTGTGTGTAAGATTTCACTAGTATTGTGCATGTCTACGCGTGTAAATGGTCATTACAAAATCATTTAACATGACATATCATAAGATTTAAAAGTGAATATATTGTTAGCAAGTATTAAAAAATAGCGACATTTATTGTAGGATAAAAGTTTATTGTGGTGTTTTCGGGAGGTAAATAATTGGTATATACCAATTGTGAGGTATATACTGAAAGTATGTGTTTTCAAACTAAAATGTTCATGCGAAGAATGCTTTTACCTGTTCAGGTGTATAATGTAACTGAGATGTGTATATGGGTCGAGAAGGAACAGCCATAGCTCTGGAGGCAAACTGAAGAGAGCTGAGAGTTTCGGTTATTGAAGACGATTGAGATGACACTGTGACCAATAAACACGTCCGGCAGTTCCCTCCCAAACTAAACCAGACACCAAAATAAACATCAAACTCAGAAACAGTTAATGAATTTACACAAATGTTGAAGAAAACTAAGAAATGATTATGGCGATGTTGATGATGCGCACCAGTCCCTAAGTGCTCGAGTTAGTTTGGATTCTCTGTATGGGATGTGCTGGGACCCCGAAGAGCTGAGGGCAAAAATCACCTAAAAAGAAAAGAAGGATTGTTATTTTCTGAATTTTGCATACTATATAATTTATACCAGGACAAAAATATTTTTATTTTATTCCATGTCCAAAATGACTCTCATATTTTGGAATTTTTCTTTAAACACAATGAGAAAATTCGTAACAGGGAAGAAGAGGCCTAAACATTATCTAAATGTAAATAATCAGACGAAGAGGCCAATATTCTGCAGAAATTATTTTCTCTATTAGATGTGACATGACATTCCCCCTTCCCTAAATGGAAAGCTATGTAACCTTACAGATCATTTCCTGTGTCTAATTTCCTGCATATGCAGCCAGCACATTGATATGATTAAGATAGGGCCCTTAGACTGATAAATAATCACTGGAGTATGTCTTGAGATACTCAAAACAAACCCTGCTCTTCAAAAATGCCTTTAGTCTGACCGGGACAACAGTGATAATAAGATAGAACATGCTCCTTTTTTTGCTGACATGTTTGAGGTACTAACATTTCCGAATATGGCGAGGGAGCGTTTCAGCATCTTGGTCTCGTGCGGGTTTTCATTTGTGGCATTGAAAGTTCTCTTCATGTCAGGAACCACAGAACTACGACACTTATGCGACAGTAAGAGAGAAAGAAAGAGTGAACATTAAAACTGAAACTGAGGTATTTGTCACCTAAACCTGTGTATTTTTAAGATGTTTTTGCGATCAACCACGTGATCAAGCATGATTACGACTGTGGGATTGCTTTTCTACAACAATTCATCAAGCAAGAAGTTATTATTCAGCAAATTAACATACAATATTTACATACATATATACAGTCACGTCCGTTGCGCCTCTCCAAGCGACACGCACACTTTAGGTAGCCCCAGAACGTTCTTTTTTAAGGTTTGTTTTTGGTTAGCCAGGGAATTTTTCTTGACGTAAATAGAATGTTAGTTTTTGGTTTGTACAACGTTATTCTAACGTTACTTTAACATTCCCATCTCTACTCCGATATCATTACCCTTATGTACGCCAGTAATCATCCAGCACATCCGCGACCCAGTAAGCGGTATGGAAGATGGATGTATGGACGCCTATAATCAGTATTATACAAACCATATATTGTTTTTATTTATTGTTTAATTCATAAAAATAATCAGAGCACATTAACCATCATATGGAAGATAAAATGTGTCCATTAAAGGGATAGTTCACCCAAAAATTAAAATTCAGTCATTTACTCACCCTCGAGTTGTTTCAAACCTGTATGAATTTCATTCTTCTGCTGAACACAAACGAAGAATGTCAGTAACCAAACAGCTGATTGGCCCCACTGACTTCCATTTTTTTTTTTTCAATACTATGGAAGTCAATGGGGTCCATCAACTGTTTGGTTACCTATATTCTGCAAAATATCTGCTTTTGTGTTCAGCAGAAGAATGAAATTCAAAAATGTTTGGAACATCTTGAGGGTGAGTAAATGACAGAATTTTTGTTTTTGAATGAACTATCCCTTTAATATGTAAGATTTACTATATTTCATGGGGTACCCAAGTGTTACATTTCTTCAGCACCAAATAACAATGACTTCAACACAATCTATGGTTTTTAAAATATGAAATGTATTCACAGACATTAAAAATGAATTTGATTTAAAGTAGGATATCAGTACATTTATTTCTTATCACTGAATTTTACTGTTTAGCGGGACATGCTTCTTTACTCGATTAACATCATGTTCTCTTCATTTTTAGGTTAGCCTATTTAAAAATAACTACCCTGCAATGTTCTGGGAACATTATTTTTATGGTTGCAAAATAACAACCTAAAAATAACCATATAGGGAACATTCTGTAGAAGTTATTTTTAGGTTATTTAAAAATAACCAATCTGCAATGTTCTGGGATATGGTTGCAAAAAATAAAACCTAAAAAGAACGTTCCTAGAACATTATTATTGGGTTCTCAAAAAATAACCAAATGGGAACCAAATACTAAAATCAGGGGAACGTTCTGCGTTTGCTGGGGCATTTCATGATTGAATCAATGTTTTTGAATGAATCTGCTGAATGAATGATTCAAAGACTTGTAAAGCATTGTGTAGCATATTACTCGAACTATTTTTAAAGTAAAATTCTAGTATGCGGTTCCGAATTTTTTCATTCCTGAATAAATCAGTGTGTTTGAACGAATCAGTTGAATGAATAAGTTCATAAAGAATCATTCATTAATGACTTTAAAGATTTGTTTGTAAAGACACCACCTATAAGCTTATCGATGTAATCACATAGCCCTATATTTTTTTCTTTAGGTGTAAAACATTTGACAACAGTCAATAGTGATCAATCAATCTCTGACTAAAATATCATAGCTGTTAGAACGATCAGACACATTTCAACATATAAACTTACTTTTCCTGAGCTTGCCAGATCCACCTAACAAAGAGCAACAATCATGTGAGTTTCATAATTCTTTATTGCTTCACAGACAAATATGGTGCTTACCACACGAATGCCAAGATTTCACACAGAGAATACCTAATATTTCAGTTATGCAAAAAGGAGTCTCCGATGCTATCATCTTACCAGAGTGAGTTTGCTGGCTGTCAAAACTCCCTCTGCAACCATTCAACAAAAATACACACAAAGGGAGGTGGTTAATCAGATTTGTAGTAATAGAAAATAATTACACTGCAACACTGTGAGTTTGCAACACAACCACTGCAGGGGGTACTGAGAGACCCTGTGGGAGGCTCTGGTATGTTCATATCTCTCTACAATAACAATCAGACCGCAGGCAGAGGTTCCTAGAGTTGACTAATGCGTAGGGGGTCGATTGAGGGGAGTTACTGACTGACAAATGGACTGAGTTACCCAATAAAAACAAGTAAAAATGTAACAGAATGTCAATAACTCTCCAAAAACATCAAAACAAAGAATTTATTTTACAAAAGTAATAAGATAGTAAAAACATGGCAAAATTGCAAAAACATAATTCAGGGAAAGGATGTTTATGTTTAGAAAACATAAATACACCTACCAGGGGACTGGACCATTGTGTTAATGACCACAATGTTAAATACCATGTGGGATCGGCTTGGAAAATCTCCCTTTGAGATCCCTGCAGAATTTTAGAAAGGTATGTAGGAGTCTGATTGAATTGACTGAAGCTGAGATCACTCTGATCATCATACTTCAGATAAAATAGTGCTTGCTCATCATCAGAACATTAGCGCTCAGATTGAGTTAATGGCTCTGTTACCTGTGTGCCTGAGGGCGGAGCCACGGCGATGCACCTGTAGCAGATCCTGGGCAGAGCTCACCTCCACCTCCGTCAACCCATCGAGATGCACCACCTCCTCACAGTCACGCACCCAGATCACCTCACTCCCCTTCGGATCCTGAGCAGATGCAAGAGAGACACAGGAGCATCTGAACACCTGTGGTTATATAATGAATTTTCCTCCATTTTTAGTTTCTCAAAGCCTGGGATTTTATAGAATTATGAAATGTATTGGTACCCTAAAAATGCATTACAAAACGTTTCTATACACCACCACTCAAAAGTTTGGGGTCAGTACGATTCTTTTTTTTTTTGTTGAAAGAAATGTTTTCAGCAAGGTCGCATTGATCAATTTGATCAAAAGTGACAGTAAAGACTTTTATAATTGTTACAAAAAAAAAAAATAGAATAAATCATGTCTTTCTATTTTTCAAAGAAAAATGAAAGAAATTGTGATAACCTTACAGAAAAACCACATGAATTTCACATGTGCTTTTAACATGTTTTCTCATGTTAAATTTCACATGTGCAAAATCACATGTACATGTGGTCACGTGACCACGTGTGTTTTTGCACATGTGAAATTCATGTGGTTTTTCTGTAAGGGAATAATAAGAAATGTTACTTAACCACAAAATCAGCGTGACACTGAAAATTCAGCTTTGCCATCACAGGAATAAATTACATTTCAAACGTGAAAACAGTTATTTAAAATTATAATAATTTTTCACAATATTAGTGTTTTTATTGAGAAATACTCTAATTTTAATGAGAGTTTTTTTTATTTATTGAGACTTCCTTCAAAAACATTTTGTTAAATCGTTAACACTTTAATATGAGGAACACATATTACTATTAACTATGACTTTTGCCTCAAACTCCTAATTTACTGCTTATTAATAGTTAGTAAGGTAGTTTTTGTAGCGTTTAAATTTAGGTATGGGGAAGGATTAAGGGATATAGAATAAGGTCATGCAGAATAAGGCATGAATATGGGCTTTATAAGTACTAATAAACAGCCAATATACGAGTAATATGCAAGCTATATAAGCAACTAGTTAATAGTGAGAATTGGACCCTAAAATAAAGTGTTACCAAAAAATCTTACCGGCCCCAATTTTAAACAGTAGTACGTATATACATGTTGCTGCTCTGAATAAAATCATCTTCCAAATGCATTAATGTAAAATAATTGTGATTGATTCAATAACATATGATTTATTTAAATACACTTTAAATTACTTACCAATAGGTCATAAATCTTTTCATTGAAGATGTGGTAGAATGACACTCTGATTTTGCAGTGAGATGTCTTGGGAGCTGGATTATTCAAATTAAGGCTTGTTCAAGGATGCTGCTATACAGGTCTTATTATGTGTAGTCTAGAGAAACATTGGATAGTTGTGGTGCAATGAATGAGGAGTGGAATGTTACTGCAATATGTGCTATAAATCTCTCTTATATGACAAAAAAGGGGAAATCTTAGTTAAAATGTGATTTCCTAAAACCAATAGCTTGAAGGTTTGATACAAGTGAAGATGTCCTCAGCAGCGCGGCTGATGATGCCTCTGTGTTTGGCTAAAACGCTGCATCCCTGCATGGTGTGAGTCTTACCGCTGCCCGGAGAGCCATAGACAACTACACAGCCATTATAACCCTGCATTAGATACTCCACCATAGACTAGGACAGAAAGAGAGAGAGAGAGATTGATTAGCATCATTGATTAGTATGAAATATAAATATAACTGTTGCTATGACAAACATTCTGCGAACCTTTGTTGTTGACTCATAAACATCTCTCTGAGATGCCTCCTCATTTAAAACTGCATCAAGATCTATAATATGAGGCTTGTGACTCTGCAGAATGAAAACAGACAATCAAGACATTCACTTGACTTTGGTTTCACTTGAACCATTTCTTTCTGTTTTTGCAAAATGAGGATGATGAATCTAATTAATTAGATCTCATTTGATTCAACACTCACCCTTCCAGTGTCAACAACTACTCTGTTGAGATGTGTCACTTTAATGGAGGCTCTGGGTTCATCTAAAGAGACAGAATGTTCTGCTCTGCTCGCTGAGGAATTGAAAATTTTGGGTTAAATATATATGCTTACAGGAATAAAGATCAGAACAATGGGAAAAGGTACACAATTTCATGCAAACTTCAGTAAGTCCAACTGCATATTAAACATGCTATATATTTGTGTGAGACCTGTGTGTGAGTGTATGTTCTCACGGGCGCACAGACGGACGACCACTCTGAAACTTTTCTCTGAGTTTAGGTTTTTATCTACCCCAGACATCCTCTTCAAACTTTGGATTCTTGTCCAGTGGATAAATGCTGCTCATAGTAGACAAAGATGAAGATATGAATGCATGATTTTAATCATAAACAAGAATTAAAGTCTACTGGAATGTAGTAAAAGCATGCTTTTTGGCCAAATATGATAAAAAAAAAAAGATCATCAGTATTGGTTTTATAGAAAATTTGATATAATAAAATGTTTACCATATTGTAAAATACTGTATATATGATATAAGTAAAAAGTATGAACTATAATATTAATTATAATATTAATTCATATTGTTAAAATTTACATGTACTTTATACTGAGACAATACAATATTTTATACTGAGTTTTTGGTAAAATATAAGGACACATGATGATTCAACGCACACAGCCAACACAGACGTGCACTGTCTTTCATAAACACCATCAGGGTAACACATATGACTCTTAAATAGTGCAATTAACATTAAACCTTAAAGTGTAAGATAAACACCGCAATGTAGGCTACACTTAAGAACAAGAAGAAACTATTAAAAAAATTGCCTACCATAAACGACCGTACGTAAATAGTAGGCTAATCTAGCTACTTTAAATGTTGCATTTATTTATTGAAATTACTAAAACCACTTGATATTATTATAATTAAAATGATTTAGACTACATATAAACTTAGTTTGCTTATAAAGTGGATCCTGTATCCCACAGTTGACGCGCTTAAAATTTTCATTTGAAAAACAATACGTGAGATAAGATTATTTGAAAGACCTACCTCTGTTCAACTGCTTCAGCTGTTTCTTTATGAAATCAAGGCACCGTCTCTCCAGAGCACATTATTCCTGGAATAACATCCTTGGAATCCCATTTCAGATAATCAGCCCGTCTCTGTAGAACTGCAAATATCTCACTTAAAGTGTTGCCAAAGTGTTCCTGACATGTTTTTGTTTTAATATTTTGAAAGGTCCTGTTGTTCATCACTCCTCACCTCAGGTCGAGCGTTGAATTGGCGTTTCGACGATCCACGCGCTCGCCTCGCGGTAAGGCGCGTGAACGCTTCTCTCTGATTGTGATGTGCCGAGAATGTTTGAGCCGATGATTCAAACCCATACAAAAAAACTGGAATATGATAGAAATGTATTTTGACTTAAGTAGTTATAGTAGTAGGTTATAGGCTAGTCATAGTATAGTTATAGTAGTTATAGTTTAAAGGGATAAATTCTGTCATCATTTACCTACTTCCATAGTATTTTTGTTTTTCCATACTATGGAAGTCAAGGGGGTCCATCAACTGTTTGGTTACCCATATTCTTCAAAATATATGCTTTTGTGTTCAACAAAAGAAAGAAATTCATAGAGGTTTGGAACAACGTGAGGGTGAATAAATGACCGAATTTTCATTTTGGGGTGAACTATCCCTTTAATAGTAGCTAATACATCCAATCAGCTCAATCAATAACTTAATCATACACTTAGTTGCTTACTTAAAAAACACATCTTAACCCAGCCTAAGATGGTTAGATGGTTTAAGATTGTATAGCTGGTACACATATTTTCCAAGCCAGATCACAGAACCCCTATAAAACCAACAAATCGGTTCAGACCAGAAAAGAATCTTATACTGCTTTAAGATGTTTTTTCCCCAGTTGGAATAATCTGTCAAACCTGCATCTTGCATGCAATTCTGCAGACTTTTGAGTTTTAAGAAAGCTTTGCTTTTAAATAACCAGAAGCATGGCCATATTTATCAATAAAGTATCGTATTTTCAACCATACCACACTCTTTTACACCCAGCCAGACGTTGCCGGAGCACCAGCCTGGAATTCTTGTGTGTGACATGGCTTATGGCTGTTCCTCTTGACCCCTGTACCTCTCCTCCAGCACTATCCTTTACAAGGTGCTTGGAGGAAGAATGTGCATCATAAAACGAGATGTTTAAGCTTCTGATGCCCTAAAGCAAACAACAGGAACCACACTTACCCAATGGGAAAAAAATATTTGATATAACTCTAAAATACATATATTGTCAATATATACACTGTTAGAAATATTGTACAATTCACGCCGTTCCTAATCGAACAAATGAGAGATGAAGATGTCCTCTTCCTCATCTCATTAGTCTTGTATTTCGTATTGTACCAGGGATTGGTGAGGGAGACAAAGAGGGAGAAGGAGAGGAATGATGGGACAGAGTTTAGTGCTGCCATTGCCAGCTGTGTCAGTGTCAAAGGGCAGAGATTCCTGATGCTCTGTATGTCGCTGTCTTAGTCTAGTTTAACTGTCACTTCATCTGACATTTATCCTTTCCCTAGAACTAGCTACAATGGGTAAAAATGTTAATCGTTAATATTATGTATTTCCTCATTATTTTATGGTTAATAACAGGAATGTGTAAAATCCTATTTAACATGAACTTGCACATCGTTTACATCAAATTATTTAATATAAGACAAAAAAGCATTAAAACTACAAACCCGATTCCAAAAAAGTTGGGACACTGTACAAATTGTGAATAAAAAAGGAATGCAATAATTTACAAATCTCATAAACTTATATTTTATTCACAATAGAATATAGATAACATATCAAATGTTGAAAGTGAGACATTTGGAAATGTCATGCCAAATATTGGCTCATTTTGGATTTCATGAGAGCTACACGTTCCAAAAAAGTTGGGACAGGTAGCAATAAGAGGCCGGAAAAGTTAAATGTACATATAAGGAACAGCTGGAGGACCAATTTGGAACTTATTAGGTCAATTGGCAACATGATTGGGTATAAAAAGAGCCTCTCAGAGTGGCAGTGTCTCTCAGAAGTCAAGATGGGCAGAGGATCACCAATTCCCCCAATGCTGCGGCGAAAAATAGTGGAGCAATATCAGAAAGGAGTTTCTCAGAGAAAAATTGCAAAGAGTTTGAAGTTATCATCATCTACAGTGCATAATATCATCCAAAGATTCAGAGAATCTGGAACAATCTCTGTGCGTAAGGGTCAAGGCCGGAAAACCATACTGGATGCCCGTGATCTTCGGGCCCTTAGACGGCACTGCATCACATACAGGAATGCTACTGTAATGGAAATCACAACATGGGCTCAGGAATACTTCCAGAAAACATTGTCGGTGAACACAATCCACCATTCGCCGTTGCCGGCTAAAACTCTATAGGTCAAAAAAGAAGCCATATCTAAACATGATCCAGAAGCGCAGGCGTTTTCTCTGGGCCAAGGCTCATTTAAAATGGACTGTGGCAAAGTGGAAAACTGTTCTGTGGTCAGACGAATCAAAATTTGAAGTTCTTTTTGGAAAACTGGGACGCCATGTCATCCGGACTAAAGAGGACAAGGACAACCCAAGTTGTCATCAGCGCTCAGTTCAGAAGCCTGCATCTCTGATGGTATGGGGTTGCATGAGTGTGTGTGGCATGGGCAGCTTACACATCTGGAAAGGCACCATCAATGCTGAAAGGTATATCCAAGTTCTAGAACAACATATGCTCCCATCTAGACGTCGTCTCTTTCAGGGAAGACCTTGCATTTTCCAACATGACAATGCCAGACCACATACTGCATCAATTACAACATCATGGCTGCGTAGAAGAAGGATCCGGGTACTGAAATGGCCAGCCTGCAGTCCAGATCTTTCACCCATAGAAAACATTTGGCGCATCATAAAGAGGAAGATGCAGTTGACAGTTGAGCAACTAGAAGCCTGTATTAGACAAGAATGGGACAACATTCCTATTCCTAAACTTGAGCAACTTGTCTCCTCAGTCCCCAGACGTTTGCAGACTGTTATAAAAAGAAGAGGGGATGCCACACAGTGGTAAACATGGCCTTGTCCCAACTTTTTTGAGATGTGTTGATGCCATGAAATTTAAAATCAACTTATTTTTCCCTTAAAATGATACATTTTCTTAGTTTAAACATTTGATATGTCATCTATGTTGTATTCTGAATAAAATATTGAAATTTGAAACTTACACATCATTGCATTCTGTTTTTATTCACAATTTGTACAGTGTCCCAACTTTTTTGGAATCGGGTTTGTACACTAAAAATCAAGATATTTCTATTTTAGACCCACAAAAGTCATGTACTTTTTATATTTATGCCACACTCAAAAAAAAAATGTTATCACATAGAATTTGAGTAAAAAGAAAATCCTTCTTCTAAATCATTATCCAGTAAACACAAATGACTGGAAAAATCATGTAAATTCATTGTTTAAAAAGATGCATGTTCTGCTCTTAAACTTTTGGAATTCTGAAATTGAATTATTGTATTGTTATGGACAATGGGAGGCCTAGGAGTCAAAAAGGTTGAGAGCCACTGCTTTACAAGCAATTCACAGACTAAATAGTGCAAATCACACCTGTAGATGGCAGTATAAGCTTTACAATACTACATGAGCCAGTACAGATTTATTTCTCAGGTAGTGACCCACATTGCACAGGAAGAATCATTTATCTCCTCTCAGAGTTTGTATGATTATATAATAATAAATATAAATTAGATTATGTAATACATATGCCTCTTTATGCATGTTTTTGGAGAAAAAAAAATCACTCATTGACTATAGTGTGGCAGATGTCCGCAAGATTATGTATTTTTTAGGAAATGGATATCACACACACATACAAATATATATTATTTGCAGTGGTCTCTTTAATACAGATTCTGCAAGCAGTTCACATACTTTTTCTTACAACTGTAGGCTTTAGTCTAGAGGGCACTGTATACAGATGGAAGAAAAAGTATGTGAACTGCTTGCAGAATCTGTGAAAATGTGAATCATTTTAACAAAATAAGAGAGATCATACAAAATGACAACAAAACAAGACTTAGCCAAGAATGACAGGGAGAACAGTCTAGATATAGGCAGAGGTAATGAGGTAAATGAGACACAGGTGTAAACAGTGAGTGCTGATGAGTCCGGGCAAAGGATATTGGGTGATATTGGGTAGTCTATGATGGAATGCCAGTCCAGGTTGGACACACTGGTGAATTGTTACACTAATATTGGCACCCTTGATAAATATAAGCAAAGGCGGCTGTGAAAATAAATCTGCATTGTTTATCCACTAGAAATTCTTATGCGTAAAATATATCCAAAGTATATTCCTATTCATATTTGTGACCCTGGACCACAAAACCAGTCATAAGGGTAATTTTTTTGAAATTGATATTTATACATTATCTGAAAGCTGAATAAATAAGCAATATTTGGCCGAGATACAACTCTTTGAAAATCTACAATCTGAGGGTGCAAAAAAAATCTAAATATTGAGAAAAAATCCAAATTAAGTCCTTAGCAATGCGTATTACTACTAATAATACATTTTTGATATATTTACGGTAGGAAATTTACAAAATATCTTCATGGAACATGATCTTTACTTAATATCCTAATGATTTTTGGCATAAAAGAAAAATCGATAATTTTGACCCATACAATGTATTGTTGGCTAGTATTGCCACAATTTATATACCTTTGTGGTTTTGTGGTCCAGGGTCACATTTATGTTTTTTAGCAAACCAGGGTGACTAGGAACATGAAATTGTCCAGCCATAACTTCCTGTTCCACAGGAGTATAAATGAGGAAACACAAAGGCCAAATTCCCTTAATCATTCATCACAATGAGTAAAACCAAAGAATATAGTTCTGATGTGCAGCAAAAGATTGTTGAGCTTCACAAAATAGAAAGTGGCCCATTATTACTATTAGTGGAGGGCACTGTATACATACACACACACACACACACACGTTTGAAAAACTACATAAATTTTACATACTTTAAATACTAAAATGTATACTTTCAGAAATAAAATGCTAAACAGGTTTTGGTAAACTAAGCTGCCTGTTTGGGTTGTAGACTGGATTGACCTTTGAACAGCATTTGTAGAAGTAGTTCTGCTGGAACCCCCCCAGACCGGATTCCGGTTGCAAAGTGGGTCAGGGGGAGAGAAGGCTCACCTTTCCTTGGTAGTGAATTTATTGCAGGCAACTAACATGTCACACAATCTCACAGGATATAGATTATTACCAGTTACAGCTCAGAGCCAGTTTAAAAGCTTCCAACACAAGTTCTAGAATTTTCAGTGTTCTAGAACTTCAATGGAATCCCAGGGGCTTCAGAACTTCACTTGAGTGTTTTCTGAAAGTTCTAGACCCAAACACATTCCCTGGAACTCCAGAGACTTGGATGAATCATATCTGCAGAGCTGTGCGGGATGTGGCACAGGCAAAAAACAAACAGCAGTGCTGCATTCAAACAACTGTCATGGCATGTCAAATGAGACCTGCGTCTGCATATGTATCACTCGTGAGAACACAAAACGAGATGTGATTCTTGGGATGTGCATATTAAAGCAGAACGATTCAAGGAAACTGCACCAGAGGAGAAACTCAACACTGTTCTTCCGTGCCAGTCACATCGCTCTTGAGATCTATTCAAACAGCAGGATACTGATAGAACTCAGTGGATGACGGGGTTCGTTTAAACCACGGCCTTGGAGAAGCATTAGTGCGGAAATGGATCTCAGCTGCCAGATCCGAGCAGGTGGAAGCCGGGTAGGGTTCTCTAACCCTTACGTAAATGAGGAGAAGGTTTAGAAATGTGAGGTAATTCTCAGAGGAGGTTGGGCCTAAAGGGATAGTTCACTCCAAAAAAAATGAAAATTCTGTCATTTACTCGCCCTCATGTCATTCTAAACCAGTTTGACATTCTTGCTTCTGTGAAACAGTGTTTTTATTAACTAAAACCATTAAAAATAGTTTTCAATAACTGAAATAAAGCTGAAATAAATATATTTACGTTGAAGTTAAGTGAATTGTCTTAATTACTAAAACTGAAATAAAAATAAATGAAAGCTATACAGATAAATATATATAAAACTAACACAAACGACAAAAGTACATAAAATTACTAAAACCTAAACTTAAATTGAAAATATAAAAATGAAAGCTAGTTCAAAGCATTAATAAAAACTAATAGTATATAATGATAGTAAATTAACACGGATAAGATATTTTGAAGGCAAACAACACTGGACCCATGACTTTAATTTTGTAGACCTTTTTTTTTTTTTTCCCAAAATATTTTTGTGTCTGTTCCGCAGAAAGTGCACATGAGGTTGAATAACATTTTTGAAATTTGAAACTATCCTTGTAGTGTACTTCAGATCTCCAGCTATGAATTTACCCAAAAGAAAAAACAAACCCAAGAGAAATCAGACAGAATTATAAAATTCTTCCAACTTTAATCAGTTCAAAAAGATTCACAACAAATGCAACACATAGTAAAGGGGAAATTCACCACTGATCATCAGTATTTGGATTGGTACATTCTTCTTCCTAATGAGAATGTTGGCATTTACGTCTTTCTCTGAACAAAAATCTTGTTTTATTTGGACAGCACTTAAAGATAAAAATGAAAAATGCAAAAATACAAATGTAAACTGAGATTTATTTTGCTCTAAGTAGTGTCCTGCAGCACTACAGCATGGTAAACAATGTAAATTAGTACAATTCGGAAAAACTCCAAAGCAGTCTCTGAGTGAGTTAACATGAGCAGTTATAAAGGTGTAGCCTACAAGAACCCATAAATATTTCAACCACTTTTTTTAAACTTCAATTTAATGAAAGCTCACAAAAGGAGCAACCGTCCTCATTGAGGAAAACAAAAAACCTGATGTCGGCTTAGCGACAACACACACGCACGCTCGCACACCCACAACAAAACAGGACGAAACATCTGCATGTTCCCATGGTAGTAAAGATGCTGTACAGTGATGCTGATATGAAACACATAGAGGGCTGATAAACACTCCCGTGTAGAAAAAGCAAACGGAGCGCCACTTCGAAGTCCCACTCACAACCACAACAGCATCTATCAGACCGTTCAACTCAGCGATCTGCTTCACATTCTGCTGAGAGCTACTTTAGTCCCGAACCACTTCTGGCTTCCCAACACACAAAATGCTGGCCAATGAGCACACAGCACCTCTGCAAACTCACCAATCACAGACATTCGCTGACATTCTCATTGGCTGGATCAGGTGTGCTGCTCATTGGCCCACACGCTGACACTAGGTACCATCTACCCGCTGCCAGACCACATACAGCTCTCTGCAAACACAACAAACTGCACTCTGGTCTTTATACATGATAATATACATAAACAAATACATGTGTGGAAGGAGAGGAGGAAATAGAAGGGGAAAGGGGCAATGGAAAAAAAGCGAGCACAAGCGAGTTAATTGTACAGATGTGACACTTCATGCACCGTTCGGATTACAGTGACCAAACGTAAGCAGTTAACAATGGAAAGGTAATACATAAAAGTGTCTGTATGAAACGCGTACTATGCAAATAGGGCCACTGGGTGACGGTATTGTTTACATATTGGCATTGTTTTGGTCAAGAGACAGCCAAGTGCAGAAATCGCCTCCTCACAGGAAAAGCCTAAAGTACTCACACACACACTTATGAGAAAACACACAGCTGGCCCACAGAAGAGCAGCCACAACACCGCTTTAGTTGTGTGTTTAGTTTGTTTAGGAGTCAGCGAAGTGTGTGTGCTGTGTGTGTTTGCGTGCGAACTCAGTCGCACATCTCCTCGGGTATTTCGTGAGGGTTGAGGATGCCAGGCACAGACATCTGCAGCTTGTGTTTCTCCTCCTGGGCCTGACGCAGCGAAGCCTCCCTCTCCTCCAGAAACAGATCAGAAGTGTCCTCGCCTGCAAACTCCTGCAGGTACACAGAGAAACGTGAGCATTTTGTGGGTTCTGCTTGCACGACTGCTCTGCCAGCACGCTGTCATCTCTGACATAATCGCTCTCTCCATCTCACACACACCCTCTGTCCCTGTGCACTCCAGATGACCCATATAGTTACACCATACTCCACGATCCCTTAAAGGTCAAAGGGACAGCACGCTGTCTCTCATGCCATATCTATTTCCTCGATCCACAAACTCTCATCCACATAAACACTATTTCTACTGATATCAAAACAGATTTATTTGCACATTACAAAGACAACATATTTCATTAACCATTATCATACCATTAACTATTATTATTATGGTTCTCAGTGGATAGACAGCTTGCAGCTCACCTTGATCTGTACAAGGAAATCCCTCAAGTGTTCTTTGAATGCTGGGATGTCTTGGTTTAAACTGAATAGGCCAGTCACAAATACTTTCACCTGGGCACTACAAAGAAAAAGAAAACAAACATATAATCAGAAAGGAAACACTAATAAAACTAGACAAACACAGTCCTAAGTGTTTCAAAAATACTGCTGCTGAACATAAAAACGTTATTAATTAATCTCAGAGCAAGCTGTCTACTGAGAGAGAAAAAAAAAAAAAAAACTTATAGCTGAGAGATAACATTTAACCAAATGCAATGAACTTAACCTGCATGTTTTTTAATAAGTCCACATGTTAAGACAACACCTGCCAAGAACATACAATAGCCCCAAATGTTTTGGAACGTCACACTTTCCATTACACTAGACAACAAAATCTCAAATCAAGTGACATTTACATTAAAGATATAAAGCAACTATAATTGTAAAAGTGACATTTCATACAGTGCATCTCCAGATACAGTCTTCAGTGTGTGCAAGTTCTTGTGAGGCATTAGTTTGTAGGATACTCACTCTTGTAAGTGGGGGAAAGCTGATTTGAGCAAGTTGGCCACATACTCCTGGATGAATACTTGGTTGTTTACTGGGTTTGTGGGGTTCAAAGTTGCACTGATTTTTCCTTCCTCAACAAGGTTAAACATGTACGCCAGAATAGAAGCGTGCATGGTCAAACCTGCGTGACAAATATGCAGAGGTTGAACAAACAGTCATTTACAGATCATGTCACTTACAAAAAAAAAAAAAAAAGTATGTTAATTTTATAATATAAATAATTAAAATAGACTATTAAGGACGAAGAAAAAACAACAAGGTGGCTATAACTTAACTTTTTTTAACTGGATATAAATCAGTAAATATCTGAGCAGTTAAAGATTTTTTAAATAATAATTTTAGAAATTTAAATGAAATGTTAAATCATTAAATGGATTATTCCTGCACTATTTTAATGATTCATCTAGAAAAACCTTAACGCTCATGATTCCTACATGGTTACACAGTGTTCAGGCAAAAAAATGAAGAGAGAGGGGAGGGGTAGCCAGTACTGACCGGCTGTATGTGATGTATCCGTGACAACGGAGAAGATGTGTTGTAGGACGTCACAGAAGTATGTCTGATAGAAGCTCTGAGCTGCCGCCTCCTCCTGGGCCACGTTCTGCAGCAGCGTGTAGAGAATCTGAAGGCCTACATGACATTTTTATAACAAAGTTGTTATATGCATGTTATGATAAATGATTAGGGTAAATCTGACATCTGGCTGTGATGAATGCATCTGTGTTCTCACCAGTGTCTGCCACATTTCTCATTGTGTGTTTAAAAGCCCATATAATGGAGTCAAGCACAAGCTTAAACTGGGCTGGTGGGATAGCCAGGAATGCTGGAAAACAGTGAGAGTTCACCGCTTGCAGCAGGTAGAAGAAATGCGTCCGGTGTTCTGGGTATTCTTCAAAATCCTAAACAAAAATAAATATAAACAAGTAAAAATAAAGAATATTATGCACTTCAAAATTCCAAACAACAGACAAATTCAAAAGATTCTTCAGAAAATAAACAAATGCAGTCTGGTTTTAATAATACACGACAATAGAATATTAAATATTTATCACAGAATGCTGATAGATACATAAGGGCAGCTTACTTTGTTGATCATGTTTAATGTGCACTCAAACACTGCATCAAATATCTGAGGGATCTCTCCAGTGATGTGTCCACCCAGTTTGTTTACGATTGTTGCCATGGTACTAAGCACTTCTGGTTCTCTTGCTGCTGGGACATTGCGCTGGTAATCAATGAGCACAGCATCCAACAGCGGAGGGACAAAGTTCTCCCCCACCTAGAGTACGAACAATAAACACACATGCGCAGACAGGCTTAAAGGATGAGTGGATAAGTGTGTGTTGTGTAAGGACAGCGCTAATCTAAACAGGTCCAGACTGACAGACCTGAAGCAGCTATAACAGAATTATCTGCACAGAGACAGAAATACTGGATCTAACAAACACACGAGACCCAAAAACCTTGAGCTGAGGGAATAACGTCTCATGATGAATAACATCTCTAAAAACACGATTTTAGTTTAAAAATTATATGAATGCATAAAGGAAAGTTGATATCTTGGATCCGGTCACAATTTCTAATAATTTTTTCTTGCCATCAATAGTTAACTTCAAATGAACTGTGACAGTTTAAAAGTATATATAACATTTTAAAGTTTGGTTTATATAATTTGTCTCATTGAAAAATACATTCATATTTGTTGATTATTTTTATTTTTTTTAAAATGTATAAATTGTAAAAATTAAATTATGAGAATGCAGTTTAAGATTGAGTATGTCAACTTCACATATGCTCTGATAATTATAGCTTTGAAGGACTATACAATATTTGGATAATTGGTCAAAAAAATAAATCTGTTAAATCTGATTCTGTTGCATAGAACTGAATAAAGAATACTGATATATTGATAAAAGTGTGGTTATTTTATTTTATTGGCTTTATTGTATTTCTTAAATTCAGTATCATTAAAATGACTGAATTTCACAAAAAGTCTAATATTAATACAATTATTTAAAATAAGAAATAAATAATTTTTAAAAAGCATTTTCGGTTTTGGCCCAGAATTTTCATTTCGGTACATCCCTACCTAAAAGCTGTGATTTGTGTCTCACCATCTGTGGGTCATTGGAGCGGCTGACCCAGCCTGAGATCAGCTTCAGAGTCTCTCTCTTCACCGTGCGCATGCTCCTGATGAGAGGCTGCTTTGTCACCATCTCACCTATAAAAAAATAGCACAAATCACATGAACAGACATAAACGAAGCACTTGTGGTTCTTGAGTGCAGTCTTTTATATAATTTTTATGCCATTACATTATAGTATTCAGAGAAAGTCAGACTTTCTCATTAGTAAGAATTTTCTTTAGGCAACTATTTAGTTAAACTTTACTCATTCTGTTCTAGCTACAGTGCTATATATAGCTGCTCAGAGACTCAGACAGCCCTGTAATGGACCACTGTTCACACACACAGCATTTTGTCTTACAACTGAGTGAGTTTGTGCAATCAGACTGACTTCAGTTTAATGCGGATCTGTCACTTTGAGACAACCAACAGAGATGCATATGCACACATAATATACACATGCATATGGTAACTCTAGAATTAAACTTTCTCTTTGTCTCAAACACATGCGCACACATGTGATGATAAAATCTGAAAAGTACAGAGAGACTTGATTGTCTAAAGAAAAACACACCGTTGGTCTGGATGGCAGCAGAGATGTTTTCACTGAGACACTTGTATACATTGAGCATGTCCAGGTAGATGCGACCCAGCTGAATTACAAAAGGGTGTCCCACGGCTTTACACGCTCTGACGTTGGTCTTCAGGATGCTGCCCAACTGCTTCACTGTCTCCGGGTCTTTCAGGATATCCACATTCTGCAGCAGGATAATAGCATCAATTTATGGTCAGTCTTAAAAATGAGTTAAAAAAAGATTCATTGAACAAAATTTGCTGTTTGAAAAAAAAAAAAAAAAAAAAAAAAAAACAACACCTTGGTGGCTTGCTGAATGATGCTGTCCCACACCTGGTTAGGCAACAACATGTACTTCTCTATCAGGTGTTCCTGTACAGCCTGGTCGGTCTGTGCTCCAATCATATAGCCGACAGCTTCGTAAAACGTATGCACCTGCGAACAACAAATGGTCACTCAAGTCCAGCAGAGCTGCAAGAACTTCTCCTCAAACTTTGTATATTTTTAAAGCATGACGTGTCAGTTACACATGGAGCGGGCTAACTGAGACAGATGAGGTTTATTTGATACCTGCTGGGGCTGCAGGTCACAGATGATGGTGTTGATGTTGTTGAGGATCTCATCAATGAAGGGCATCACCTCTCCCACCTGCACCTGCACAAAATGCCTCCTGCACTTCTGAGCTATCTTAATGAACGTGTCACATGCCATGTCCTGCACTCCATCGTGGGTTTCTGAGAAGAATAAAGAGTAAAATATAACTGTAAAGGAACTGATGTAATCATGTTTTTTTTTTTTTTTTTTTTTTTTTTAAATCAAGCTAAAATTAGAAGCTCAACTTTATTTATTACTACCGAGCTGCTCCATAAGTGACTGAAATGCAGCACCTGCTGTATATGTGTAATCAAATCTGACATCAAAGCTGCTTTTATTTAAAGATCAGACCAAAAGATATCACAGCTGTATACAGATGCAAATCTCTGATTCTATTCTAAGGCTCAAAGCATTTGCGACTCACCATGCATAAACTCAAACAATTTATTGACGACGGTCTTCAGGAATTTCCAGTGCGCACGTAGGAACCGTGGGTACTGTCCCACTATGTACATGATGTTGGAGGCAATGATAGCCTTGTTATCCTTGCCTCTCTTCTGCTCACATAGACCCAGCAGGTCCTGTAGATGACGTGGGAACATCGTTATGGCTCTTATTTTTCATTACAAGACTTTACATCTTTGCATTTTAAGATTTCTGCACCTTTATGACAGTGACGAGGAACCGCTTCTCATCCTCTTCATGCATGGCTCCACTGATGGAACCAATAGCCCAGCACAACGTGTTCAGGTTCTTCCAGGACCACTCTGTACCGTTCACCTGATTATGAAGCTTTTCTGTCATAATACGCTCTGTATCAGCATAATCCAGATGGGTAAGATAGACTGCAGAGAGAGAAGCAGAGAGAAATATGATGACACTTATAATAAACACAGATCAGTGGCCAAAAACTCTGCATTCATAGTACAGAGGAGCATAACACTCACCAAGTGTCTCCCTCATGTTCTTGTAGAGGTTGATTGAGTCGGTATCCTTCATGAACTCTCGAACCACCTCGCCCTGATCGTTCTCCACCACCAGCACTTCCTCTGGCTTGGCCATGCGGCTCACCATCAACAAACGCACCTGCAAAACATTAACACAAAAACCCTTATTGTTTCTAACAAAAATTGCCATCTAAGGGGAAATTTCATCTTGAATTTTGTGTATGTGAGCTAACCTTAGACAGCACAGGTAGGTAGAGCTGTCTGCGGGGCGGTACATCAAAATGCTGGCTCCCTGAGAGTAAGGGAGAGGTGGACGTTGAGAAAGGACTCTCTCTGTACAGCTCAGCTGCAAGGTGGTTCCAGTACTCCAAACAGATCTTAAAGATCTCTGTCTCCTCCACCTCTGACACCAGCAACATGTAATGTAGAGCCTGAACAGAGCAACAAACCAGGACTTAACACAATGGCATCCAATCAGCAAAGTGACTGAGGTTGATTCTCCATAACCAAGTTCAGTCTGTGTGTACCTCCATAAGCGTCTCTCTGAGGTTCAATCTCTTTTCTATCAGCTGTCCGTGCTCTTTGAGGAAGGTGCAGAGGAACAGGCTGAGGTTCTGAATGAAGTTTTGCTCATCATCTTTACCGTTTGCATACGCCAGCCGGATGTTGGTGTTCAGTGGAAGCATCTTTAACACACAAGTAAGAAAAAGAACATCAGACTGGCCCAAGACCAGCTGGTATATGGGAATTATACCTGGATTTAGACCAGAGAGGAGGTTACCTGTTTGAGCTGCATCATGGTCAGAGTGAAGAGACTGACAAACTGCTCTTCGTACTGGCTGACACTGACTCCTGCTATCTCAGTCAAGCACTTCAGTGTCACATTGCGAAACATCGGCACGTTTAAAAACTGCAGATCAACCCAATAGAGGAGAGGGGTCAACAATTACCTCAAAGACCGCTGCTTTGTAGGTGTGAAATTATACAATCTTTTTAGTTGTTATTGCATGAATCAATATAACTGTACTATTTCATTGTACAACAAATAAATACATAAACTATAAATACAGTTATTACACTATTGTCTGGAATACTTGATTCTGATTGGTCCAATTTTTTTTTTTTTTTTTTAAATAAAAGTATGAATGAGTGTTGGTTTATATTACTTATGAGTAAAGGTAAAAATGAAGTCATCTATCATCCTAGTTCTTCACAAAGTCTGTAAGAGTAAGAAAATCTCCAGATATGTTACCTTGTACACCAGAGTACTGATGAGTTTAGTTTCAAAGATATAGCCCAAGGGAATCCAGTTGAGAAACCTCAGCAGAGTCTCTAAGGTAGCATGCACAAGTGGGGCATTCTGGGAATTTTCCTAAAAATTGTACGAAAAAAAAAAACAACAACCACCTTTAGGCCAATAAAAACGTATCCATTAACATGGGTTTGATGCATATGCAAATCAAACTTATGGTTCAATTTTAAAATTTTATTCGTGTGACATTCAAATCATAGATATTTCTTCCAAATTATGTTGCCACATCACAAATTAAAAACACTAGACATTTGGGTGAGCATTTGAAGTTAATCATTTAATAATAAACTAGAAGAGCTGTAAAAAGAATTAGGAGAGTGTTTGAATGATTAAGAGAAAGTCTGCATACAGCTCTGGAAAAAATTAGGAGACTACTTAACATTGATTTCTGAACTTGGAGTGGTCTCTTAATTTTTTCCAGAGCTGTATACCTTCACAAAAAAACCATTTTGAATGCATCTATTTTTTCTATGAGAGAAAACAATACGTACCATCACAAACTGGCACAACTGGAATATCTGAGAGAACTCATTGCACATGCTGCAGATGGATCACAAAACAATACAGATTCTTAACAAGAACAAGTAATGTGAATATGGCCTCATTTAATAATCAACCATAAAATATGAGTTATTCACTTTTAATGCAGTCTCACCTGTCCTTTAGGTGTTTGGCTTTCACTTGTGTCATCTGGCCACTGGAGAAGTCAAACACCTCTTCACTGAGGAGTTTCAGAATAATCATGTTGTTCTGGCAAAGGCTCTCACTGGTGCGGCTCGCTCCAACAATGTCACTGATAAATGTGGGCCAGTGTTTTGGCCACTCCTGCTTTAGGATCTAGACACAAACACATCATCAAATAACACGAAGGGTAACAGACATTTCCATTGCAGTCATCAAATATATGCCCCCACATCAGCATTTTGAATGGCTATGAATCCCTCTAATGTGCACTAAGAAAAAGTAATCAAACAAACCTCACCTGTACTAATATCATGTTGAGTTTTCCAATGTACACCTTTTCTTTCTGAAAGGAGGCAGAGCATAGCATAAAACAGACAGCAACCACAAGACAACAGTAAACAAAATAAGTGGATGTTCACTGACCTCAACGTTGGCTGCATCTGATGAAGTCTTGATAATGAGGCCGACAACATACTTTTTAATGCCTGGAATAAAGCAGAGCAGTGAAGAGCGTCAATGCATACAGTAAGACAGCACAAAACCCCATGAGCTCTCCATTCGGATGGAAGCAGCTCGTCTCAGAGGACTTGTTACTGTGTGTTCATCTGCAGATCTGCATCAGCATATTAATGATTTGCTGCCTTTTTCACATTTGAAGAAAGAAAAGCAAAAAATGCTACATGAAATTAAAATATGAAAAAAATCAACTTAAATGAACAATGATTATATAATAGCAATACAAATATTTTAACTTGAAATATTAAATTATAAAACTACTGTTAAATAATAACATTTATTTATTATATATATATTTTTTTTAATTAATTAAAAATTATACCTCCTCTAAACCATATTTATAACTAACTAAACTCTTAAAGGGATAGTTCAAACCAAACAGTTGATGGGACCCTATTGACTTCCATAGTATTTTTTTTTCTCCATACTATGGAAGTCAATGGGGTCCATCAACTGTTTGGTTACCCATATTCTTCAAAATATCTTCTTTTGTGTTCAACAGAAGAAATAAATTTATACAGGTTTGGGACAACTTGAGAGTGAATAAATGACAGAATTTTCATTTTTGGGTGAACTATCCCTTTAACTTTGTGTAAGATATTTTTTTTTTATTCATTTGGCTGGGTGCAGACTGTCAGCTTAAACAGAGACATGCTTTGGATGTTGTTGAGACATCAATGTTGGTTAAGCTGAATGGCGTAGAAAGTATCTAAGTGATGATTTATTTATCAATTATAGGTTCTGCTTACGTCATGTTATTCGTTTCATGTGATCTTTTATGGAGCAGTTTCTGGTCTTTTTGGAAACAGATGAACACTAAGCTGAGCCGACGACCTTCCATGCATTTTTAAAAGGGGGGAATTCAGCTCAACTTGGCAATCACTCACTTGACTCTAATGAATGTGTTGGTCTGCTAGAAACGTTTTGTAGAGTGAAATGTTTACTTGTACATTTCAATGATCCCTTAACCGCTTGTCCAAATCCAGCATTTGAGCTGCTTATGACTTATGAATTGCTTTAGACTGATCTATGAAATACTTGTTTATCTCAAAGTGGTAAGGGGAATTCTTGTGAGTCAGTCTTACCTTCACACTGGTTTCTGGGCAGAATCTTCCATCTTGTTTTAATAACGGTTTCCAGAATCTGCAGAGCATAGTACTGTAATGCCAAGAGAACAAATCAAGATTTAAGGATCCAAGCTTTAACCAGCTAATCTGCCAGAACTGTACCGTTAAACAAGGAAAACAAAAAAATTGCTCTTAACTTTGACTGCCTAATATATTTTCACACATTCTTTGGTTTATTTCAAATGGATTCAGATTAAAAAAAACATCATGCAGAATTTTATTACAAACTAAAAAAATAAATAAAAAAACCCCCAAAAAATCCATAATCCCCATAAAAACTATACAATGTTTGTATGAGATTCTGTAGAAGTTTTGCTGTTTCTGGCCATGTCACACCAGAATGTGAAAGACAGGAAAGGAGACGTTAATGGCAAAAAGCTAATCGTTTGAATCTGTGCTCGGCCACAACAAAGCAAGCAGCTTGGGGGAACGACGCAACAACTTTGTCCGGAAACAAAAAGAACCAAAGGATTCTTTTAAGAGTCAATGGCCACTCACAAGTCTTTAATCATCATAGATATGTTTTCCCATTGGTGAACTAAAGACCAAACCCCTTTCTGTCTTAAAGTGACACTAATGTTTCCACCAATAACTGGTGTGGGTCTCAGGAACAGCAAGACGAGCCACAGGTTTGGGTCTATAGACTGCCTTAAGACTGCCACCATGCTGCTTTTAAGAGGGTATTCATGGTGCAATAGTGTCCTTGTCATGATCACTAGTGTTATTTGGATCATCGGCATTTCGACTGTAGGGATTAATGAAGAGGAAAAACATGAAGCAAAAAGATAATGTGTTAAAGCAAAACAGGGAATACAGATCACACACTGTGTGAGGATATTAAAGGTGAGGCCTGGAGAGGTAGGTTACTTGCATACAGACAGATTTCACTTTCTAAAATCACCAGGATCTTTTCACCTTTAATTTTTCAGAGATTTAAAAATAATTAAATAAAAGAGGCAAGGCAAAAAAACATTGCAACACCACGCAAAGTCTTTATTGTTCACGTGATGTTGCAAGATTTCTTGGTGCATGGTCAAGAGAAGAAAGAAAATGGGGTAGGCTAGGGTAGAGGAGAAATGCTTGGGAAGAAAATGGGAACCACAGCACACAGAGACACTGATGATCCCTACAGTGGAAATGACTGTTACCATCCATGACTGGGGTAAAAACAAAATGGGGTAAACTGCCTGCCTATCTCCCTGCCGTCTCTCAGCTCCATATGAGGCATGTGCAGTGTGAATGGAGGCACAGCAGAATTGAGAGTAAGGGAATGAAAAGGTAGACCTTGTGGAGGCCTGCCGCCAAAGCCTAGCTGTGTCAAGGTGCACAGGAAGACACACCCCTTTTCGTCCTATTACAAGCAATCAACATAATGGAACATTGTGATTAATATCAAATATGAACAACTTCAATTAATTGTCTTTTGTTTGCTTTTTCACCTACAAAAAGGCTGTGAATAAATTAAGCAAAAAGCCAAATGTTCAAAAAGCTCTTTCTGTATTTTGCTTGATGAATTTAGACAAATTCAAAAAATTTACCTGCTCTGAATTTTTTCCTGTCTGTTCTTCTAGAGCCCTCACTTTTGGGCCATTATCATTTTGACATTACAGATACTGTTGATAAATCAACTCAAACATTAGTAATGACCAGAGTGTTAAGAGCAATCTTAAAAGGCAAGCAGACGGCAAACTGGGTCAGCAGTACTTTGAGGAAGTCTATTAACACACTGAGGAAGACAATTCATCCCAAATACTACACTATTCACAAATTACTAAATGATTTACATTCAGTCTACGCACTACAAAGTGAACAAATGTTATGAACTCTGAGAGTGTGTAGTTTATCAGTGCAGAAATTCTGTTTCAGGATTCCAGAAATTCTACACTACATGGATCCTCTGCTTTCCTCATCAATATTAAAATAAAAATCCATGGCTCAGGATCACATGGATCAGGTGCTTTATATATCCTGACCTCAAACAGTCAGTCATTTGTACAGATGAAGGTACTGAGGTATTTTACTGTCAACAGAGGATCCTCACACACCAACTTTAACTCTGACTTTGCTTGATCAGGACAGGACTGTGAGGAGAGGTGTAGGAAAATATGATCTCACATGTGTACAGAGGAATCTGTTTCTGACATGATGCTAAGCAACCCCAATACACTTAAGAAATGGGCATTTGCTGATATAAGGCAATCTTTTTGGTTTAAAGGAAAAGAAAACAAAATTGTGTTCCTGTATAATGTGTGATAAGAGATCAGATCTTCCTCAAAGTATAGAAACCATGACCCTCCACCAGAGTAAGTTGGGACTTGGCTTACTTTGGTGTTCATATTCTGAGAGAACTCTAGAATGGTGTCAACTCGAGTCCACGCGTCTGGGTGCTCCTTCAAATGAGTCAGCACCTCCTGGGCCATTCTTTGCTGAAATGGAGAAACATTTATATTATAAAACAACAAATCTGTGCCAAAATTATTAATGATGTAAATACATATACTAACGGTATTGTTATTGTGCTGGTACCTTGGCAGGTTTAGGACTGCCGTGGAAAGCTGACTCCTAAAGTTTTTGTTATTCTTCATATTTTGTGCGGTGGTTAGTTGGCAGCAATAATATTAAAATTTCCAATAAGTTTAAATTGATTTTTACCTTTATCTGCATTATTACCTTTATAAGGGCAGATTTTTCTTACCTTAATAAATGTAGCCTATTCAATTCGAATAATAAGAAATAATTGCGCTGTTACCAATCAAATGAAATCAGTAAACACAGAAGCTGCATCTGAAGTGGCATTTAGATGTGCTGTATTTACAGACTGTTTAATGCAGCTCAGAGGTGACAAATGCATTTATCCTGCAGTTACAAATGTATAAATAATGTTTTGATGTTTTAAAAATGAAACATTGATGATATATGAAAAGATTTTAAAACTAAAATAATACTTTAAATATGAGACTAAAACGGCCGGTAGGTGGCAGCAAGTCACTGTTAATGAGCAAATCATTGAGTCATTAATTCAACCAATTTGTTCAAATGGACTGATTCATTTAGTAACAACACGGCTGTGTGTAGCTCAGAGACACAAAACAGTCCGAATAGATCAAAATGGGCAATATTGTGTCTAAAATTAAGTCACTTAATTGTTTATTACACTGTTGTTTAAAATCAATATCGCATTTGTAATTGTGCTGATATTTTGGGGGAAAAACTGCCATCTTTGTGTGATTGCTTAACTATATCATATACTATAAATATAGCCTAAAAGACAAACACTCATACAGGGGCATTTTTGCTGCACTTTAATGTAAGCATGCAGTCTAAATGTGCACATGCAGTAGTCTAACCAAAACCGAAAAGGCTACATCATGCAGTGTATGCATTCTCTAGGCGTGTTTTTGTTTGGTTTTTGCAAAGTGAGGGACATACTCAATGTCAGATTACACATCGTAAAAACAACAATTGCGATATCATCGTAGATAATACATACTGCACACCCCTACATACACTAATAAATAAACACTACCTTTCAAAGGTTTGGGGTCGGTAGGATTTTATTTTTTTTGAAGAAGACTTCACAAAGGCTGCATTTATTTGATTAAAAAAATGCAGTAAAAACAGTAATATTATGAAATATTTTTTACAATTTAATTAGGACTGTAGATTTAATTAATTAATTATGGAAAAATAACACAATTAAAATTATTAAACACAATTAATGCACCCGCCCGGCCCCAGACCTACGTAGGTCATCTTACAGTTGATTGGTGATGAACATGATGCAGGGCAACAACTCAATGCGTGATCGAGCCTATAGAACGCAGTTAGAACGCCCCTAAAATTCAAGATATTGGGGCAAAAAATGCCCCTGTATAAGTTTTATATCATATGATATAGTTTAGCAATATCACACCAGTGCTGTTTTTGTTTCAATGTGATAATTGAGTGCAAATGTGATTTAGATTCACAACAAGAAGTTAATATTGTGGTATATTTTAGACACAATATTGGCAATTTGAGCAAAAACAGACATTGAAAAATATAAGCCTACCTATAAAGCCATAGCAGAACTGTTGTGCGTACTGTCTGCCCAGCGTCACTTCAAGTAGAACACACCTGGTGTTTCGTTTTAGAATGAATTCACGTTGAGCGAATCAATTGGGTGAACCAATGATTCAATGGCCCATTCAAAATGAGAGCCATTTACTTAATTCGTGAATGAATCAGCCATTTAAAATCGTGTGAATGAATGACTCAATAACTTACTCATTAAGACATTTACCGCCACCTACTGGCAGTTTTATTTTCTTATTTAGAGTATCACTTCATTAAAAAAGCAATTTCATATTTTGGAGATAGTTTGCCCAAAAATTTTTTTTTTTTTTTTTTTCATTTACTCACCCTCATGTCGTTTCAAAGCTGTATTACTTTTTTTTTATTTTGCCTAACATAAAAGAAGATATTTTGAAGAACACTGGCAACCAAACTGTTTTGGTCTGTAAATATAGCTAAACACCCACTCAGATGCAGCTTCTGGAAAGGAAAGAAAAAAAAAAAAAAAAAAAAAAAAATTCATGGCTGTTGTAGCCTAAAAGTTTGTGTAATAAATTCTGTGTTGAATCAAATAAAATATTTCTTTCTAATTTTTTTGTAATGTCTATTTGATGCTTTTCTCATTTAACACAAAAATGACTTTAAATTATCTTTTGGGGTAATTTCTCAGTCAAATTTGATGTGCGATTAATTAAGATTAATTAATGAACAACATTTTTAATGCATTTAAAGCAGTTTTTTTCTATATATATATATATATATATATATATATATATATATATATATATACACATATACACATACACACACATACTTACATTTGGTACTATATTTCACCGATTTGTGAAATGGTCTTCCTTACCTGTGGCCCGACCCCATGGTACAGGCAGTTGACCACATTATCCAGCAGGTTGATATCCAGTTTCTGGTTAAAGTCCAGCAGCTGTCTGGCTGCGTGGTCGGCTAACATTGTCATAATTGCTGGCATAGAGCTCTGTGGGGAACAAGGAGGAAACATCCAGCAGGGGCAAAGTCATGTGAAATGAACATTTGGGTACACAAATCCAAACAGCTGACCGTTACCCCCCTCCCTCGACCCAGGACCATCCAAAAAGCCTTATATGACCTGGCCTGCCAATGCCAATACACCAATGGTTCAATCCTCAATAACAATGGGATAGGTGGGTAGCGCGATAAAGGTAACATGATTGCAATCTGCACATCCTGATATGTCCGAAGAACAAGGGCCACTCACTGGGCTCGTGATCACATGAGCCATTATCCTCTGAATGAGACCACGTGCTAGGCAGTCCTTTCGCTGACGTCATTCTGTTTACATATAACACAAGAGGCGTACCGGGCGCTCTGAATTACAAACTGTTTTCCCTACTCTGATCGCGATTTCATAAGACCACGAGACTTTCATAGTGCGCACACACACAGTTTGAAGGACACCTGAATGACCAATGCTCAAGCTAATTCAATTGGCACCCTGGAGCCAAACTATTGCGTAACGAGGTAAGCATTACGGCCAAGAATCAAAAAAAAAAGAAGAAGAAAAAAAAAGGAAATTTCAAGAATTTCCTTGGACACGACACAGTCAAGCTTTGTGAGACCGCGAGTCTTGCAGGCCAAAATAAAGTGATGGTGCCACAACTAGTCCTCGGTACTGCGCAACCTGTTGATTTACCCGCCTTTCCCACACCTCGTTTCATTCAGTAAGCAAGTACAACTCCTACAATAGGATCTGTATCCCAACATAGACCTACTTATCAGCTGATTTCATGCACACGTTTTCAAAACAACTGGACTAAGATCCACGCCGAGGAGCACAACTGATGCGAACGATGTTTATTATTCTCTAACTGGTTGTTTAACCAACGTTTGTGCGTTTAATGCCCTAATAATGCATGGCGTTTCATGATGTGGCAACAATTACGCATGCATGCTGTCATAAGAATGCCCTTAAATGGACAGAAAAGCATATGCCTTAGCGCGCGACTGACGTTAAAAACGTTCCAGCGAACGCCTCGTCCATAACAAACACCGATGGTTCTAGCTGTCTACACCCGTCTCGGATGACTTCTACGGGGGTGACTTTGCAAGGATCTCCCTCCCTGACTCCGGAGCAACCCCTCCCACCAACACCATGCTCTGCACCCTACACCTGAAAGCTCTGCAGGTTTTACTAGCAGTAAACCAGGTAAGAAATAGAATTGTATTCTGTATTCGTGTATTTTATATGCCGTTAATTATTTAAATGAACGCTACAGCTTTACTGTCCTGTATGCATTTTACAATTGAATTTTGCTCGCTAAAACAAGATACCCTTGGCTATGCTTACGGACAGCACTTAGTAGCTTACTGTATTTGTGATGGTTGTGAGATATAACGATTGTTAAAACGAAGAAACCCCAGATACATTATTCAGTCCAGCGTGACACCAGTGCTGAACACGAGCCATCGCGCAACACACCCGCAACATCCCTCAGCAGCAAAGCCATTTCACTTTCTTTCGACCTTAACCTTCATACGTACAATTTATATGCATTTCTAAACAATCTCACAGCATCGTCATTCTCCACAGAGCACAGACCAACCCAAACATTCTAGCTATAAGTTTTCACCCCATATTTACCTACCTAAAGTCCAAGCCTTTGAGAGAAAGAAGGTGGGCTTGTCTGCCAGAGTTGCTAAAATTATGTTTATTTGATCCAGTATCGTTGGTGCCTGTTTGTACACGCTTTCTGGCAAAAAAAGCTTTAGGATGAGCCGTTGACTGGCCAGCCACACTAACGTTATTCCTCTGTGAAGACTAACTTACACGAGCTACTTGCTTGATATAAGGACCACTAGGATGTGAATTCCGCACCAACAATCACGGCGAGTTCAGTATTTTCTCAGTCCGGTTCATTTTACGAAACAAAGTTAACCTTAATAAAGAAATGTGCTCTGTACTGAAGTATATTTTGCACTAGGGCGGTATTAGAGACTGAGCCTGTGCCTCTTCTTCTCACAAGCAACAAACTCGTAACCGGTTGAAACCGGTTCAGACTGGGAGATTCCATCTCGGTTTAGTTTTCAGCCGATGGCGCCGCGAAAAGTTTGGATTAACGTCACGCCCATGGGGGCGTGCTATTGGCCGCAGCGTTGCTAAGCACGTCCTTGCCAGCGATCCATTGGACAGCATGCACGTCAATCAATCTCACCTCTTTCGGGCGCCCACGCGACTGCTCCGCCCGTTTGGAGAAAAAGAAGGCAAACTGCGTGCAGAATGGACTTGTAATTTGCGATAATATTACGGTCGTGTATTATTTGTTTATTTGTTGCTGTTTTGGGGGAAATGCAAGTTCTGTCGTTCTGAGATAGGTATGTTGCGCGACTCTTCCGAAAAACACTCGCGTTTATATCCTTCTTGAGCTTTAAATGATCCGCTTTTTATATTTAACAACAGTGGCCGCTTGGTAATTGTATACATGTTCGGAAAAAATAATTTCACGGTGGACTGAAGGAGATCGAGGGCACCGAGTCCGTGAGGCGGATGTTGGAGCTTGCACTTGTGCTGATTGTAAGCTGGTAATTTTCCACGAGCCACGAAGGGGAGTGGTTGTTCAGAGTCAGGGTATGATACGCATGGCATGGGTCAGAGCCTGATACAATTGGCTTGTGATTGTCTCCATAAACTTAACTACCGCGAAATTAACTACAATATGGCAGTGATGTATGATAAACGCATTGAATCAACCGAAAACATAATAATAAACTGGCCGTGTGGTGCTTCAAATGGACGTCAAACGCATGCATGTTTCTCCCCCTTCCTTGCAAGTCACGTGACTCAACGCCACTTAAACGTCAGTTGATGGAAAAATACTGGATTTTGTGTGCAAACTACTGTAGTGTCTGTACTAAACAAAGAAAAAAAACTATCGAGCAACCATTTAAGCTTATACATTTTTTCATAAAACTGTTACATTTCACAAGGTCACGCCTGCACTTTATACATGTTGAAAATCTGACACAGTGTTTCTCTTTAGTCTAGCATGTGGCCCATTCTACACACCTTTTAAACTGGTTAACTAAATAAGCAGTGTTACAGCAGTTTAGGACCAGTAATTTGGTAAATGATATGCTCAGCCTTAACCAACAAACTGATCCAGTAAAGGTAAACCTTTAATCCAATGGCAGCTGGTCTTCAGTTTTATTCTGGAACAGACTAGTGTTGCAGTTTTGTGCATTTAATGGGTCCAGTCATAATTTGACAATCAGCTGATGTTGTGTGGATCAGATTCATATTTACTCTACATATAATAAAAGATAAAAAGGTGTGAATATGATGTAAGTCCCTTGCTGAGATAAGAGTGATGTGGTGTAAATGAATTGTATGTTCCACAACTGAAAGTCAGTGCCAGTACTGAAGTTTCTAGAATACAAGTAAACTTGCTTTCTAAGAATCACAGGCAACATTCTTTCTTTAAACCCCAAGACTGATGTTGAATTCTTTACTGCAGGTTTTATAATAAAACTAATAGTAATTAATGAACAGAGTGGGTGTGTCTTCACATCTTTTAGATAATACTTAATAAATTGTCACCTGACCATACTGGATTTGTTGTGTCCATTTGTATGTTATGTTTTTGTTTAGTTAAAATGTTTTTGCCCAGATCATCATTTAAGAGACATATTGAAACTTTTTTAAACATTGTAACTGATTTAAAGTCAGCAAATGTGCTCTTATTTTAGAAATAAGAAATGTCTGATGTTCCTCAGGCTATGATGACTTCACTTTGTGTAACAGAAAACTCGCCATGCTTCCTTTCTTTGTTGTCTCAGCTGTTTTGAATTATTTTGAGAAATACAATAAACCATTGAAACTCCTCTGGACGTCTGGTTTTGTTTATTGCAGGACAGGTCCGAGAACATGCATGTGTACGAAAGGACCAAAAGCGTTTTTGTCATAAAGAGGGAAAACCTGTCTCGGCGTTTGATCTGAAAACTTTGCATGTTTCCTCTATTAAAGTATGTCATCAATCAACACATACAGAGGGTCTGAAAGTTAGCAGGGTCACGGCATGACTGAAAGAGGTCATCTTGCTGAAGTGAGCAGTAGGAGGTGCACGTGCATTGTGGCACATACATGTGAAATGAAGTGGGCTGCTCTGTTCAGGATTGGGCTGGTTTAAGCCCGTTCTGTCTGGTCCTGCCTGTTCATTTACATACATTATAATGACATCAGCTGCTCCTCCCATGTCACTCAAACAAGTTTGACAGTTGTCTTATTTAGAGTGTTTTATATACTTTCTCATAACCTATGACTCTTGCCTTAATAAATGTATTTTTTCTTATTTTTTAATTTTACAGTGAATACATTTAAGTACATTGGTCACATACAGACCAGCCTGTATTTTGCAAGTGCATTATTAATATTTTAAATCACTACAAAATCAGCATGTATACCATCATGAAGCATCGCGAATGTCCTTTGACACATATATTCACATCATAAGATACAAATTATTTACATGACTATTATGATTTTGTGGTTATTTATAATTATATTCTGGCTTAATTAAATTATGCATGGCATAATAAAGCATTATAAGCTATTTGTTCTAGCTCAGGTTATTTGCAGGAGTCTCTTCCTAATGGCTGTCACTATAAATAGCTCTGTCCTTCTTGAGAGAGGTGAACAACATGACAACAACACAGACAATGAGGGAGGCCTTGCTGCACAGGAAGTTTGGCTTCAAGAGGAGAATTTTTAGATACAAACAGCTCCCTCTAGCGACCATAGTACACCCCAAAACAGAAGTAATTCATTATGACATTGTGGCCTGATGGCTAACCAGTGTTGCAATGTTTATAGTTTCAGCAGTTATGTGATTTATGAAGTAATTTAGCTTTAATGAAACCCACAGTTGTAAATTGTATAGCCTAGTGTATACATCGATTGCTGCATAGTACTGTCATTCTTTAAAGAAAACAAATCCATGTCTTTCTAAACAAATGCACAACACCAATGCCAACAAAGCATTTGCTACAAGTAACAATAGACAAAAGACCATTGAATGATCAGGATATGACCTTTGACCAAGTATTGAGGGAATGAGGGCAGCTACTGTCCCTCCACCTTTACCCTTGCTCTGCTGAATTTCTGCTCTTTCTGTTCCTTAGCTATAACTAAAAAAGATGGGCATCTTCTATCTGATTAGCTCAGATCACTGTCACCTGTAGAATTTTTAATTTTCTATCCTGACATGAAAGTTAATTAAGAATCTGCACGGCACATTCAAAATCGAATTTAAACCTGTAAATAAACATTTCAAAGGGAAGAAACATTATGAAATAAAATTAATTAAACAAATTGTTGAGCAGATTAGATATTCTTCTCACTCAAATTGTCATATTTTGTAATGGAAAAAAATATTTTTACTGGTGGTCTCAGACTTTTAGACCCTACTGTATGTACACTAGTTAAAAAAAAAACACATTCAGAGTAAAAAAAACACATTCATCAAAAGTCACTTTAAAGACTTACATTGTTACATCAACTTAAAATAAATACACTTCTGTTCTTTCTATTAAAGAATGCTGAAAATTTATCATGGTTTCCACAAAAATATTAAGCAACACTGTTTTCAAAATTGAGTTATTTTAAGTCGTAATAATATTTGTATTACTGTGTTTACAGTATATTATTCATAAAATAAATGCATTTATTGCACTTATTTCTTACTGACCCCTTGAATGGTAGTGTACATGCTACTATATACTATTTTTAAAGTGTATAACACAGAAATGGAAAAAGTGGGAACATCTGAAGAGAATCAAAATCAAATTAATAAATTGTTCTGAGTCAGAGGGTTATTTACAACTGCCTGTTCTTCTTCTCCACAACTTTTCAGAGTAAGAGAGCGACAACTCTTGGAAAGAGAGAGATATCTGTTGCATTGAATGGTGGGGGTTGTGATGGATCTGGTTCCCACCAGTAAAGAGGGAATTAACACATGATCATTTGTGTTCATGGCTGGCAGACGGCCCAGTACTGTAACCCAACCTGCCTGAGCTCAATCAAACACCAACTGTCACCAAAAAAGGCAGACCAGCTCATCAAATCTCTCCCGCCTCTGTCCATACATGCAGAACATTCTACTTCCTCTTCCTGTTGTCAGTTTTTTTTTAAAAAAAGTGAAGTAATTGTGTAAAATAGGACTGTGTATTTACAGACATACATTTTCCAGGAAATTACTCATTTCATAACAACCTGTAATTTAAAACAGTTCTACAGTAAAAAAAGAAAAAGAAAAAAAGAAACAGGTTTATTCTAAATGATTTATTCTATTGATTCTGTATTCTACCCCATGTCACATTGGTCCAAATGGCACAGGTGTGACAGTTCCAGTGCAACAGAACCATGAATCTCACAGGTATTAGTCGTCAGAGTCACTCTTTACCCAGTGGCTTCTTTGCGAATTATACAGGTTTGAGTCATTGAATTAAGACGGCTTAAAGTGCAGGGTCAGTACCACAGAGATGAGCTTTGTCTGGTCACCTGAGTCGGCTAAAATGAAGCAGGGACATTACAACTCACTGTGGCTGGAAGTGAATCCTGAGCTAGAGATGAGATAAAGCAAAAGGTGCTCAATAAACTGAAATGGTAATGCATACAATTTTTTTTGTGGGTGCAACCAATTCAATAGCAGCCAAAAGCTTGTATTGTTTACAGTGCAACTGAAGGTTTTATTAGGTCCATTGTTTATGCTCTATAGCTACAATTATGACATCAGCGACCACACCAGCAATCCATTCTTCTCCTGGGATTGAACGGAAAAGACTAATGCTATTCCTGCTGTGTCAGGACAGAGTTCGGGAGGAGGGTGGGGTGAGGAGTGGACCAAAGGATGGATGAAGAGAGCGACGGTTTCTTCTGCCTCGTCAAACAGCAGCAACCTCTTTTACTCCTCCTTTTCAAAAACTCATCCACTTATCTCCATATTTCCTCTAAGTCGGTCTTGGCGGCCCCGAGCGTATCTTTGCTCTAAAAAAAGACCAAAGTACTGGTTAAAATTAGAACAGAGAAAAGGAGAAAGGGAGTAAGGAATAAAGGTAAAATTAAAGCCACAAACAAGTAAATTAAATAAATTAAAAAATTAAAAGCAATATTATATAAACAGTGGACTTTGGGTCTTCCATAAAAGTTCTTGTATTTTAAAGGGACAGTTTTGTCAAAACCTGTATAGCTTTCTTTCTTCAGTGAAACATAAACATAAACATTGTTTTTGTCTGTACAATGAAAGTCAGTAGTGTCCAAAACATCATTGGACCCCATTGCCTTTCATTGTATGGACCAAAATATCTTCTTTTGTTTTCCACAGAAGAACGTCATGAGAGTTTTTCATTTTTGGCTGAACTATCGCTATGAATTTGCCTGACAAGAGCAGACAAGCCAGTTTAGTTTAGTGCACTACAACAAACATGTTCCTAATCCCTCCAAATTTCATGATTAATATCATGAATTATAATTTGAAACTGTTTTACTTGTGGCTCGTCTGTGTCTTCAGTGCTGGAGGTGACTGCGGTACCTTAGAGTTTTCTCTGAGCTGCTGTGTCTTCCGCTGGACTGTGAGGAGGCCTTAAACTGGGCCTCCAGCCTCGTGTAGAGCCCCCCTGCAGGCTGCAAGCACACAAACACACATGGGTGCAAAATATTAGAGTACAATGTTGGAATACTGCTAAAAAGGATGAAAATAGCAATAAAAATAAGAAAACTTAAAATAGCAACAAATCAGTCTTAAGGGCGCTTTAAATGGTTTATCTAAAGGGAGTAAAGATGTTTTGTACCTCTTTTGTATCTTTAATCTTTGTCTGCTCCTGGTCACCAAAGCGCATTTTAGTGAGATTTGCTATAATCTCCTCCATTCTCCTCTGATCTAGAGAGAGTTTGAACATATAGACATCCATCAAGATCATTGCAAATCTGCACATAAGCCACTTGATAGCTTCAGTGTCAGAATCACAGCCAAAATTGTCCCTAAAATATTTAATACCATTGATTAATTACCATAATAAATCATTGAATAATGGCAAGCCTACAGTTTTAATCCTATATTGAATACAAAAGTGTTTATAAAACAAAAACATAACGACTTATTCTTCTGAAGAGCTGGCAGATGTACTTGCTGATGGCTGGATTTAACTTTCTCTGATGAGATTTTCAAGAGGTTTTAAATCACAACTCTTTTTATAAGACTGGCTCTACCACTGTGCAGTTGTGAGGATCATTGTTATAGTCAGAGCAAAAAGGAAAAAGGTCCATACCCTCCTCCCTCTGTGCATCCTGATTGTACCTCATGGAGCGATTGCTATCCCACTTATTCTTCTGGATGCTGACGCTAAGAGCAAAAGAAAGACAAATGTAGAGCCAAATCTATTGTTCAGAGGCCTAGAAATCCCTTCTCAATCATATGGCATGAGTAAGCGTTACAATGCAGCGTTTAAGCCGATCACTCCTCCAGAAAACAGCAAGGAATCACTCACGTGAAAGGGGTTGAGTCTCGAGATGGTGCCTTTAAAGCAACAGGATAGAATGAATGAAAAGAGAAAAGTGGCATACAACAGCAACAAAACCAGACTTTCTTGTGAGTGTTTTACCATGTAAAAGTCACCTTCCCAAGGCTTAATCCTAGTCCTAGACTAAAATGCATATTTGAGCTGTTTTAACTGAACGCAACTTGCACTGGCATATCTTAAAATATGTCAGTGCCATTGTTTTGTCTCAAGATGCACACCAGTAATGTTTTTTTTCCTAAGGCACGTTTATAAAAGCTACTTAAATGTCCTAATGATTTAACGCCTAATCCTAAACCCTGTCTGTGAAACCAGGCTCATAAATTTTATTGCTTAGAAAAATCCATCTCCAATAAATTTGCTGCATTTACCTTTTCTCCAGATTTTTCCTTACGCTGGAAATTCGGGGAGGACACTTGTCTTTTCAAAGGTTTGCCAGATTTTCTTGCCTTCTTTGCAGCTGTGTACAAAAAGTCACAAAGCCATCTTTAAGGTCAGATTCTTGAAAATTGTATGTGACTGCCACCTTCTGACCGCAATGAGGTACTGCCTAAAGATTATTTGACGATTTTACAGATGGGTAACATTTTAGCTCACCTTGTTTTTTTGAAGTGTCTTCTTCATCCCCGACCTCATCCTCTGTGACCTCTGACCCAGTAGTGTACTCCTCATCTTCAGACAGCAGAGACTGCTGCCGCTGCAAAAGGACAAATGAACATGAGAGATGTCATTTTCATTGTAGGTGTGTAGGAATGGTGTTGCATTAAATATTTGAGGAATTGGCTTCTTACCAGCTGAAGACTCCAGTTTTTTAAGAGTGAAAACTGTGACAGAAGAGAAGAAAAAGGTGCCGTCATAATTTGAGATTGGATAAACACATTTAGGTCAACAATAAACTGATTCACGAATTACAATAAATGAAAGCCAGATTCCACCTCTAAGGACACAAATAAAAAAAATTATTCTCATAATGATGACTTAATATACATCTCATAAATATGATTTTGCATCTCATGTAGTATTTGCGTATTTGCAATGTGAATTTGTCATTATGCAACTTTATTACTTGCAACTTCATATCTCACAGTATTTTTTTTTATTTTAAACTTTGTCTCACAATTGCAAATGTAGTTCTTGTAACTTTATCTCACAATGTGAATTGATGTGTCATAATGCAACGTTATTCCTTCCAATTGCAACCATCTTCCAATTCCAAATCAGAATGAAAATTTATTTCCTATTTTAAACTTTATCTCACAATTATTTTATTTTTTACTCTGGGGTAAAAATTGGTTTCCATAATATAGAGGAAATATTTTAAAAAGAAAATAAATTCTGCAGTGATGTAAAAATACCATGCATGTAATAAATAATGACCAAAAATAGTCAAATTGATGATGATACCTGATTTTGCTTATGTTTTACCTTCTTTTGATATATACACAATATTGTTGTGTATATATCAAAGTTTTCTTTTTTGTATTTTTGTCTGTACACATGCAGTGCAGTATTGTCTTTTGTGTTCATTTGTGATTGTATGTTGCTGATGGTTGCATGAAAAAAAAATCAACAAAATTAAATAAATGTAAAGAATAAAAACAAAGATTATCAAAATGTGATAGACTCACAGCTGTGGTTTCCTTAGGTCTGTGGGCGGTAAGCACCCCTGGCTCCAGCATTACATCATATCCTGGCACATGTTCACTGCCTGTAGCAGGGTCCTCAGAGCTATGGCAAAACAAAATGGATTACAGCTTAAAACATCAGTCAAAAGAACTAACACAACACTAGGCAAAGGATCAAACAAATCAAATATGGCATGCAGATCGTCCAATGTTTTTTTTTTTTTTTTCTGAAGGAAGTTACTATAGTCTGACCTCTCAGGCACACACACAGCCTCTCTGTGGAGCAGCAGGTCATTGAGTATTCTGGTCTGGGTTGAGTTTACATTGTGATCGCCACAGTCACCACCATCTGCCGCACTTACAATGTGGTCTCTTATTTTACAGCCCTGCACCAAAACACACACAGGCATTCACTAAAGTGAGATAGGTTCAAAGGTCATCTGAGTTTAAGAGAACGTATTCTAAAGCAACAACACAAACCTTGGGCATGGAGGAGGGATCGAATCGTAGGACTTTCTGGTTGCAGCAGGGGTAAAGACCAATGCCGTGCCATCTATGATCTGCCCCAATGCCAGGATACACAACCGCCTCTGGGTGGTATTTACACTGGCCCAACTCCGTACACAGGAATGCCTGCCGTAAGCCAAACAACTTTTTCTTTCCCATTTTAACTTATTCAATTAGTAGCCAACCAATCAATATCTATATTTATCTACACATACATGCTTTGTGACTGGTGAAGTACACGTTTGTTTACCTGTTTGCAGCATGAGCAGGCAAGGAAATTGATGGTGCCCCAGATCCTCCAGTAAACCAGTACCCAGGACTTCAACTCTTCATAAAGCCCATTCAAATACTCATGTGCCTCCCAGGCCTTATGTCTACACAGACACACCACAATTACCGACATGTCATTGCATATTTGTGTGTATAAAACTGGAATATCAGCATTTGGAATCTAAGACTTCAATTAAATTTATTATAGTGTTTTAAATACACTTGGTGTGTATGTGATTGAAATACAGAGTGCCTCATACAACCTGGTGTGAGTGAATATAATGTTTCCCTGGGCATCTATGTTGATTTTGTTTGGAACACAAGGGATTTTTTTCTCTGTTTCTTTGGTTAAAAGCTTAAGGCAAAGTCCACATCTGGGGAAAGAAATCACAACATTAAATTACTACACTGAAATCCACTTAATTGCACCAGAAGAATAATTTATAATACATCCAGTGCATATCTATACAATAATACATGCTATTATCATTATTACAGCTTGTACAGCAATGCAAAAGTTTCTTACCTGTACAGAGTAGATGCATTACCAGGGGAATCGTGATTATGATAACCATGATCAAATAATCTCTCAATCTTTTTCTGAAACAGTTTACTGGTGAGAAAGTACAAATCATCACCAATAAAGTATGATCAATAACATAACAATAACTAATACAGTGGTGGTCAGAATTATTGGCACCCCTGGTAAATATGATCAAATATGGCTGTAAAAAATAAATCTGCATTGTTTATCCTTTTGATCTTTTATTCAAAAAATTCACAAAAATCTAAACTTTCATTGAAGTAAAAGAATTGAAAGTGGGGGGTAAATCACGTTATGAAATAAATGCTTTTCTCCAAAACATGTTGGCCATAATTACTGGCACCCTTTTATTAAATACTTTTTGCAACCTCCTTCTGCCAAGATAACAGCTCTGAGTTTTCTCCTATAATGCCTGATGAGTTTGGAGAACACCTGACAAGAGATCAGAGACCATTCCTCCATACAGAATCTCTCCAGATCCTTCAGATTCCCAGATCCATGTTGATGCTTCTTCTCTTCAGTTCACCCCACTCATTTTCTATAGGGTTCAGGTCAGGGGACTGGGATGGCCATGGCAGAAGCTTCATTTTGTGTTCAGTGACACATTTGTGTGTTGATTTTGATATTTGTTTTGGATCGTTGTCCTGATGGAAGATCCAACCACGGCCCATTATAAGATTTCTAGCAGAGGCCGTCAGGTTTTGATTTTTTATCTGTTGGTATTTGCTAGAATCCATTATACCATGTATCTGAACAAGATGTCCAGGACCTCCAGCAAAAAAAAATAGGCCCACAACATTAAAGATCCAGCGGTATTTTTAACCGTGGGCATGGGGTACTTTTTATCCCTGTTTGCACCAAACCCATCTGGTGGATTTGCTGCCAAAAAGCTCTTTTTATAGTTTCATCTGACCATAGAACCAGGTCCCTTTTGAATTTCCAGTCGTGTCTGACAACTGAATATGCTGGAGTTTGTTTCTGGATGAGCAAGAAGGATTTTTCTTGAATCCCTCCCAAACAACATGAGGTGATGTAGGGGTTGTTTGATTTTTTTTTTTTTTGTCTTTCTGACCCCAAGACTCAACTAATCTCTGCGATTCTCCATCTGTGATCCTTGGAGAGTCTTTGGCCACTCAAACTTTCCTCCTCGCCGTGCATTAAGACAATATAGACACACGTCCTCTTCCAGGCAGATTCGTAACATCTTTAGTTGATTGGAACTTCTTAATTATTGCCCTGATGGTGGAAATGGGAATTTTCAGTGCTTTAGCTATTTTCCTACAGCCACTTTCTATTTTGTGAAGCTCAACAATCTTTTGCTGCACATCAGAACTATATTCTTTGGCTTTACTCGTTGTGATGAATGATTAAGGGAATTTGGCCTTTGTGTTTCCTCATATTTATACTCCTGTGAAACAAGACATCATAGCTAGACAATTTCATGTTCCTAGTCACCCTGGTGTGCTAAAAATTTTTAAATATTAATGGGAATATACTTCAGAGATATTTTACTCATCAAAAAAATCTAGGGGTGCCAATAATTGTGGCCAACGTGTTTTGGAGAAAAGCATTTATTTCATAATGTGATTTACCCCCAACTTTTAATTCTTTTACTTCAATGAAAGGTTAGATTTTTGTGAATTTTTTGAATAAAAGATCAAAGGGATAAACAATGCAGATTTATTTTTACAGCCATCTTTGATCATATATGGCAGGGGTGCCAATAATTCTGACCACCATATATATATATATATATATATATATATATATATATATATATAAAAAACTGTTCAGATAATATAATATTATATTATCTGAACAGTTTTGGGGTCAGCATTTTTTTTTAATTAATAATTTTATTAAGCAATGACAAATTAAATTGGTTAAAGGCAACAGTAAAGACATTCGTAATGCTTCAAAAGTTTTCTATTTCAAAAAAATCTATCAGTTTCCACAAAAACATTAAGCAGAACAACTGTTTTCAACATTGATAATAAGAAATGTATATTGAGCAGTAAATCAGCATATTAGAATGATTGAAGTAATGATGCAAAAAATTCAGTACAAAAAGTACATTTTAAAATATATTAAAATAGAAAAGTTATTTTAAATAGTAACAATATTTTATAGTAACACTTTTTACTGTATTTTTGATCAAATAAATGCAGCCTTAAAACAGCCATAAGAGACTTCTTTCAAAAACCAATCCTAAACTTTTGAACGGTAGTGTACATTATAGAATTGTACAGAATTATATAGGATTAAAATGTATACATATTATATAATAATATTATGTATATATTTACATTTATATTGAAATCTATATTATTACTTTTTAAATGATATTAATATTTTATTATTATATAATACATTATATATAAAAAATAGACAAGAGTGACAACTGAATATAGTGTTTACATGCAAGATATTTAGATGTTAAAGCTAATAAATATCCAGCATCTTTCTGTTTTGTCCTGTGTATGCGTGTTCTCACCTTTTGAATTTGTCTTTTTTGTCCTTGAGTTCATCTGCCTCATTGTGGCTGAAGAGATCAGCGATGCGTCCGGCCAGGTTGTTGTTGATGCAGTTCATATTGCACGGCGTTGCTATGATGGCACTCATATGTTTGTGACAATACTGGATACACTCCTCAACCTTCAGATCCACAAAACACATGATAATCAAACACCTGAAGCCCATTTATCAAGTGGATGAATAATGTCTGATGGGATCAACCAAACATGCTTTCTGCACACTGCTCAGACAAGGTTTGGATAATAACAATCATTTAACTATGGATAATTCTCTACAAGCACAATCATCAAGATTCACCAAGTCTTTCCTGAAAATTATGAACATTCTGTGTCTCAATAGTGCTTGTTTGGGCAGTGCACAGATTTGTCCAAAAGAACAACACAAATGATGAAACAGCCATCATGCATCATGCTCTTTAAAGTATCAACTACAACCTAAAGGTCACCCAGCTCAGAGCACACTTACTACATTACCCAAAACATTGTCACCCTTCACAACACTTACTAAAGTTTCCATCTTCAAGAACTCGGAGGAGATCAGGATTGAGATGACATTGCTGTGCTCTGCAACCAAACACCACATAACATAACCGACAAACAGCGAAACGTCAAACTCACAGCCAACGCATAACCGTTTACAACCACATCAAACACCATTCAGCCAGGTCATAGAACACACATTACACAACACCTCTGATGGTATCTTTGATTCTAGGAAAAAAAAACAAAAAAAACAACAGTAAACACACAGAACTTCTGAAACAGTTCCCAAAAGACAATTACCCAGCTTGGGTTTGTCCATGTGTTTTCCGTGCCAATGTTCAGTGTTGTGACTCTTGACGTAGTTCATGAGCCAGTCGAAGATCTGGACGTCACAGTGGACAGAAATGTCCACCTCGTCCCAGCGCTGTGGGTCCACAGACAGATACTCTTCAAAGTAACGCATCTCTTTCACCAGAAGGTTTCTTGGACACACAAAGTCCTGCTTCAGGTTCTTTGCCTCATCACAAACGTGGATTACCATATTGGGGCTGCGTGAAAGGAAAAGAAAACAGCATTTAGCGAACATATACATGGTCATTATTAGTAGAAGATGATTCATTGGTGGCCTGATTGGTATGAATGTGCCTCACCTTTTATTCCCTTCTGTTCTCTCAACCTTCTTGGCGGGATCGGCAATCTCACTTTCTGCAGAGGCTCCTCGACCAGTAGGGATCACAGTGAGGCCTGAATATATATAAACAGCCCCATTTCAATACGTTTTTTGTTACCCTGTACCTATGAAATCATCCCATACAAGCGAGAACACCAAAATTCAATATATTAAGGAGTAGTTTAGAGTCCAGAGACTGGCCATTTTTGTCCAGACCCCATTCACTGACTCACCCGTGACTGAGAGATTTGCCTGATTGGACTGTGGTTCCTCCGTATCTCCTGTAATATCCAATAAATTAGATTTGATGTAAGTGGAAAAGGGTTCTGATGGAGAGCTCACTGCGCCGGTCAGTGGGTTACACTGGTCATCAACATGAGGGAAACTGCCTGTCGTCTTCAGCTCTTCAAACCTCCGTGCACACTACAAAAATATAAAAGAGGATAAGCTGAACATCTCTAAACGTTTGCTGAGGAAACTTCTGGATCTTTGTATGAAAGGTGTAGGTATTAAACTCTCAAATGTATGTACTGTGTTAGGCAGCATTCTGTGATGGGAATTAGGGGAGCACGATATATCAGCCACCATATCAGTATTGACCGATATATATTCATTTTTAATGTTATCGTTATCGGCCTGATAAGAACGTTTGGCCGATATATTAAAGGGGTCATGAACTGAGAAATAAAATTTTACTTGAACTTTTGACATATAAGAGGTCATCGTATCCTGTAAGTTTCAGAACTGAAAACTTCCTTGTTAGTTCAAAAACAGCTTTTATTGTAACCAAGCTCAGAGAATGACTCAGTGTGAATGTCTCAGTTGAGCATTATTTATTTGTATTCGGTACATTTAACTGGTCGCAATTTCAGTGCAGGCTTTGTAAACAAACTTTTACGATATGGACTCGACAGTATTGCCACAACAACTTGTAAGTAACCGTGTTTCATTCTAATGCCTGATCTTTGACCAGTGATTTCTGATGATTCATGTACAGATGTTCTTTGTCTATGTGTCAGTAAATCAATCCAGTGACTAAACGGTCAACTTCACATTGTTTCTCTTAGTAGGATGAAAATAATCTGTTATTTAAACTGTGATTAAAGTATATATAGAAGGCGATCTAAGAATGCTCCCTTTACAATTGCTGGAGCGATCAATCAAACAGCACGAGTTTATCAGTGACTGAGTTCTGGATTCTCGCCAAAACTCCCGTAATAATCAACAAATCTCTTATTTACATTGTGTTTGCACTGTTAGTGATGATAGAAAGCATTCGTTAGTGTGCAGAAATCGAGTTGCAAACGAGATCGCTGCATTCATGTGCTCAACATGTCTGTGATCAGCTACAATGTTCATCACTGCAACCTTTCATGCCACAATCTAAATATAATGCAATAGATCTAAATATAATTATCACGTTTCACGATTAGTTAACCTTTAGAGCTGTAATAGTAAAAACGTGCTAAAAGTTTTCGAGAGAGTTCCACATGTAATACTTAGCTATTTCATATGCAAAGATGCTAGCCAATCACAGCAGTGGGCGTTTACACTGAAGTCTCACAGCAGACACGCCCCTAAAAACATAGCGTTCAATCAGAGGGCTAAAATCAGGGTAGGAAAAATGCCTTTTATTTCTAAATTATGACCATTTAGAAATTTAGAGCATTATAAGTGTACCCCAGGAAACATTTTAAAACAATAAAACAGTGCAGTTCATAACCCCTTTAAAGATGATAAATAATGGATTATTTCCTTCAGCTGAGACACTTCAGATGTGCGCTGTTCGCCATGGTGGTTTTGAACTGCTTGAAATATGATTGAAATCACTTCAAAAAGGAAAATACAGTTAAGTGCAACGTGCAGCGTTTATTTTATATATATATATATATATATATATATATATATATATATATATATATATATATATATATATATATATATATTAAATAAATTAAAATATTTTATTTGACTAAATATTATATTTTTATCTAGCATTTTATGCATTCTACATACACACAATTGGATAATTTTTTTTTTTTTTTTTTTTTTTTTACACTTTTTGCAGTTTTTATACAATTTTTATTTTGTAAAATTACAACTTGATTGGAAATGAATCATTACATGTCTCATATTTCATTTCAAGCATGCTCTTCTCTGATAGTTCTGTCTCTTTGGTAACCAAATACAAGTTTAGTGAAGAAAGTTTTAGTTGTGATGCAAAGGATGCCACAACTCCCTACATATCTAGTAAATATCTATATAAATAATTTTCGCACAACAAAAATGGAAATGGTTTATGTTTTTTTTCCTCATTCTTTGTTTAGAATATCATAGTTTTCATAAAGCAGTTATGTATATGTTTACCACACAGTCTAAGAATAACGTTTTTATAGTTAATAGCACAGCAAATTGTTATTTTATATAGTTGGAGGCCTCATGTCTCTTACCTCTTTAGGTGTGAACCCTGGGACCAACTTGGCAACATTCTCCCAGTTGATTGGCTGAGGTGATGCCCATAACGAGCTAAGCACCATGTCCAGCACCAGGAGGTTGTTGTCATATGGAAAGTTATTATTAACAGAGCAAAGACGATTCATTTCTGCGGAGAAGGAAGAACACTATCATAAACTATCAGTCTATATTTTAAAATTAACATTAACTATTAAGCCCTCTACTAGCTCTCTATTGTCCCTTTGTATTGATCTCCACTCCAGAAAAACAAGGGGCAATTTGATGGAATGACAGCTGTCGCATTTGATATTTGGTAATGTGAGGTTATAAACACAGATATAATAAAAATTAACGGTGCTTAGGAAATATAACGTATGCATCTGTGTGTGGAGCTGTAAAGATGCTTAGATAGCATAATAAATACCAGATCATGGCACTCCCCACGTTTTGTGTCGCATCGCTCAGTGAAATGCTAAGCTAGCCTAACACACAATCACATCGCCAGTTTACCCTGTTCCAGGTTTATGCGCTGTTTCCTCTGGTAGCAATGCTCTTCTTTCATTCCAGCTGAGCGGTGCTGATAACGGGCTGGATTTGAGTAACATCAACAGAGATGCTGTGGCTTACTTTGATTTTATCCTGGTAAACCAGTAAAGTTCACATCTACACAGCATATACAAATAATAATAAAAACAAATGCTCGGCTTGAAATTCGCAGATTTGCTGGGCATGACTACCCACGTTCGTATTTATCTCTCCTCTTGCTGAAGCGGCTCTTGTTAAAATGCCAGAGATGGAAGAGAGAGTGATGCAGCGTGCACGCGCAGCGCTCTGAGCGCGTGTGCCATGATGATGCTCTCGCTGCAGTGTCCCCGATTGAGCGCCTCCTCCCTCTGCTGCCTATCCGTCTGTCTACTGCGATTTGACAGGACGCCAAAACTCTCTGACCCGAGCCTGCTAAAAAGAACTGAGAAAAACGATTGAAAGCAACCCGTGGCAGACGATTAACTCCCCTTAACATCCCCTGTGCTGGCGCTGTCGTGCTCTGTATTTCCGGTGCCGCAGTGCAGCAGGTGCGTGCCGGCGTCCTCGTTACCAGGCAACAGTCCCAACATTCGATTTGATTGATGGGCTTCTGTTTTTAATATGGGACCCAGAGAAACCCAAATGCATTTAATCTCTATAATCAAGTAAATTAGACTGCTTAAAGAAATGTAGCACTGTAGATATTCTGACAGACTAAAGGCTTATTTTTAGACAGAGCTTAGTTAAGTACAACTGTGGATCACATAAAGGTCGAAATTATTGTGCAATGCAGTCTCCTTATTTAATAACCATAGTGTGCAGCCATGGATTATGGTTTATACTCTACCATTCAAAAGTTTGGGGTTAGTATGTTTTTTAATTTTTTTTATTAATACTTTTACTCAGCAAGGACACATTAAATTGATCAAAGGTGACATTAAAGACATTTATTATGTTACAAAATGAACTTTCATCAAATAATCCTGAAAAAAGTGTCAGTTTTCACAAAAATATTAAGCAGCACAACTGTTGTCATCATTGACAATAATAAATGTTTCTTTAGCACCAAATCAGCATATTAGAATGATTTCTGAAGGATCATGTGACTGAAGACTGGAGTAATGATGCTGAAAATTCAGCTTTGCCATCACAGGAATACATTATATTTAAAAATATATTAAAATAGAAATCAGTTATTTTAAATTGTAGTATTTCACAGTATTTTTGTACAAATAAATGCAGCCTTGAGACTTCTTTCAAACACATCTAAAAATTACTAACCCCATACTTTTGAACGGTAGAGAAACTGATTGTGTATTGTGTAACACGTTTTTATTACTTATTTTTATTTATTTCCAAATGCAAAGCAAAGTACTTTTCCAAATGCAAAGTATTTACTGGCAAAATAATTGCTTGTATATACATAATTGACATTGAGTAGCAGTATGAGAAAACAAACAAGTCTGAAAACAGAGAAATGCACAAACTAATCCTTGATACAACACAGCTTAAAATTAAAATATTAAATATTCACAACATTGCAGAAAGATGAATGGCAATCTAAAACTCTTACATTAGGAGAGTGAGTGAATTCCCATAATGAAAGTCACAAGAAACACTATTACAAATTCAGATTGATATGAGAACTAATTTAAACTAATCAGATGCATTAATTGTGTATACATGAATGACAACATATTTGTGAATGACAACATTTAATGCTTGAAGCAAGTATATCAATGCAAATTGAATCCATTTTGCCTGATTATTTTCCAAAATAAATTAATGGGTGTTATTAACACAAACTTACAATCTAAATGTTGAAATATACACCATTTTTGTTGAAGGAAAAAACATACTGGTAATGGCTTTGAGCCTAACAGTCTACTGAAATTTGTGGAATTATGCAGTTCAAACGATACATTATAAAGGTATAAGACTATTCACCTCTTTTTAAACTCTTTACCTTCATTTTTCATTTGTTCCTCTCCTTTTTTTAGCTGTAGGACCAATTTATAAAGAGGGTGATACATTCTAATGAAGGATACACTTTTTCTCCTAGCTCCCACCAACACACAGACACACACACTCTCACACACACACACACACACACACACACACACACCTCTCCACACAAACAGATTATTCATAAATCCATCTTTTCTGAGGTTATCACTACAGTATCACTGCTATTGTTTGTGGAAGGTTGCACCTCCAGAACAGCATGAAGGCTTTGTGTCTCCCCGTAAACAGAATCCAGCAGCTCATCTGGATCTGATGTGGTAGGGACAGCCAGCCTGGAGTTGGGAAGAGAAGCTGTAGCCAGGGCAGTTTGAGGTGCTGGAAGGTTCTGTGCAGCCTGCTGGGCCTGTGCCATCCTCTCTAATTCTGCATGCTTTCTGCCTCTCCTCCGGCCCAACACTTTGACGTAGTTGGCAGGGACTAGGCCAGTGATCTGCCCATCCACACTGGCTAACAGCCAGCCACGCACTCTGGGCTGTTGTTCTGAAAAAACGTGAAATAGATCGAGTACAAGCTGTAAGACAATGCCTAGAACAAAATATACATGGTACAAAGTGTATATGCTTGACATCAGTCAAATTTAAAACATTACAATGTTGATGAGTTGCTGTGCAAAAAGCATTTGTGACAATGCACATTGTTTTATTTTCATTTTCCCTTTTGATTATCTAGCCAGTGTGTTTAAGTACTGTATGTTAAAGTGTTTAAGTACACTTCTGTTCAGAATGTGTCTTGTTCTTTTACCTTTAGGGGCAAGATTAAGCATGTCTCCAGCCTGTAGTGAGATCTCTTCCTCAGATGCAGCTGTGAAGTCATACTCAGCTCGGGCTACCACATGATCATCCTCCCCACTCGCCCAGTTAGTGGCTACAAAACAGAACAGAACTTCTATTAAGCACAAACATACAGACACAACTTCATATAAAGCTACATTTTCAGACACATACTGGAAAAAAAAACAAACATGTTTGACAATAACGGCAGCCCGAGGCCAGCATGAAAGACACCCGGGACAGTTGTCAGTTTTGTAATTTTAATAAGGATTAATCTATATTCCATTTATGCAGTGTTATTTTACATTTGATTATTCAAATGTTCTACTTCAATACCGCTGTTAGAACTACCTGAAAAACATAAAGCACTGTTTTATTTCAATTGTATCTTTGTTCTATTGTATTGTGCTATTGCTTGTAATTTGTTTATTTGATTTTATTTTATTAATAACTGATTACTTGTCTTTAATAATGTTTATTAAAATTTTAGATTGTTTCAATCATTAATCGCATCCAAAATAAAAGTTTGTGTTTACATAATATGTGTATAATTATTATGTATATATAAATACACACATGCATGTATATATTTAAGAAAAATATGTTATACTTATATATAAAACATGTATTTATATATATATATATATATATATATATACACAGTATATACATATATATATATATATATATATACACAGTATATACATGCAAATATATACATGAAGGAGTGTGTATTTATATATATATATATATATATATATATATAATAATTATGCACAGTACACACACATATATTATGTAAACACAAACTTTTATTTTCGGTGCGATTAATCGATTGCTCAGCACTATAAAATTTAAATTAGTTAGACTAGTAATTTTTGCTGTGGTATCGAAATTGGAATCAAGAATTGTGAGATTTCACTGGTGGCATCTAAATTGTTGGTGTCATAACCTTATTTATTAGAATACAAGGTTACATGGGTCAAAAGCAATGAAAACAATGACAATTAACTCTTCTAATTTACTCATTTGAATGGGCCAAAAAAATAAAAAATCCCTATGTTGAGCCCTGCATTTACTGTAGAACAGCAAATATTTGTATAGGGTTCTGAATGACAAAATGACTCAGTCCTGCAATAAATTCAGTGACAAATCTCAGCCTAACTGAGAAGTGTAGAAGTTTCTTTCAGTGGTGTTTGTTTAGTGGTACAATACTTTACTTCACTTTTGACCAATTTATTACATCCTTTCTGAATAAAAGTATTTATTTATTTTAAAAAATCTTACTGACCCCTAATTTTTTGAACAGTAGTGTAAATCATTCTCATTAACAGAAACAGAAGTGATAGACATTGAATAATACTGGACTCATGCCAGACCAATAAATAGTGAGAAAAGTGGGTGAAGTTTAAGACTGGAATGTCTCACCATTTTCCTCAGGACCCTCAGCAGACCTCAAAAGCCTCCATATCAAATACGGCCCTCCAAGAACGACAGCAAAAAACAAGAAAATGGGCCACGATTTGACAGAATTCACCCTGGGGTCATCAATCCCTGCCCCTCTGGTTCCTGAAGCAGACACCACAGAGGAGGCCGCACTGTCTGCCCACAAATCATCCACCTCTGAATCCTGACGCATTCCCAGCAGCCTCTGCAGCCTGCGATATAGGTATCTAAGGGTCCTAACCAGGGCGAAAGCAGACAGCACTTTTGTGAAATGTATGCGCAAGCGGGAGAAGTGATTAGCCACATCCAGAACAGCACGGAAGCTGTTATAGACAGCAGAGAAAGTAGCGTCCATCATCATGCTGACCGACGAAAAGGCGTGGACAATGCTCTCAATGGACTGAAATGCTCCGCGGCTGCTCTCCTCCGCCTGCTGGACAAAGCGGCTGGGTGGGACGTCGTCCGCTGAGTTATAACGGTTATAACCCAGGCCACCTCCAACTCCATAACCACTGTAGCTGTAGGGGCTGTAACCCCCATAGATGGAGCTCCCATAAGGGCTGTATGAGGAGGGGAATGAGCTGTATGTAGGGCGGTATGCCTGTTGGACGGATCTTGGAGGGATGGGTGGTGCCACACGTGTTAGAACTGGAGGACCAGACATTGATGGCCCACTATGTGATGCTGATCCAAATTCAGTAGAGCTAGATATAAGAAATAAACACATTCAAATGAAATGGCATATCTAAATAAAAGCAATAATGATAAAAACATAGTAGAAATATTCTCTATTTAAAAGTAAAAGTCTGAACACAGCATTGGTGAACTTTGACACTCACATGCAAACACTTACTGGCATGCTCGATTACGAGCCAAACATTAAGTTTACGTAACTTAACAGCAAAAATATAATTGTTAATACAGCCATGCAGAACTTTTCTCAGCATCGCAGTAAAACCAAACTTATGCACATACTTATTATTTTACCACGTCGTCAAATATATATTTTATATATGCTCGATGGCTAATATGTTTGCTAGCGTTCCAACACTTAGTCTTTTGGACATACTGGCCAAAATAAGACGAGTTTTTACGAACCGATAGTTTAGTGGTGCCGTTATGGTTCCAGGGATTCGCCTTTCCCATGGTTTTGGTGGAGGCTGTGCCATTATTTTATATTTAAGACCAAAAGTCGAGCTGCACAACAACCGTCAAGAACAGAAACTGTCCCATTCGCCAGACTAGAGCAATCGATCATTCACATGGTTCTGCAACTGTCTTTCGACACGAGACTAAAGCAATCTAAAATTGATTCGATTGCGATGTGGTCGTTTCTGTGCTTGCCGTTTTAGCTTTTTAACATACAATAAGGTGTGTGAGGTGTCGTTAATGAATTCAATATCTAATTCCGGTGATCTGCCGCTAAAATGTCTGAAACCGGTCTGCTTATTCGTCTGATGCTGCATTATGCATATCAAGCACGATCGTTTACTAATCTGAGATTCTTTACATGGAAATCGTGATCGTAAGACGTAACTGCTTTAGATTGTACATTGCTCTAGCTCACGACGCAGCACGTGACTCTTGACTCACTCTAAAAGACTCTTGTCAGAAGTGGGATTTGAACCCACGCCTCCATTCGGAGACCAGAAACCTCATGACCTGAGAAGGGCGAAACCCTTGAGTCTGGCGCCTTAGACCGCTCGGCCATCCTGACACTGAGAAACGGCTTTGGAATTATACCATATGATTATAATTTACATTTTATTCTACAGACTTTTTCGAAAACATTTTAGCCAAGCCTTAATGATTCAAAATTCTCCAAGAACAATTGTCTCCGGCAGCTGTGGTTGCCAGAAATTTGAACATGAAATACGGTAGCAACATTTGAGGTTTTACAGATTTAACTTATTCAGTAAAAACCGTATTTCATTAACTGGTATAACGTTAATTGACCAACCTATTGAAGTACTAATATCAATTTCGTCCCTTTGTAATACACTGACAACCACCAAACACAGTGGTGATGAGAGTCACAAGAAGAATCAAAGCTCACCACAATCAGCTTTTCCGCAAGCTGAAAAGATTAATACTACGGTAATAGAAGGTACACAATGTCATTCACACAAACACTAAACACCAACACACATGACATTAAAAAATGCAATAAACATTAATTTTAACACAATTAGATGTAACAAAAACAATAATGTACATAAATGATTTGAAAAAAAAAAGAAAAACTAAGAAGAAACAGTTATTTCAACGAAAATAGCTCAGCTGCATGAAATGTGAAGTGTCACGCGGGGAATTATGGGAATGTCAATTTGTTGGTTTCACTTTCACTGTAAATAATGCAATGACTTGTTATTTCACTTCCAAAAACTGCACATTTAACGGTATTTTACTGTAAAATTACATTAAATATACGGTTAGGTCTATTACAGTTATTCACCGTATATAGTATGGAAACTTTCTATTAACCAATTAACTGTTTTTGACCATTTAGCAGTCTTTTACCGTTAAAATCACGATTATTTTTTGCAGTGCAGGCTATATAGCTTATGTCATTTTTTAAACGAACGTCACTATTTTTACTCTGAGTCTCTAAAATGACTTGTCAGAAGTGGGATTTGAACCCACGCCTCCATTCGGAGACCAGAAACCTCATGACTTGAGAAGGACGAAATCCTTGAGTCTGGCGCCTTAGACCGCTCGGCCATCCTGACACTACGTGACTCGCACTGGAATACACTGGAACAGGCACTCATAGTGATTATTTGTAGTTTTATTACCTAGCTGCTTTAAAAATAAATAAATAAATAAATAAATAAACAAAATTCTTACTGTTAAATTGTATCCTACACAATTATAATCTGAGCATATGTTTGTGTATTGTATAATGATTGAAAATAAACCCTATGTTGGTATATAGGCTAGGGGTGTTTTTTTTTTTTTACTTCCGGTTCTTTTTGTGAAATCGTCTCAATCAGCTCCCTAGGTCGTGAATTAGTATATCGTGTAGGCTACATGAATGTGCCCGACTCCCTGATCAGTGCCCTGACTACTGATCTAGGGAGCTGATTGAGATACAGTCTTCATCATTTTTTTTTCTTTCAAATGCTACTTTTCAAGTACATTCATGTTTTATTGCTCTTCTCCCAAACCCAGACTTTCAATAATTGATGATTAACTGTCATTGGTCAATTCAATCAAATTCAAATGTATACATATAGCGCTTTCCACAGTAGGCCTACAATTTGTTTCAATGTGTTTCGATTGTTTTAGCAATTGAAACCATGGGTGCGTCTCAATCAGCTCCTAGTTCAGTAGTCAGGGCACTGATCAGGGAGTCAGCCCATTTACTGATACCCTGATCAGGGCCCTTACTACTGAACTAGGGTGCTGATTGAGGCGCACCTAATGTTTTCAGCTGTTTTAATTGTTTCAAACATTGTTTCAGCAGCTTTACAAAAATGCTTGTTTCAGTGTTACACTGCATCACAGCTACATCACATAAATACTCGACAATTGGGCTAGTTATATAACGCCGGTTGCAATAGAGACCATATGTAGTGCATTTTTTGCCTGGTCGTATTTTGCAGCAATATCTTTGACAGCCCACAAGATGGAGCTGGAGCAATGTTCACCTCAGTTTGGATTTGGTTTACAACTTTTGTAATGTATTATAAATGTGTGTCTCTGGACTGAAATAGATCAGATCTCCAGCACCAGTGAAACATGAGTTGATAAAGATCAAACAGGATTTGTGAGGGTATTGCTGCTAGCCAACATGTGGATTAATTATTTCAGTCAAGTTAATGGCTGTACACCCAGTGGTTAAACATATGCATTGCTATTGGCTGAGAACTAAACACAATCCCCAGAAGCACCTCCCTATGTTTATGACATATATGGCATATAATAAGGACATTACATGTTGCTTTTACATTTATACAAAACAATACAGAAGATTTACATTAATTTATAAAATAAAAAAATGGTTGGTCAAAATACATTTGATTTAATGTATATGGAACTTCCTCAGTAATATTAATTATTATGTTTTGTTTTTTTTTACGCTTTTCCTAACTCATGGCCACTGCAGTATATCATCACCTCTATCTAGCTGTAAAACTACATTCGGGACTTCAGGAGGAACAGCCCAGCACTCGCCATCATGAACAGCACTGTGGAAGCAGTGGAGTCGTTCAGGTTCCTGGGCACCATCATCTCTCAGGTCTCCAGATTGAAGAAAAGGGCAGGTAAATTCCTTGTGTTTTTAGTTCCCTGTTTAAGATCCAAAACATCTTTGCAAATAGTCTATAATGTAAAAAAAAAAAAAAAAAAAAAAGAAAAAAAAGAAAAACTCATGACTAATCAATATACAGCTTAAAACGTTCTAGTACATATTTTTTGTGACAAAATTTGTCGCGATCACAGCCGGCAGATGCCGTCATGACGCAGGACCTCCAGCGCGTTGACGCGATGGTACGTTCCACCAATCAGCGGCAGTTTCCGAAGCCCAGCCAGGAAAGGAGCAGATGATATGGCAGCTTTGTGAGCGGCCAGGTGGAACTCGCTTTTGTTTAATCGGGCTGACAGCGGAACATGAGTACAGTTTAACCCGCACGCCGCAGCGGGGGATCCGAAAATGATATACCTGATACTAATTTCTGCTTTCTCCGGGGCCATCGTCACGCTCCTTCTGCAGCTCTTACTGTTGTACCGGAGGAGCCCTGAGCCTGTCGCTAGGACAGTTCAGTATGTCAAAGCAGTTCCTGATCCCGCACTGAAGGATTACTTTAGCAACCAACAAGGCGAATCAACGCAGCAACAACCAGATTTCACATCGTTTGCCTCCAAACAACCGGAGGCCGCTTCTCCCAAGCAGCAAGAGACCACCGTCCCCGGCAGCAGCCCCAAACAGCAGCCGTCTTCGCCACCGCCTTCCCTGAGCGACTCTCAGCACACCTCAAAAGCAGAGACATGCGATTTCCTCAATGCCATATTTCTGTTCTTATTCCGCGAGCTCCGAGACACCCCAGTCGTCAGGCACTGGATCACTAAAAAGATCAAGGTAGAGTTTGAGGAGCTCCTTCAGACCAAGACCGCCGGGCGTCTGCTGGAGGGGCTCAGTCTGCGGGATATCTCCCTGGGCAACTCGGTGCCCGTTTTCAAAACAGCCAGACTCATGAAACCCGTGGCTCTCAATGAAGACAACATGCCAGAGGAGCTCAATTTCGAGGTTGACTTAGAATATAATGGCGGCTTCCATCTGGCCATTGATGTCGATTTGGTATTCGGGAAATCGGCTTATCTGTTTGTAAAGATGACCCGGGTGGCGGGCCGCCTGAAGCTGCAGTTCACCCGCGTGCCTTTCACGCACTGGTCCTTCTCCTTCCTGGAGGACCCGCTCATAGACTTCGAGGTGAAGTCTCAATTTGAGGGCCGTCCTCTGCCCCAGCTCACCTCCATCATAGTCAACCAACTCAAGAGAGTTATCAAGAAGAAGCACACTTTGCCGAACTACAAAATAAGGTAATGCCTAAGTGTCTTCATGCCAACTGCAATACCTCTTGTCTGTCCCTTGCCATGTAAGTGACGTCCATCTGGGGCCTCGGGTCCATCAGCTATGGCTGGACAGTCACAGTTACGTGTCTTGAAGATGAATGAGTGTAGCAGATCCCAAAATTATTTCCCTGAATACAGTGTTTTATGGAGAAAGACAGATATTTAGATATTTTTATTTTCAAGACTTTTTTTTTTGTCTGTGGTAACTAATGTCAAACCAACATTGTGTTTCGACACAATTATGAAAATATCAATGTACAAAAAGAAACTTTTTTGAATGCAGCAGCAATAATATCAGACAGTGAAAGATATGTCATGCAATTATCTGCCTATTTGTAGTTGTTTTTTGTATTTAGCATTGCTTTAGAGAAAGGTTGTGAAACTGGTATTGTGCGTTCATGTCTGAACGTGGTTGTGAAAAGACGAGTTGGTTTAGACAGAAGTACTGTGGCACTGCAATAAGAGACTTCTGAGGTGTTTAGTAAGGTCATGTGATGAGAACAGCAAGTGTTGTTTAGGGTGTGTATGTTCATTTCTCCCTGGGTGAAACTGGAAATGGAGGCCGCCTTCCTCCCTTGGGCACAATTCCATTTACTGTGGTCATATTCCTGACTGTTAAAAGTGAAACAACTTAGAGATTGTTACTTCCTGTTTTTAGCTGAGAAAAATACAAGGTCTGTGACTAAGGCGTTCAACCAAGCTGTGGATTGATTGCTTGCTGTATTCATCCACGTACCCCTCACTGCTCTCTATTACTCAGCATACTTGGCACACCTAAAACATTTGGTTGCCAATAAACATTAAGACATCTCAGCAAGTGTGTGTGGTTTGAATATTTCTCAGCTGTTTTAGATTCTTTAGGTTTAACATTGTCTTTGTACGTCGGCAGGTGCACAAAATGGTCTGATGTTTTTTTGGCTCATTAGTCAAACTGCTCGTCTTTCTGTTGACATACTTTGTCTATGTACAGTCAATATGAACATAACGTGCAAATCATAGTCAAACATAACACTGAGCACCACACTGTGATTTTATCCATTAAGTTAATTGTAGTGTCTGTGGAAGGAAAAAACAGCTAGATGAATTTACTCTGTAATCTTCATCAGTTTGGATGGTGCATTTGAACTTTGACCCCACACAGCTGGGTTGTGTGAGTAGTGAATTAAATTACTGTGCTCTGTGTTAAACGTCATACTTAACTATTGATTAGAGTGTCTCAATACAAGAGAACGATTCCCAGCTAACAGGGAACAGTCTCAGAACTTTAGCTAACGTTATGGTTCTCAAAGTTATGAACAAACATTCTTCCGTTAATGTTAATGGAACGTTAATTCAGATTTATCTGGTCTTTAATAATGTTCTCAAAATGTAAGCACAAAAATTTTATCTATACATCATTCATGTAAAGTTTTTTTTTTTTTCTGAAACATTTTAGTTGCATGTTCATCTAATGGTTTTTAAATGTTTCATAACAGTCCCAAAAGTAACGTTTGCGAAATAATAAAATTGAATGTTCCCTTAACGTTTGGATGACCAAAAAAAGTTTCTAATGTTTCAAAAATTGACGTTTTGAACGTTCAGAGAACATTCATAAATAACGTTTTCATGACTTAACAGGAACGTTAGCAAAACTTTGTTTTGTTAGCTGGGTGAGCGCTGAGAGTTTAGACTTCATCAGAGCCTTTCCTTTGGATTTAGTGTCAATGCTGTGCCCTCTGCTATATACCATAAGGACGCGTGCTGCAGAACTAAAGAGTTTTAGTCATCACGACGCACAACCGGCAGTAAACTTACTGAAGCTTAACGCTTTACATTATCCAAAAGGAAAGAGCTTCTCAGTGATGTGAGACATTAAATGACACTAATTTTCTCAGTATTGCCATCTTCCCAGAATCAATTCTTTTGGTGGCTGAGATGGGAGATATTTTTCCTCTTTAATTCATGCACTAGTCATGTTTCACTGCCTCAGAGATTAATGGTGTTTGCTTTAGGGCTGAGATGAAAAGTACTTACTGTTTAATTTGTCACGTGGGAGGTGACGTTAGGAAACTGACAATATTCTCTTTTAAACAAGTGTGTGAGTGGGAACTTTGTTTAAAAAGCAGACAGCATGGCTCAGGGACAAAACAAGCGGGCAGGCCGCAATCCGTTTCACTCATCTCTGTGTGGGATGGAAGTGTCACAGATGGAGGAGGTGTTCAGAATCAGAACAGGACAAGAGTGTGTGTGTGTGTGTGTGGACCAAACTGCTGAAGACTTGGATTTACGTAGTGTGCATGGTTAAAATGCTTTTAATATACTATGGCAATAAATACGGGATGAAGAATCAACAGATTTGCTGACTGTATTTCAGATAACAGTTTTATGCGTCACCAGGATGAAGAAAGAGATTGATGTGTTGAATATGGGGGTGTGTGCTTTTGGTGAAAATTTTAATGATTAATAGTTAGGATGAGATAACATTATTAAAGTTTTTTAGGGCTTTTTTTGTGTGGAATACACATAAAATATAAATTTTTCAAATTATTTTTTACAAAAAAGTTTTCAAATGAAGTCTTATGATCATAAAAGCTGCGTTTATTATTTAATTATTATTTTGAAATATTACAGTTTAAAATAACTATTTTTATATATATATATATATATATATATATATATATATATATATATATATATATATATATATATATACACTCACCTAAAGGATTATTAGGAACACCTGTTCAATTTCTCATTAATGCAATTATCTAATCAACCAATCACATGGCAGTTGCTTCAATGCATTTAGGGGTGTGGTCCTGGTCAAGACAATCTCCTGAACTCCAAACTGAATGTCAGAATGGGAAAGAAAGGTGATTTAAGCAATTTTGAGCGTGGCATGGTTGTTGGTGCCAGACGGGCCGGTCTGAGTATTTCACAATCTGCTCAGTTACTGGGATTTTCACGCACAACCATTTATAGAGTTTACAAAGAATGGTGTGAAAAGGGAAAAACATCCAGTATGCGGCAGTCCTGTGGGCGAAAATGCCTTGTTGATGCTAGAGGTCAGAGGAGAATGGGCCGACTAATTCAAGCTGATAGAAGAGCAACTTTGACTGAAATAACCACTCGTTACAACCGAGGTATGCAGCAAAGCATTTGTGAAGCCACAACGCGCACAACCTTGAGGCGGATGGGCTACAACAGCAGAAGACCCCACCGGGTACCACTCATCTCCACTACAAATAGGAAAAAGAGGCTACAATTTGCACGAGCTCACCAAAATTGGACAGTTGAAGACTGGAAAAATGTTGCCTGGTCTGATGAGTCTCGATTTCTGTTGAGACATTCAGATGGTAGAGTCAGAATTTGGCGTAAACAGAATGAGAACATGGATCCATCATGCCTTGTTACCACTGTGCAGGCTGGTGGTGGTGGTGTAATGGTGTGGGGGATGTTTTCTTGGCACACTTTAGGCCCCTTAGTGCCAATTGGGCATCGTTTAAATGCCACGGCCTACCTGAGCATTGTTTCTGACCATGTCCATCCCTTTATGACCACCATGTACCCATCCTCTGATGGCTACTTCCAGCAGGATAATGCACCATGTCACAAAGCTCGAATCATTTCAAATTGGTTTCTTGAACATGACAATGAGTTCACTGTACTAAAATGGCCCCCACAGTCACCAGATCTCAACCCAATAGAGCATCTTTGGGATGTGGTGGAACGGGAGCTTCGTGCCCTGGATGTGCATCCCACAAATCTCCATCAACTGCAAGATGCTATCCTAACAATATGGGCCAACATTTCTAAAGAATGCTTTCAGCACCTTGTTGAATCAATGCCATGTAGAATTAAGGCAGTTCTGAAGGCGAAAGGGGGTCAAACACAGTATTAGTATGGTGTTCCTAATAATCCTTTAGGTGAGTGTATATATATATATATATATATATATATATATATATATATACACTCACCTAAAGGATTATTAGGAACACCTGTTCAATTTCTCATTAATGCAATTATCTAATCAACCAATCACATGGCAGTTGCTTCAATGCATTTAGGGGTGTGGTCCTGGTCAAGACAATCTCCTGAACTCCAAACTGAATGTCAGAATGGGAAAGAAAGGTGATTTAAGCAATTTTGAGCGTGGCATGGTTGTTGGTGCCAGACGGGCCGGTCTGAGTATTTCACAATCTGCTCAGTTACTGGGATTTTCACGCACAACCATTTCTAGAGTTTACAAAGAATGGTGTGAAAAGGGAAAAACATCCAGTATGCGGCAGTCCTGTGGGCGAAAATGCCTTGTTGATGCTAGAGGTCAGAGGAGAATGGGCCGACTGATTCAAGCTGATAGAAGAGCAACTTTGACTGAAATAACCACTCGTTACAACCGAGGTATGCAGCAAAGCATTTGTGAAGCCACAACACGCACAACCTTGAGGCGGATGGGCTACAACAGCAGAAGACCCCACCGGGTACCACTCATCTCCACTACAAATAGGAAAAAGAGGCTACAATTTGCACGAGCTCACCAAAATTGGACAGTTGAAGACTGGAAAAATGTTGCCTGGTCTGATGAGTCTCGATTTCTGTTGAGACATTCAGATGGTAGAGTCAGAATTTGGCGTAAACAGAATGAGAACATGGATCCATCATGCCTTGTTACCACTGTGCAGGCTGGTGGTGGTGGTGTAATGGTGTGGGGGATGTTTTCTTGGCACACTTTAGGCCCCTTAGTGCCAACTGGGCATCGTTTAAATGCCACGGCCTACCTGAGCATTGTTTCTGACCATGTACCCATCCTCTGATGGCGACTTCCAGCAGGATAATGCACCATGTCACAAAGCTCGAATCATTTCAAATTGGTTTCTTGAACATGACAATGAGTTCACTGTACTAAAATGGCCCCCACAGTCACCAGATCTCAACCCAATAGAGCATCTTTGGGATGTGGTGGAACGGGAGCTTCGTGCCCTGGATGTGCATCCCACAAATCTCCATCAACTGCAAGATGCTATCCTATCAATATGGGCCAACATTTCTAAAGAATGCTTTCAGCACCTTGTTGAATCAATGCCACGTAGAATTAAGGCAGTTCTGAAGGCGAAAGGGGGTCAAACACAGTATTAGTATGGTGTTCCTAATAATCCTTTAGGTGAGTGTGTGTATATGTATATATGTGTACGAAGCTCCCGTTCCACCACATCCCAAAGATGCTCTATTGGGTTGAGATCTGGTGACTGTGGGGGCCATTTTAGTACAGTGAACTCATTGTCATGTTCAAGAAACCAATTTGAAATGATTCGAGCTTTGTGACATGGTGCATTATCCTGCTGGAAGTAGCCATCAGAGGATGGGTACATGGTGGTCATAAAGGGATGGACATGGTCAGAAACAATGCTCAGGTAGGCCGTGGCATTTAAACGATGCCCAATTGGCACTAAGGGGCCTAAAGTGTGCCAAGAAAACATCCCCCACACCATTACACCACCACCACCAGCCTGCACAGTGGTAACAAGGCATGATGGATCCATGTTCTCATTCTGTTTACGCCAAATTCTGACTCTACCATCTGAATGTCTCAACAGAAATCGAGACTCATCAGACCAGGCAACATTTTTCCAGTCTTCAACTGTCCAATTTTGGTGAGCTCGTGCAAATTGTAGCCTCTTTTTCCTATTTGTAGTGGAGATGAGTGGTACCCGGTGGGGTCTTCTGCTGTTGTAGCCCATCCGCCTCAAGGTTGTGCGTGTTGTGGCTTCACAAATGCTTTGCTGCATACCTCGGTTGTAACGAGTGGTTATTTCAGTCAAAGTTGCTCTTCTATCAGCTTGAATCAGTCGGCCCATTCTCCTCTGACCTCTAGCATCAACAAGGCATTTTCGCCCACAGGACTGCCGCATACTGGATGTTTTTCCCTTTTCACACCATTCTTTGTAAACTCTAGAAATGGTTGTGCGTGAAAATCCCAGTAACTGAGAAGATTGTGAAATACTCAGACCGACCCGTCTGGCACCAACAACCATGCCACGCTCAAAATTGCTTAAATCACCTTTCTTTCCCATTCTGACATTCAGTTTGGAGTTCAGGAGATTGTCTTGACCAGGACCACACCCCTAAATGCATTGAAGCAACTGCCATGTGATTGGCTGATTAGATAATTGCATTAATGAGAAATTGAACAGGTGTTCCTAATAATCCTTTAGGTGAGTGTATATAAAAAACATAAAACACATATACATATATACATATATAAAATATCTAAGCATCATTACTCGTCTTCAGTGTCACATGATTCTTCAGAAATAATTCCAATATTTTGCTTAGGTGCTCAAGAATCAATTCTTGTTCAACATTATCATCAATGTTAAAAAAAGTTGTGCTGATTAAATATTTTTTAGGATTTCTTGATGAAAAGTAATCTTTTGAAACATAAATGTCTTTATTGTTACTACAATTTACAATTTTGTGCATCCTTGCGGAATAAAAGTAGTACTAATTTCTTTTAAACTAAATCTCACTGAATGCTGACCCCAAACGTATTGTGTGTGTTTTTAATTATTTTTTTTTGAACGTCTTTCTCTCTTGGGAAAATGGGATTAAAACTATTGATGACTCATCCTGCACTCTTTATTTTGTTTTCAATAAACATGAAAATTTTAAACATTTTCTATTAAATAACTAAAATGCGAAGCATGTTCACTAGTGATCTCAGTCTTTTGGACCTTGTTGTACATTTTACAAAAATGCTGCATTTGCACTGATTTAGTGAGTATAAAGGGCATTTCCGTACAAAGGGCATTTCCATGCATGGAAATGCTCTAATTTCCTCAGCAAACACCTGTTATTGTGTAGAGGACAGCCTGATTACGCTGATCCAGCTCCTCTGTCCAAATGTAGATCTTAACAGTCCTCAAAGGCAGGAACTCTGTTTAAAGTGAAATTCCCATTTGTAGCAGTGCCATGAAAGGTCTGTATATTGGGAGATATGTCAGATATAATGTGTGTAAAGAATTGAATTGGCTTACTGTTAAATGCTGAGTAATACTTGAAGTAATATAGTCTAAACTAACTGTAGAAATGATTATAATTAGCTATTTAATGCACAGGAGTCCTGTACTCTGTACCTGTGGGGGTATTTATAAAACCCAAAACTGTATGACGTCATCTCTGGTGCATCCTGGATGGGCTCCATGTCACAGATGGCCGAAACTTGAGAGTCAGAAATGTGCGTTTGTTGTTTATGTGCATTTACTTGTTGTTCAAGTGTGTGTTAAGGAATTACTGTTTATCAATGTTGAGATGTAATTAAGTTTTCACCGGTAATACTTTATTTTAGGGTTCAATTCCCACTACTAACTAGTTGTTTATTAGCATATTGGCTGTTTATTAGTACTTATAAAGCACACATAAGCAGCCTTATTCTGCATGACCTTATTCTAAATCCCTTAATCCTACCCAATACCTAAACTTAAACGCTACAAAAATTACCTTACTAACTATTAATAAGCAGTAAATTAGTAGTTTATTGAGGCAAAAGTTGTAGTTAATAGTGAATGTGTTCCCCATACTAAAGTGTTACCGTTTCACACTCCCCATCATCACCCCTTATTACAAATTAATTATGAATTGTGTTGTCAGATGTTGTAGATGTTTGATATGGTGCACGTTGTGTGTGTGCAGAATGTGTTTTTGTGATCTCTAAGTATTGACCCGGACTAGTTTCCGGTTACCTCAGTTGATGTCATGTCTGGTGTGTTTACGTGGCCAGCTGTTATTGATAGGTGTTTAAAGAGACCTTCTTTTCTCAAAGATGGAGTTGACTGACTCTATCTTGGTATGTTTGGGCCAATTGGGGGTAATCTGTACAAAAGAGTTACTGATAGACCCCTATCAGCTGCATGCCCTTGAGCGAGGCTCGGGACAAATTTTCCTGACTTTGCTGATTTAATGGTCCAGTTCCTCAGAGGCACTAGAGAAACACATTCTCATTAGAAAAAGACACGGCGTTCAATCCATGCATCCATCCGTGTGACACTGATGGAGTCTGGCTTTTTAAATGCCCTTTGCCAGAGAAACTGTCAACTGCACTCGTTTGAAACTGTCAACTTACAGCTTCTTCATATGGATCGCATTCAGCGCAAACAGGAATTGATGTCTCATGATTAACTAGTAACCTATATTCAAAGTGAGATGCCATTTTTGTGTTTGCCATCTCCAGGTCTGATTGGCTGGCTTTACTTCCAGGACAAATAGTTTTTGTGACTCATGGGTGTTTAATGAAGGGCAGATAAATTGTGGATATTATAGCACTCCCTTGGATGTAAAACATATTTTTGGTCTGCCCAACTTTATTGTCATGAGACAACATTGTTTATCAGGAGGGCAAACTTTGAAGGACTCATTTTGTAAGATAACCCAGAAACACTGTTACAGTTTTTATCACAAGTAAAATGCAAGAATCTTTTATAGGGTTATGTATGTACAGACATTTTTGAATATTTCTTTATTGAATTAATTGTATTGTTTTATTTATTTACTGAATCTTTAAAATGCAGGATATGGCTATACACTTCAATACAACAACAACAAAATTTTGATGTCAAATGTTTGACAGATTGTGTTTGAGGCACCAAGTATAGCATGTTAAGTAGATATCTATAAGACATTGTACTTTCTGCTTTGTTTTGTCTGTGAAATTACCAGAACTTATAATGTAGTATAATCTATTTTAAATGGGGATGTACAATATTGGCAATTGGCCAATATTAGAGAACAACATAGACAAAACTATGCCATTCATCTCTAACTCCTGTTGTAATCTGTTGAGTCCATACTGACCGCATCTACCCACCCCAGACATTCTTCCACAATCTTCCACTAGCGTTTGTTTCACCTGTCATGTGTCACGATACTGAACTCACGATACAATATTATTGCAATACTCCAAGATGTAAAAGGTTAACAAAAAATGTACTGTTGATTAGGTATGCACGATATTATCGGTACGACACGGGAATCGGCCGATAAACGCTTAAAGTATAAAAATCGGCATCGGCCGATATGAAGAAATTATGCCGATATGCCATGCCGATATGATAATGTGTTAATATGCGCCTGCAATAACTCATGTGTGCAAGGAGTGCTATAGCCATTCTTGAAGTGAACTTGTATGTCAACAAGCAAAAACAAGCAAATACATTGCATGTATGGTGATTTAGATTGACAGTTTTTAAATGCTGCCTTGAATTTGTGAATGTGCTTACAGAAGGAGGACCTTCAACAGTGACTCCCCAGGCGCAGAAGCCTCCTCCAGGTCCTAGTGCCCGCCCGGTAGAATGTTATATATATTTAGTGGGGGCGCTGTTGTTATAGTAATAAAATGAAAAGTAGAATACACAAATAACTTGAAGTTACTACTTTTTCTGAATAAATAAAGCAGTAATGATGTCACAAATCACAAGCATGACACTTGTAAATTAAATACTTTTATATACAGTTAAATATAAATTTTATGAAATGTATGATGAAAAATAATCCAAGGAGCTCTAAAATAATTGTAGGATTTTTTTATTTGAAGCTAAAGACAGCATCAACTGATGTCATGCCACCCCCACTTCATGTGCACAAACGTTAAATCCAAAAATAAAATATTTAGGTTACAACTGCATCTGTCTGGGGTGAAAAATTACCGACTTTATTATTGTTATTTTCAGAGCTTTTAATATACTCTTTAACAAGTATCCTTTTAGTAAGGAGGAGACCTCAGAAATCTGAAACGAGAATGGAAAAAAAAAAAGTTTTTGCTCAAAATGGTGTTGTTTCCAAACAAAGGGAAAAAATAAACGTATATCGGTATCGGCCAAAATGAGTTGAAAAATATTGGCATATCGGATATCGGCAAAAATCCAATATCGTGCATCCCTACTGTTGATTTAAAATACTAAATTTGGTATTACATTGGGGATGGAAATGAATAGGCTTGGACTTGGTGCTGGTAACCTAACGCACAGGACAATGCTGACACAAATAAAAATATTAATGATTCTGAAGCTGAAAATACTGAATTGTTTTAGTCGAATATGCTTGCACTCTGTCACTGACTAGATATATTTCAAATAATGTAGGCCACTTTTTACTGGTAACATAAGACATTTTGCGTTTATCAGGATCCACAAATATTCCCCCACTGCCTTATTATACATTGTATTCAACATTTATATATAGTAGTTTAATGTAGTACTAACTCTAAAACTCTGTAATCTTTATTTTTATTTATTTTTTTTCATTTTGGGTGAACTATACACAATACAGATTGTCACTATCCAAGATACATATTGTTGCATTTTTGTATTGCGATATATTGTGATATATTGTGATATATTGTTACACCCCTAATGGATACTTATACCTCATTCTCTCTTCTTTCCCTCTCTCCATGTCTCTAAAGTCCATTTATATAAGTGCTCTTCAAAAAACATCTGTTGTGCTTCCGTTTGTACACATACTTGTTATCTTACACCCCCCACCCCTCACGATATGCATCTCTCTCGTTTTTCTCTCTGTAGACTTAGAATAAGCCTCAGCACAGTGAATTTAAAATAACAGTAACCTGTCCCAATGGCAGGCACCATGACGTCATGAAGCACCTCTTCGATCATTTTATCCATGTTTCGTCTGAACTTGGAGGCAAAGAGCTTCAGTGTACATTGGCAAATACAGTCAGGCCAAAGTTCAGCTGTAATGAAATCCCTTTATCTTCCTCTGTCTCTGTCTCTCTCTCTCTCTCTCTCTCTCTCTCTCTCTCTCTCTCTCTCTCTCTCTCTCTCTCTCTCTCTCATGCTCTCTCTCTCTCATGCTCTCTCTCTCCCTCTCATGCTCTCTTTATGAATAGAACATTAGAGGCTACAAAAAATGAGAATTTTTGTAATCACTTATTTGATTACATCACAAACCCCTGGGAAAGCACAAACATTGCTAAGCACAATTTACAGTCATCTTAATGCAAGCAGCTGCTGTTTTCTTCTCTTTTGCTAAAGGATGAAAATGATCTGTTCTACATAAAACAGGGTTGCACGATATAAAACTTCTGGGTTATGCAGATAACCTGATAATTATTTTCATATTAATGACTGATTAATCAGTAAATGGCCTATATTTAAGCTCTATACTGTTTTTTCTAACTACATAAAAAATAAACTACAAAGTAAAATCAGTCATTTTAAATGCTGAAAGTGAATTTAGGAGTCACCGCATTATAATTTAAAATATGAGAATAAAGTAACTAAATATGTGAAGGTAATCTAAAGGCAAAAATAGATTAAAAACATTAATACTGGTCAATAGTATGGTACAAATATTGTGCATTCTTAATGTAAATGAGATTTTATGACAAAGTTTGTAATGGTTCTCAATTTCCCACTCTTGATAACAATTATATCAAACGAAATACTCTTCTGTTTTGCTGCAGTGCTTACATATTTACATGTGCAATGTGTGAAACGGGCACAATTTTTTTGCAGTCAGTTTGCAGAACACACGATAAGCTCCTGGCACTCTCTCTCACCCAATTGGCAAAGTCATGATTTCTTCCTGCTGCATATAAAAGCAAAGCTGATTTGGTTTGTCCTCTGTGACCTGGCTGTGGTAAATATTAAGTATTTAGAGAGGTGCTGGTGATATGAGTGGGTTTTAATCCGGTCAACAGCACATTCTCAGTAAAAGACACAGCAGGTGTTTTTGTGTGGCTTACATAAACTTTTATTACACACATCTCTCACCGTATAACTCTTATACATGGTTTTTATTCTACTGATAACTGTTAGACACTGATTAAAATATGTATGTGGACTATAAAACCTAATTTGCTGACACTTACTTTAATGGTCTATCCAAAAATGAATGGAAAATTAATGATCTATTTATGCATTAGAATTATGCATTATGTGAATTATGTTAAATGAGTGAAGACAGTGATATGCTTGAATGAATCGAATAGTTTGAATAGTTGGGTGTGTGAGTATTTGCATGCGCCTGTTTCATATGTGCGTGTGAGTTTGTAGTGTCTTATTGCAAACCAATGAATTTCCTGTGGTTTCCGAAAGATTTTGCAGATATAGCAGAAATCAGACATCTGTTGATTGTGTTAAAATGAGAAAATGTTTTTTAAACTGCTTACACTTAACACCTCAGGAGTGCAGAGGAAGATGGATGGTGATAAGGCGGACAAGGCCTTCACAATCAATAGTCGTTTGCTGGCTTTTTCCCTCAGAGGTGATTACTGCAAGTATTCTTGTACTGCTGCTGGAAGCCCTTGAAACAGCGAAGCATTTTGCCATACAGGTTAAGTGCTCTTCATTTTAGTTCATTGCCTAGAGTCTTCTGTATGCTGTAGTGAAAAGTACATAGGATGCTATTGTAAAGATGACACATTGATAACGGTCTCCCCACTGCTGTTCCTATGGTAAGATAGTAATAAAGTTTCCTCATTTACTCACCCTTGTGTTGTTCCAGACCTGTATGTTTTTCTTTGCTTGAGGAACCCAAAAGGATATGTACTCAGAAAAAAAGAAACGTCAACTTTCAACTGCTTTTTATAAATATTTGTATGAACATAAGATGTGGTGAAAATCAAATTTTGTTTATATGTCTATATGGTGTTTTTAATATGCTTTAAGACAAACCATGTGCAAATTCATAAGTCACCATTGCTGAGTATTTTCTCCTTAAAAGTCCAGTGTACCAAAGTCTCAAAAATGCAGTTTGAAATCGACGGTGTTTCTTACGTCACAAACTACCTTGTAACCAATCACGTCAACGTGCAGGCGGGCTTTAGCATATCATCATTACTATGCTGAGTCTCAAAGCTAGGTTATCCTGGTATATTTTTTCTGTTGATATGAAAAAATCGGGTACATTTAGCAATATAGCGGGTGAATTATGTATATGATGTATATTACGATGTTATGATGAACTATATGCCTTTCTCCACTGACGTTCTATGATGTTCAACACGTTTCTAAGGATGCTGGTTTTCAGAAGGCAGACTGAGATGGCGAACGGGAACATGATTTGTGTAACATTAGCAACACATTATTAGCTGTTTGATAACGTAGTCAAGCAAAAGGCTAATCATATTAATTACTGTTGTGTCCAACTTTGTAAAGTGTGATGCCATTTTGCAGCGTTTACTACAGTAACTTGTAGGGGTGGAACAGTTCAAATGACTTACGGTTCGGTTTATATCACGGTTTTAGGGTCACCGTTTCGGTACAGTTTGGTATGTGCTATTGGTGCGTTCAAGTCTTCCTGGGAAGTTCGTATTTACGAGGTAGGAAGTCGTGTTTATGACGGCATGTGCGTTCAAGTCACTTTCGTCGGAGTAAGATGGCGGAGTACTTTCTCTTAACCCTTGTGCATCAATTCAAAAAAGTTACACATAGGTCCATAGAGGACAAAAATGTCCATGTCAAAAAAATGTAATATTGGGAGCACAAACTTAAGTTTGGTCTCATTTTAAAGAAGACCCTTGGCATATTATTGTTGAAGTCCAAAACAGTTTAAAAAGTGAAACCAAAAAAAAGTTATAGAGGTTTAAGTTTATGAAAATGATTTATGAATAATATTTTATATAAAAAAAATTTATGAAACATGTTGAACTCTAAAACTGCTAGAAAATCAAAGCCATAAATCTAAAAAAAGTTGTGTTCCAAATTTGAGGTTGATATCTCAAAAAATAAGCTTTCTGTCAGAGTTTGTTTGGGCGCAGTGCCAAAGTTTCCCCATTAGATGCCAGCAAAACTCCACTGATACACAGTTTGGATCTGTGATTTGCAGTACAGTTGAGGTTTTCTCTCTCAAATATTACAAGCACACGCACGCACACCCACAATTTTTTTATTACACACATACAAACCACTCTCTGACATCCATACCAACACACCCACACAGTTATAGCTGCATAATTTATCCAATTGTCTTTATAATATACAAAAGCAGAAAACAGGAATAAAGTGAGTATTTGCTTTATAGGCCAAACCTGAAAAAATGGCACCATCTGGTAAAAAATAGTAAAAATTTAAATTTTGAAGCCTTGCCAACAGAATAAAAGCCTATTAACAAAGATTGCATCATTTTATAGTTAAATGGCAATGGGATTAAAAATTGCAGTTTTAATGGGTTCCAATGGGGACATTTTTGTCCAAAAGGCGCTGAGAGGAAGTATTTTGTGTACCTAGTGCAAAATAGATTTTTTTAAAGGAAATGGGGGTGAAATATCAAAATTCCAATAAAAATACACACCTGTGGCAAATTTTATGTAGTTAGCATTAACCAAGGCAAAGTTATCAAAAAAACAAAACTGAAAAAGCCAAAAATGTCCATAAGGATGCACAAGGGTTAATTAATTACACAAATACAGCAAGGTTCTTAAAATCTACTTTCAGAAAATGAAGAACAAGGAATGTGCATCAGGTGTGTTCTGCTTTTTTTTTGTTTTTAATTAATTTATGAAGCCACTGTAAACTTTATCGTTACATATTATATTGTTATATTATAATGTTATCATATGCTATCACTGTAAATAGAAAAGCCTGACAATATCACTGCTAAATACCTTTAAGTATTGTGGTATTCCGCCATGTTTCTCACTGACACGCCCCCAACTTGTAAAGATCGGGGCTTAAAGAAAATCCAGAGTTTCCCACTGGTATTTACGACTTTATGGTGACGTTCATGTGCATTCACCTTGTAAATACGATCTTTACGACATGACTTGAACGCACCATATGTTCAGGGTAATTACGACATTTATCAAATAAAAATAAACAAAATAAGAATAATCAAACTACAAGCAACAGCACAAATACATACAATAGAGCAAAGATGCATATAAAATAAACAGTGTATTTCAGGTACAGAAATTGAATAAAGTAATCAAATATAAAATAACATTGCATATTATAATCTTCACTGTATAAATTAAATAAAGATTAATCATTATTGAAGTTACAAAAGCTATTCAGTCAATAGCAGTGAGTGATTTCTTAGTCATTTGTTGTTTGATTAACATGAAAAAAAACAGACAGCAGGAAAAGGCTTCTTTTCCTTTAAGAAATAATGCACATCAGTACTGTATACTGTTACACATGAACACACATCTTTATCGACTGTTTACGTTTTACTTAAGACGTAACCTACTATGTTCGCTAGGATTACTCACCAAGACGGGCATGTTGACATTTTTGTCTGATTTTGTCCGTTCAAGCGCAACACTTGAAAGAGAACTCAATATTTGCGCGCTATCTGCGACGCGCCATGTGCGCGGCTTCAGATGAGTGCACACACACACACACACACACACACACACACACACACACACACACACACACACACACACACACACATACACATACACATACACATACACATACACACACACACAAACAAATCTCCTCTCAGCATGCCCGAGTACTCGTTCGCGTCTTGCTCTTGAATCGTTCCACCCCTAGTAACTTGAGTAAAGTTGAGAGAGTGGATCTCTGAGCTGGTGCGAGTGAGTGGAGGCGGGGCTCATTTGCATATTCATGAATCCGCATATGACTCTGTGCATCTTTCTTCTGTGTTTTTCAGAGTCAGTTGAAAGCTCTCTTTAGCGTCCTAAGTTATTGGAACTGTGACCTTAATTGTCTACCGCCTGTGAACTGTTAATTGTTTATGGTTAATTGGAAATTTCATTCATCGATATCAAATGTGGCTTATCATTTGAAACATTTTAGTAGTAGCTTAAGGTTAGCCACTTTACAGCTGCTCGCTTTAACATTAATGTTAACCTAGATAAATGTTCGCTATTATTAGGCGCATAGCCAAGTATTCATGAGGAGTGTGGAAGCTAAATTAGTACAGATACATGTTTAACTCTGTAGGCGCATCAACTATATTGCAGAGATGAGAGTCAGTGTTGTCAACTTCATCTTTGCTGCCAACATTGACTTAGAAAGCACTAGTTTATTAATAAGTTATTAAAATGTTTAGACAGTCTCCTTTCTGTTTTTTTTCCCCTAACACATTAATCATTACTTTTGCCGGTGTGATGTGGCAAGTAGGGATGCACCGAATTATCGGCCGAAAATGGCATTTTTGGTTTTTGGCCGAAAGAGAAAAACGCCCGAAAATATGAGCCGAAAATATATGCCGCCCCACCCAGTCCCTCAGTGTTCAGTGTTCAGTGCTCAGTTTTCACTCTCACTCTAGCCATTATCACTGCACGGTGTGACGCTCCGCTACAGGTTAAATGGATCGTAGTTCATGCATGTGTTTTGCTGATTATTTGCTAAGCTTTACCATCAATTCGGTACTCGAGCGCTGTTATCTATATATATATGGGCTTGTATTTAAATTTAAATTCAGTATCATTAAAATGATTGAATTTCATTTAAAAGTCTAATATTAATAAAACTATGCAATAATAAGCTAATTTAAAATAAGAAATAAAAAATCCAGAATTTTCATTTCGGTGCATCCCTAGCGGCAAGCTTTATGTGTGCGCCTGAGTGCTTAGTTTATATTTTAAAGGCTCATTATTATTTAGTATTTCTCTATAATGTAGAACTATGTTGGCAATGTTACATGTTATTCTTTCTCAGCCCTGAAACTCGTACCATTTTTCTCTACTAGTCAACTAGAAAAATCTTTAGTTGGGGTAGCCCTAGATTTTACAAAATTATCTTTAAAATACAGTATGTATAAATAACAGGGATGTTTCTTTTTGTGCAGAGTATATTTTAAATAACATTTAAGCTGCTCTTTTCTATACAAGTTTGAAGTACAAAAATAAAAATAAAATTAAAAAAAAAAACTACGAAAGCACATAAACAGTACTAAAACTAAAATGAAAACTGAAAATATAAAAGTAAACGTAAGTACAGTAAAACTTAATATGCTGTGTCAAGATGTTTCATTTTGCCAAAACATCATTGGTTGGCAAATATCTCATAACTGATTGTGATGGACCAAATCTGAATATGCAAAAGTGTGAATTAGATTTCAGAATAAAAACAATAATTATTGTTTTGGGTTGAATTGAAATATTAAAGAGTTGATTGTTTGTGAGTCATTTCCCCATTCTGCATTTCCTTCAGCTAACAACACCAGGAACAACACAGAGACTGCTATACTCATTGACTAGAACAGTAGATTGATAGTAATAGAAAGACAGTTAGTCTAGCAGTATGCTAGTGTAAGTTAAGTAAACCTGTCATTCTTTACCTAAATGAACTCGTGCAGTAATCGAATGTTGTTTCAGTTAATTACTGTTGTTAATAGTGAATGTGTATGCATGTAATTGCTTACAGTTGACTTAAATGGCAAGGTCCAGACTTGAGGTATTGCATGCTTGTTTCTGTGTGTGTGTGAGGTGAGTGAGTGTTGTATTTTTAATGCTGCAGGCTGGCTATATTCCTGTAACGGTGTTGGTGGTAAGTGATAGGGCTGCGCTTCGTGCCCTGTGTGTGCTCTGAAACAAACTGAAGTCATGCCCTGCAATTAAGCAGCTGGGAAATGGAGAGGGAGCAAGGGGCGCTATGCGAGTGCTACCATACCAGGATGTTGTTCTTAGAGTTTTGCATCATGAGGTATTTGAATCACATAACATTCTGGACCCCCGTTTACACCAGTTTTATATTATTCATATATTGTAGTATTTATTAATATTTTGAATAAGCTTTAATTTTTATATTTTTAGTTTTAATTTTAGTTTTAGCAATTTTGGTATGTGGTTTTGTAATTTTTGTGGTTTTGTAATTTTAGTACTTTAAACTTTATTTTAGCAAAATAAAATAGTTTAAATTACGGATGTAAATCTTTAAAGCAACAATGTTTGTCACAGAATTGCCATTTAGGTTGTTTTAGGTGGTTTAACAGGGAAATCTTTTGGGTACTTATCTCAGGCTTTGATTTAGATGAAGACATTTCTTAAAATCCCCTTCCTGAGAATTCTCTCATTGGTCGTTTCTCAAAATGCATTTTTAAGCGATCTTGCGTCCTTGTGTCATCAACCGTCGAAGTTCGATTCCAACACTAAAGAACGCAAGTACAGAGGACGCATAAAAGTACCCGGATGCGTTCTTGATATCGAATGCAGACTTGAGAGAATCAAACCATTAGAAATCCCAGAAGACACTGCAGGCGGTCGACTTACGGAAGCCTGCAAGCTTTAAACTTCTCATTCTCGCCTAAAGCCCGGGACACACTGCACGATTTTCGGATGTCCCAGATGAAAGATTGCCATCGTGAAACAGTCGTGGCGATTTCTGTGAACGTGGCTCCTAATCGTTGGTCCTATGTCGTACAGTGAGAGAGGTTCAAAGATGGCCGTTGTCTCAGTCTTGCGACCAAAGATAGCCTACGATAATTTTCTGACAGTGTCAGAAATTCAGCATGATCATTGCACAGTGAGTTTGCTCCTACTGACCAGCCAATAAAAATGCGACATGAAATCAACGCGACATGGTGCTAAAACTTAAAACTGCTTACCTCAAGCTCTTTTCCCTTTCTCTTTCGCTGCTTCCTCCTTTTTTTTAGCACACATAAAAACTACAACTTTTTGTTTACCACTAGCGCATGCTGATGACATTTTATTCTTCTATAGAAATGTGCATCGTAGCCTACGAGTCAATAGGTGTCATCATCATACAGTCTACATGCATGTCGTACCCAAGTTTAATAGATCCATGTCGCACAGTGTGATTTGTAATGATCTTATAGGATTGCTAAAATCGTGCAGTGTATCCCGGGCTTAAGATATTCCCGCTGCAAGCTCGCAATTATGTGACTGCACCTAAAAGTAAACGTTTGTCGTTTTATTTTGCCTAATTTTAATAAAGTGATAAAGACCTGGAGAAAGTCTGCAGTATTTTTATTATTGGCATATTAAAAAAGAATCTTAACATCGACAAAAATAAGTAACATTAAACATACATACAAATTTTCACAGATACACGTGGTAAATTAAAGGACACCTATTATGCCCCTTTTTACAAGATGTAATATAAGTCTCAGGTGTCCCCAGAGTGTGTCTGTGAAGTTTCAGATCAAAATTCCTAACAGATCATTTAATATACCATTTTGAAAATGCCAATTTTTGGGTTTAAGAAAAATGAGCTGTTTTGTGTGTGTCTCCTTTAAATGCAAATGAGCTGCTGCTCCCCACCCCAGAGGGCGGAGCCTTCACAGCTCGTGAACACGCGAATGAAAACTGAAACATGTCTGTTTGTTTTGATGATCATCTCTATCGCAGACACGCTCATGTGACATTGCAGTTCTTTATCATCATGAAATATTATCATCTGCATGCGTTTTAAAGCCATATCACTCTCAACTTGAGCACACACACCCGACGCATGCGCACAGAGAGCTGGATGTCGGTGCGTCCGTGAGTAGGCTATTAAACTAGACTAGTTCTCTTTCATGTGTTATTACGATTAAACTGTCAAATGCACACAAGGTTATGTCAGAAACACACAAAGTTCACATGAAAACATGTGAACAAATTGGTTATGTCTGTGCACGAATGCAGCAAGTAAGTTACAGAAATCGGGTGTGTATATTAGATCTGTGTACTGAAGTGAAAGCAGTGTAATATACAGTACCTACTGCTATATCTGCTGTTAATATGAATCAAACAACAGAAGAAAAACAGAAAATCACTCACTGCTCTTGACTGAATAACTTTTAGTAGCTTTATTAAGAACACATTTCTTACTTGAATGCTGCTGTTAAATGCTCTGGCGAGGAGATAAACATGGCGGACTGTGTACAGCTTTCTGAGGGCGGGGTCTATGCTAATACGGCAGTGTCCATCAACACTCGTGGGCGGGGCCTGTGGAATGTGACGTCACATTCCCCAGAATCTGCAAACAGCTTGTTCTGAGACACTGCTTATGATTTATGGGGATTAAAAAAAAGAGTGGGTGGATTTTTACCATTATAGGGTGGTTGTGTGTACACACTGCCAACACACATTTATGTTCAAACACCTTATAAAAGTGAATTTTGCTTAATAGGTGCCCTTTAAAACGAAATAATGTACAAACCCGATTCCAAAAAAGTTGGGACACTGTACAAATTGTGAATAAAAACAGAATGCAATGATGTGGAAGTTTCAAATTTCAATATTTTATTCAGAATACAACATAGATGACATACCAAATGTTTAAACTGAGAAAATGTATCATTTTAAGGGAAATATAAGTTGATTTTAAATTTCATGGCATCAACACATCTCAAAAAAGTTGGGACAAGGCCATGTTTACCACTGTGTGGCATCCCCTCTTCTTTTTATAACAGTCTGCAAACGTCTGGGGACTGAGGAGACAAGTTGCTCAAGTTTAGGAATAGGAATGTTGTCCCATTCTTGTCTAATACAGGCTTCTAGTTGCTCAACTGTCTCAGGTGGTCTTTGTCGCATCTTCCTCTTTATGATGCGCCAAATGTTTTCTATGGGTGAAAGATCTGGACTGCAGGCTGGCCATTTCAGTACCCGGATCCTTCTACGCAGCCATGATGTTGTAACTGATGCAGTATGTGGTCTGGCATTGTCATGTTGGGAAATGCAAGGTCTTCCCTGAAAGAGACGATGTCTGGATGGGAGCATATGTTGTTCTAGAACTTGGATATACCTTTCAGCATTGATGGTGCCTTTCCAGATGTGTAAGCTGCCCATGCCACACGCGCTCATGCAACCCCATACCATCAGAGATGCAGGCTTCTGAACTGAGCGCTGATAACAACTTGGGTTGTCCTTGTCCTCTTTAGGCCGGATGACATGGCGTCCCAGTTTTCCAAAAAGAACTTCAAATTTTGATTCGTCTGACCACAGAACAGTTTTCCACTTTGCCACAGTCCATTTTAAATGATCCTTGGCCCAGAGAAAACGCCTGCGCTTCTGGATCATGTTTAGATATGGCTTCTTTTTTGACCTATAGAGTTTTAGCTGGCAACGGCGAATGGCACGGTGGGTTGTGTTCACCGACAATGTTTTCTGGAAGTATTCCTGAGCCCATGTTGTGATTTCCATTACAGTAGCATTCCTGTATGTGATGCAGTGCCGTCTAAGGGCCCGAAGATCACGGGCATCCAGTATGGTTTTCCGACCTTGACCCTTACGCACAGAGATTGTTCCAGATTCTCTGAATCTTTGGATGATATTATGCACTGTAGATGATGATAACTTCAAACTCTTTGCAATTTTTCTCTGAGAAACTCCTTTCTGATATTGCTCCACTATTTTTCGCCGCAGCATTGGGGGAATTGGTGATCCTCTGCCCATCTTGACTTCTGAGAGACACTGCCACTCTGAGAGGCTCTTTTTATACCCAATCATGTTGCCAATTGACCTAATAAGTTGCAAATTGGTCCTCCAGCTGTTCCTTATATGTACATTTAACTTTTCCGGCCTCTTATTGCTACCTGTCCCAACTTTTTTGGAATGTGTAGCTCTCATGAAATCCAAAATGAGCCAATATTTGGCATGAGATTTCAAAATGTCTCACTTTCAACATTTGATATGTTATCTATATTCTGTTGTGAATAAAATATAAGTTTATGAGATTTGTAAATTATTGCATTCCTTTTTTATTCACAATTTGTACAGTGTCCCAACTTTTTTGGAATCGGGTTTGTATAATAATATGAAATAAATGTTTTAATAGGTTGACATTTGTTAGTGATGTTGTATTTATTGTGCATTGTACGCTAAGTATAGGGCCAGGTTTACTAACAGCTTGCTCCAGCGCAAACCCTCTTTTGCCGTTAAAAAAACTACAGTCAGAATTTACTAGACACACAGTAAAAGAATTGCGCTGAAAAGACATGGACACAGTTATTTTTGTGGCTGACCTTATTGCATATGCATTTGTAGGAGTTTCCCTTTCAGACGCAAAATTTATGGGAGGAGAGTATTTAAATACAATTTGATTTACTAAGGTTTGCGCTAGTCAAATTACTGGTATTTGCGCCATTTACTGCCCCCCAAAAAATAATGTCTTAAACCAGACGTTAATTTGCGCTGCTCTTGGTAGATTGCTTTAGTCATTATGGAAATGATCCGGCTGCATCTGTGTTCTTTAATTTGCGTGTCATCAGTAGATCACGCACAGAACTTTTCACTCCCATTGGCACTCTCATGCTAATTTTCCCTGTTTAGTAAATCTGGCCCATAATATGCTGTAACGGTCAGTTGAGCAACAAGATCGCAGCACATCTTAATTCTCACAAAGATGCGTTCTGTGTCCTTCAAAGTTTGTTCTTTCAAGGTAGCCTGACAAGACCGGTCTCCACAAGAATGTAAGTCCATTATTTGCGTTCTTGGAAATGAGAAACAGCCATTGTCTTGCAGGCGTTTATCCAATGTTGTCATTTCCTCTCATATGTTCTTTCTCAAGCTGGAATGGGTCAAGCTACACTCCGAACTCTATTTAATGTTCTCTGTATTCCCTATTGTGAAGACGGATGAGAAGTATGGCATGAAGAGACAAAATTTAAAGAAACTGAGCAGCGCAAACACAAAAACACTGCCTCTGTCCATGCTGCTTTTTTTTAGCATGAAAGATATCACTGGTACTATTGATCGGATCTATTAAATGCTGAGACATGCATGTATACCGGCTTTGTTTGCAGGGTGGATGGTGTTTTTGATCATGACTTTTATCTACAAAGCATTATATCCATGTGACTGACTTTAGACTGAAGTCATGTCTTAATCTCAGAATTTTGGTTGTGAAAGCCTCATCAGAACTTACATTTAGAGAAGTTAATGAAATTGCCTTTTGAAGAGTGGTTCATTTCACTTTCACCTCCTTTTTTCAGGGACATAACTTCTTCATAACAACAACTTCATGGCCCGGATTCACAGACAGGGTTTAGGATTAGGCCTTAGTTCAGTTAGGACATTTAAGTAGCTTTTATAAACGTGCCTTAGAATAAACATTACTGGTGTGCATCTTGAGACAAAACAATGGCATTTGACATATTTTAAGATATGCCAGTGCAAGTTGCTTTTAGTTAAAACAGCTCAAACATGCATTTTAGTCTGGGACTAGGCTTAAGCCTTGTCTGTGAAACCAGGGGCAAATGTTTAGATATCAGCGGTTTGTTTGTTTGTAATATAACTGTGAAAGTCGACATGAAAAATTCTTATGTATTGTAACGTATATCCAAGTGAAATGGTTTTTCAAACAAGAAAAAATGTGGGATGGGACTTGATTTTGTCCATTGGGAATTGATTGGATCATTTGGATTGTTATGGTTTGCTATTGCTGTGATCTCATGTGAGTGACAGGTTGTCCCGCCATCACGCCAGTAAAAACATCATCTGAGAAGAGAGGAGATGTGGGTGGGGAAGTTATTTTGAATAAAGGTTATGATAGTATCGTGTAGCCAGACCTTCAGACTGAAGGCAGAAGATAGACTGGACTCTTTCGCAGCTTTCATTGGTCAGGGACCACCCAAGAGGACATTTGACTGACATGTAACGCAACCAATCACAGTTAGTTTTATTCCGCGTCATGTTTAGGGGCGTGATAATGTAAAGTCTATGTCCCTGCAATAACAGACCGGCATGCATCTATATATTAATCATTCAAGAACGTTGTGCAAGTTTACTGCAACAATGGAGCCGCGAACTTCACATACTTTTGAAAATCCAGCGTTTAGTTGATCATGGTAAGCGCGCATTGTCACAGTTGTAAACTGGGAGTTTGGTGTCACGGCATTTGTTTCCAGGCGGACCGTTAAAGAACGCAACACACTCATATTGCAGACATCCTGTAGAATTCAACCAATCAGATGACGACTTCGAAACTCCTGAAGTGTTTCCAGATAAGTGTGCCATATGCATCAGACGTTCAGCCAACAGTCCATGGACGTGACGTCTGAGGCTGAGACTAAGGTTATGAGGGCACATGAATTAAAAAAAAATGATGTTCACAGATAAATCATTTATAATAAGCGCTGCAATATTCCATTAAAAAAAAAACAAGAATTGCCAATGTTGATTTCATAGTGACTTTAATACAATGTCATTACATCCTTTATTTTCATTTGTAATCATAATTGATCTATTTGCAATATTTTGTACCTCACAAGGGCAAAGTGGAGTGCTTTGTCTATGGAGAGGGAAAGGCACTTCCTGTTTTAGGAAAGCTAATCTCTCTCAGGTTATTATTAGCAGTGAAGAGTCTTGAAATAGCACAGAGCCAATGCTATAAAACTTCATGTATCACCCTGTTTTTAAAGTTCCCTATATTCAATCTGGTTATGATTGAACACATGATGGGCCTCCTTTTTCACAGTTTTTCATTGTGAAACAACTGTTTACTCAATGCTGAAAGTTTTAAACACTTTTGCAACTTTGCAACATTTTATGCACAAATAAAGAATGAGTGGTCATTAAGAGAAGTTTAAGAAAGAAGACTCTCTCTCATTACAAAAAAAAAACTGTTCAATACTTGTTGGTCTAAATTAATATGAAACTATAAAAACATCTTAATCCCTACTTGAGTAAGCAGATATCATCACAATGTCATTTATTCAGAATGTTTTGTCAATGGTGGTGTGAGGGGATTCTATGAATAGGGCACAATTTTTTTTTTTTTTTTTTTTCTTTTTTTTTTTCTTTTTTTTTTAATAATTTTAATCTTCAGAAAATGTCAACCTATGTTTTTCTTCATTTTATGTGATAATCAGATTATCATGCTAGGTTAATGTTATGTTGGATTTGTGCCTCTAATGCTTTAAACATTTTTGGATGCTAATTCATAAATTCCCCGGTAATGAGTTAGTAGCTGTGAGGGAGACCTTGAGCAAAGACATAAGGTTTAATTTCACCTTGATGTAGTCTGACATTTAACATCATAGTTTTCACTTTAGTTTAGCTTGAATGCCTACCTTTCTGATGATTTGCATAATTTGAAAGGGCCTAAAAATCCTTGCAGCTGTATTTAACTGAAACTGCTCTTCTACTCTTTACACACGGTTCTGTTCTGAGCCCCTTAAGTGTTCTGTGTGGAAGGACAAAACAAACAGAGCTGAAATGCTTGTTTTTCCTGTAAGGTCAGGGTGAATGACCGTTGACTTGGCAAATGTTTCCTTTTGACCTCTCTATTCAAGTCATGACTTACTGTTGTGCAATAATGAACCTAATATGTGTACAGTAAGGAAGGGCAGTATTATTTATGCAATGGCAGATTGTTGATTGTCTAAGGATTTTGTCTGTTTTTGATTGACAGGTACAAGCCCTTTTTTCCTTTCCAAGTGCAGCCTCCGCTTCCGTCGTCATGTGACCTGGACATCTCCATCCGAGACACACTATTGGTGGAGGGGCGTCTACGTGTCACACTTGTTGAATGTAGCAGGTAGGGCAGACTCCTGTTGATGTGTTTGACACAATCAACATTTACCTTTTAATATTTTTAATCCTTTTTTGGCAAATAAAACGAGGGGTTAGGAAGCACACTTTACTAGGTAAAAAATAGGGATGGGCTGTTATTAAAATTCTGGCCAATGCAAGCAGATAATTATTGTTAAAATAATTGTTATGGCCGATACTAAAATTCTATAATATTTTGTCTAAATAATATCAAAAATAAAACCCTAAAAAATAAGGGAATTTTTTTCACAACATTTTAATGTACAGTATGAAATGTACATGAGATTGCGATTTTGCTAAACTCTGCATTTAACTGTTATTAAATTGTGTATTTAAAAATGGGGGTGCTCATACGCGCGCTATACTTCAGCTTTCACGCTCCGCACAAACACTTGGATATGCGCCAAATAATAGCGCGCATGTATCTATTTTATATTAACAAATCAAATAAATCATAATAATGAGCCTTAATTCCCTATACATAGCCTAATCAGCACTCAAGCCCACGCATAGCTTGCCACAGCGCACCGGCAAAAGTGATGATTATGAATGTGTCATGAAAAAAATCAGCAAGAAGACTGAACATTTTAATAATTGATATACTACTCTTCTCTGTTTTCGGCTGCAGTGATGAAGTTGATGATGCTGACTCGTCTTCTCCGCAGTAGTGCACGCACCTATATGCACGTTTCATAACATAATCTGAGAATATTTGTTTTCCATTTGAATCAGTTCATTTAAAAATAGACATTTCAAGCTTTTGATAGATGTATTTCTCGTCTGTGAGGAAAATTAACGCTGAGCGGCAGAAAGCGCATCCTGTTTGTATTCTTTATTTTACAAAAGTATGCGTGCCAGTACTTTAGCTTCCACAATCTTCACAAACACTATGCGCCTAATAATAGGCTAGCGCACATTTATGTGAGATCGAGAGGCCATGTAAAGTTGCTACTTACATGTTTCAAATGATAAGCCATATTTAAGGTCGATGGATGATAGGCAAACGTTTGGATTTCCTCCCCGACATAAAGGACCCGCAGTTAACAATCTGTCCCTCACGACTGCGTGACTTCGCCACAAGGTTTTTTTCTTCTTCCACTAACCGACTAATACAATTTTTGGTCTACTATTCCTCTTCTAGTCGACTATTAGGGGGCAGCCCTAGTGCTTTCCCCTCAATAACAAAATAAACACACCAAAAATGACAGCGGTGAGAAAACAGCAGTTAAGAAAGCATCTGATCATAGTGATGTGGATATGTTTGCATAAGCTCTGCAATTTGCCGGTATGATGTCAACAGATGAGGTCATTAAAATTGCACTGTTATGATAGTTTGATTATAAAGTATATTTGAAACTATAGACTATATAGATTTGGCTATAAGAGACTTTTAGTTTGAATTAATCGCTTTTCTTAGCATGATACATTGACATTACAGTACAGAATGGCTCTTTCGGCATTATCCTGAACATTGAATACGCATTCATTTCTGGAAGAGAGGCGCATGTAAATGTCACATGATTTTGATTTTCCATACAAAAACGACCCGAGTCCTTCACATAAAAATCAGTCTACAGGCTTTCATAGACAACCTTGGAAAGGTCTTATTTTTAAAGATTTGTTACAAGCTGTTCGCACATTGGCAATAAAAAAGCGATTAATACATGAAAAGTCTTACATATAGCCCCTTTAACAAAATTAGAGCAATCTCTAATATTGACTGATAAACAATTTGGCACTATTATATTGTGCATCCCTAGAAATAATAAAATAAAATAAAAACTATTGTATACGTTGAACTGTGTTTATTCCAGCACAGCTCGTCATGTCTCTCTTGTGCTGTTTTCATTGTCATCACAGACATATTAATTTAAGTTTGTACTGTTACACCATGTCTCCACCTGACAGCTTGGTTCTAATGGCTTTTGTCATGTCGCGCCGCACACGTCTGATGTAGACACAGTGTTAGCCTCTATTCTGTAGGTGTGTGCTTATGCACTTGCCTCTGTTTTCTTTAGTTCTTTTTACTCACACACAGTTGTTCAAATAGGTGCTACATATAAAACTTAGTATAGTACAATGACATTTATATAAAGAATCTGAAAATATAGGTATCTGTTTAGGGTAGTTTATACTGCTGTTTCTGTTTTCTTATTCTTTTGGGACACAAACTCATAGACAGCCATAACATTCTAAGCCAATGAAATTTGAAATGGCCCGGTTGCAAGCTGCTGTGTTTGAGAACACACACACACACACACACAATGCAACAAAAGCTGCTTTCTTCTTACCATTGTGTGTATTTGTGTTTTTTGTCAGATTAGTAACAGACTACAATAGTGTTTGTAATGGGTTTCCATTAATAATGCAGACCCTTAGCCTCTGACAATTACAAACCGAACTCGGCCCTGATGAATGGACACACATACACACACACACAGTTTGTAGTCTGCACACTGGATTTTTGCATATTGCATTAAACTTAAGAGTTATGAGTTTGGTAAACTTGCTGTTAAATAGCCATCCAGTGTGTGTTTGCATTGGTCAGTTTATTTCTCAACTGTGCTGGGGCCTTTCCACCACCAGAGGGCAACAGTGGACTATAATTTGATCAGCGTTTCGAAAAGGAGTGACAAATCCTGTTCCTGATCCTGGAGGGACAACATCCTGCAGAGTTTAGCGCCAGCTTGCCCATCCAAGAGCAGGATTGTCACCTCTGCTTTAGTTACAAATGTGATGAAATAAATTTAGATTTATTTATTTACATTTATTTATTAATTGATTAATTGATAGATTGAAAGAGAAAGTGTCACATATTTAATCAAATATGTAGGCGAACACAGAACATTAATGCTGCGTTTATTCGATCAACAATAATACAGTAAAAACCGTAAATATTTGTACAATTTAAAATGACTGTTTTCTATTTTAATATGTTTTGAAATGTAATTTATTCCTGTGATGATAAAGCTGTATTTTCAGCATCATTACTCCAATCTTCAGTGTCACATGATCCTTCAGAAATCCTTCTAATATGCTGATTTGGTGCTCCAATATACATTTCCTATTGTTTTTTTGTTTTTTTTATCAATGTTGAATCTGTGAAACTGTGATGTAGTTTTAGTATTCTTTGAATGTAAAGTTAAAAAGCATTTATTTTAAATCTTTTGTAACATATCTTTACTGTCATTTTTGAATAAATTAATGCATAATGCCTAGCTGATTAATATTAATTAAATTATTAAAAAAAAAAAAAAAAAAAAAAAGGAAATCTTACTGGCTCCAAACTTGGAGTGAGTATATATAATAATGTAATTTTATAGCCATAATGCTTCTGAGTGCTTGTAATGAAAATGTTTGTTAGCTATGTTAGCCAGCAGATGGCAGTAGTAGCTTTATAACTTATTTGAGCTGAATGACTGTTGATCGGTTTCAGAACTAAATTTAGCCTATTTATTTCTTTTGATCACATTATTAAAACATTTTTTAATATTATTCTGTTTTATTCTCTCTGTCCTAACTCCTATTCAGTTATTGTATAGATTAATGTTCTGAAACATAGTGGTATTGTAAAATAATTGAAAGTGCTCAATAATTGAAACATTTCTCTGTGTTCTCTCTATAGGTTGTTTATCCTGGGCTCATATGAAAGGGAGACATATGTTCACTGCACCTTAGAGCTCAGCTCTGACGAGTGGCGGGAAAAAACTCGTAGCTCCATCAAAGAGGTACACATTACACGTCCTGCTGCATGTGCTTCTCTCTGCCTGAAGGCGCTGCAGTACGTTTGCTTCACATATGCACAAACATGCATGTTTGATATGCATTAATAAACACACAAGCACAAGCAGACATGTAGGCCCACTGTTGTCTATAGCACAGGTCAATGATCAAGGATAGATGGATGAACCAGTAAATATCCAGCTATAATTATTTGCTATTCATTTTAGTGTTGGCAAATGTAAGACACAGGAGATAATGATGTGCAGCATAGCTGTACAGGTTGAAATTACTTGGGAAAATATGTCTTCACTCCTGGGGGTGTTGTCTGGGAATGCTAGTGATCATGGGAAAATGTTCAGGAAGTGTGTGTTTGTCATCATTAGAAATGACGCAGTAATATGCTAGGTCATTCGTTGTTTTGGTGGGAGTTAGTATTGCTTATTTGTTGTTCGAGTTATTTTCATTTAGTACAACAACTTGATGTTATCTGTGCTTTAGTGCATAGCAAATCTATGCATTTAGTTTTGTTCAGCTTGTTTCTTTGTTGCTTGTCTACCAAAATGGGCAGCTTTGTAAAGTGCCTTGTCAATAATAAATTTGTAATCTATTTCTCTCTATTATAGATGTCTATTTGTCTTCCTTTTGGAGGAAGGACAAACACGTCTAATTGCTATTGATTTAAACAAATGCATATTCTGCATCAACCCTTTCCTTTTCTATCTGCCAACCGTGGCTTCTCAAAGCAGTCAATGATAGCAGTCAGAAAATGTCAACTTAAATTGCTCCATTCTAGTCATTTTATTTGGTCTCTCCTCTCCTATTACCAAGCTCACAACTGGTGTAGAACAAGTAGGTTGTTTACATTTCCTTGAAGTCATAACTTGGTAGATGATAGATAGTATAGTTAATCTATAGATAATATAGATTTCAACAAAAGTACGCTCACAGGTGTTCGTATAATAGCTATTTTACAGCGACTCATTCAATGCAATTTGTAATCTATTACTGTGAATCTTTTGTTTTAAATGTGGCTATTACAGAATGTTGGAGCTGTTTGTGCTCTGATTCCAGACTCATCATTCATTTGTTATGAAAAATCTTATCTTTTGATTTGTGTCCAAGTTGCCAATAAAGAAGAAAATAACTAAATGAGATTAAGCACCTTTCATTTGATAAGTATTTAATCCAATGGAATATATATATATATATATATATATATATATATATATATATACACTACCAGTCAAAAGTTTGGAAACTGTACTATTTTGATTGTTTTTGAAAGAAGTCTCTTCTGCTCACCAAGGCTGCATTTATGTTATTAAAAATACAAAAAAGCTGTAATATTGTAAAATATTATTAAAATGTAAAATAACTGATTTCTATTTGAATATGTTTTAAAATGTAATTTATTCCTGTGATGCAAAGCTGAATTTTGAGCATCACTACTCCAGTCTTCAGTTTTACATGATCCTTCAGAAATCATTCTGATACGATGATTTGGTGATCAAGAAACATTTATGATTATTATCAGTGTTGAAAACAGTTGTGTAAAACATTTTTTTTTAGGATTTGATGAATAGAAAGTTCAAAAGAACAGTATTTATCTGAAATAGAAAGCTTTTGTAACATTGTACTACCGTTCAAAAGGTTTGGGTCGGTAAGAATTTTTTTTTTTTTTTTTTTTTTTTTTTTTTTTTTTTTTGGGAAAGAACTTTAAAGAAATTAATACATTTTATTCAGCAAAGATGCATTAAATTGATCAAGTGACAGTATAGACATTTATAATGTTGCAAAAGCTTTATATTTCAGATAAATGCTGTTCTTTTGAACTTTTTATTCATTAAATAATCATGAAAAAAAATTGTACACTGTTTTCAACATTGATAATAATCATAAATGTTTCTTGATCATCAAATCATCGTATTAGAATGATTTCTGAAGGATCGTGTGACACTGAAGACTGGAGTAGTGATGCTCAAAATTCAGCTTTGCATCACAGGAATAAATTACATTTTAAAATATATTCAAATAGAAAACAGTTATTTTACATTTCACAATATTACAGCTTTTTTTTGTATTTTTAATAACATAAATGCAGCCTTGGTGAGCAGAAGATACTTCTTTCAAAAACAATCAAAATAGTACAGTTTCCAAACTTTTGACTGGTTGGTTGTGTATGTATGTATGTATGTATGTATGTATGTGTGTGTATATATATATATATATATATATATATATATATATATATATATATATACACTCACCTAAAGGATTATTAGGAACACCTGTTCAATTTCTCATTAATGCAATTATCTAATCAACCAATCACATGGCAGTTGCTTCAATGCATTTAGGGGTGTGGTCCTGGTCAAGACAATCTCCTGAACTCCAAACTGAATGTCAGAATGGGAAAGAAAGGTGATTTAAGCAATTTTGAGCGTGGCATGGTTGTTGGTGCCAGACGGGCCGGTCTGAGTATTTCACAATCTGCTCAGTTACTGGGATTTTCACGCACAACCATTTCTAGAGTTTACAAAGAATGGTGTGAAAAGGGAAAAACATCCAGTATGCGGCAGTCCTGTGGGCGAAAATGCCTTGTTGATGCTAGAGGTCAGAGGAGAATGGGCCGACTGATTCAAGCTGATAGAAGAGCAACTTTGACTGAAATAACCACTCGTTACAACCGAGGTATGCAGCAAAGCATTTGTGAAGCCACAACACGCACAACCTTGAGGCGGATGGGCTACAACAGCAGAAGACCCCACCGGGTACCACTCATCTCCACTACAAATAGGAAAAAGAGGCTACAATTTGCACGAGCTCACCAAAATTGGACAGTTGAAGACTGGAAAAATGTTGCCTGGTCTGATGAGTCTCGATTTCTGTTGAGACATTCAGATGGTAGAGTCAGAATTTGGCGTAAACAGAATGAGAACATGGATCCATCATGCCTTGTTACCACTGTGCAGGCTGGTGGTGGTGGTGTAATGGTGTGGGGGATGTTTTCTTGGCACACTTTAGGCCCCTTAGTGCCAATTGGGCATCGTTTAAATGCCACGGCCTACCTGAGCATTGTTTCTGACCATGTACCCATCCTCTGATGGCTACTTCCAGCAGGATAATGCACCATGTCACAAAGCTCGAATCATTTCAAATTGGTTTCTTGAACATGACAATGAGTTCACTGTACTAAAATGGCCCCCACAGTCACCAGATCTCAACCCAATAGAGCATCTTTGGGATGTGGTGGAACGGGAGCTTCGTGCCCTGGATGTGCATCCCACAAATCTCCATCAACTGCAAGATGCTATCCTATCAATATGGGCCAACATTTCTAAAGAATGCTTTCAGCACCTTGTTGAATCAATGCCACGTAGAATTAAGGCAGTTCTGAAGGCGAAAGGGGGTCAAACACAGTATTAGTATGGTGTTCCTAATAATCCTTTAGGTGAGTGTATATATATATATATATGTGTGTGTGTATGTATGTATGTGTATATATATATATATATATATATATATATATATATATATATATATATATATATATATATACAAACCCGATTCCAAAAAAGTTGGGACACTGTACAAATTGTGAATAAAAACAGAATGCAATGATGTGGAAGTTTCAAATTTCAATATTTTATTCAGAATACAACATAGATGACATATCAAATGTTTAAACTGAGAAAATGTATCATTTTAAGGGAAAAATAAGTTGATTTTAAATTTCATGGCATCAACACATCTCAAAAAAGTTGGGACAAGGCCATGTTTACCACTGTGTGGCATCCCCTCTTCTTTTTATAACAGTCTGCAAACGTCTGGGGACTGAGGAGACAAGTTGCTCAAGTTTAGGAATAGGAATGTTGTCCCATTCTTGTCTAATACAGGCTTCTAGTTGCTCAACTGTCTTAGGTCTTCTTTGTCGCATCTTCCTCTTTATGATGCGCCAAATGTTTTCTATGGGTGAAAGATCTGGACTGCAGGCTGGCCATTTCAGTACCCGGATCCTTCTTCTACGCAGCCATGATGTTGTAACTGATGCAGTATGTGGTCTGGCATTGTCATGTTGGAAAATGCAAGGTCTTCCCTGAAAGAGACGACGTCTGGATGGGAGCATATGTTGTTCTAGAACTTGGATATACCTTTCAGCATTGATGGTGCCTTTCCAGATGTGTAAGCTGCCCATGTCACACGCACTCATGCATCCCCATACCATCAGAGATGCAGGCTTCTGAACTGAGCGCTGATGACAACTTGGGTTGTCCTTGTCCTCTTTAGTCCGGATGACATGGCGTCCCAGTTTTCCAAAAAGAACTACAAATTTTGATTCGTCTGACCACAGAACAGTTTTCCACTTTGCCACAGTCCATTTTAAATGAGCCTTGGCCCAGAGAAAACGCCTGCGCTTCTGGATCATGTTTAGATATGGCTTCTTTTTTGACCTATAGAGTTTTAGCCGGCAACGGCGAATGGCACGGTGGATTGTGTTCACCGACAATGTTTTCTGGAAGTATTCCTGAGCCCATGTTGTGATTTCCATTACAGTAGCATTCCTGTATGTGATGCAGTGCCGTCTAAGGGCCCGAAGATCACGGGCATCCAGTATGGTTTTCCGGCCTTGACCCTTACGCACAGAGATTGTTCCAGATTCTCTGAATCTTTGGATGATATTATGAACTGTAGATGATGATAACTTCAAACTCTTTGCAATTTTTCTCTGAGAAACTCCTTTCTGATATTGCTCCACTATTTTTCGCCGCAGCATTGGGGGAATTGGTGATCATCTGCCCATCTTGACTTCTGAGAGACACTGCCACTCTAAGAGGCTCTTTTTATACCCAATCATGTTGCCAATTGACCTAATAAGTTGCAAACTGGTCCTCCAGCTGTTCCTTATATGTACATTTAACTTTTCCGGCCTCTTATTGCTACCTGTCCCAACTTTTTTGGAATGTGTAGCTCTCATGAAATCCAAAATGAGCCAATATTTGGCATGACATTTCAAAATGTCTCACTTTCAACATTTGATATGTTATCTATATTCTATTGTGAATAAAATATAAGTTTATGAGATTTGTAAATTATTGCATTCCTTTTTTATTCACAATTTGTACAGTGTCCCAACTTTTTTGGAATCGGGTTTGTATATATATATATATATATATATATATATATATATATATATATATATATATAAAACATTAATACATGGCAATATAAACAGTTGAATTTCTAGCAAAAAGAAATTTTGATATTAGAAAATTACTTGTACCATATCAGATTTTGGTAATATGATTATCAATTTATGCTACTATCACAGTATTTTGAAGTAGAATATGTATAAACTCCATATAAACACAATCTGGAGAGAGAAAAAAACACATGTATATGTGTAAATATACTGTATTTAGGGGTCAGTATTATTTTAAAAAAATGTTTTTAAATGAAGCTGTTATGCTCACCAAGGCTGCATTTATGTAATAAATAATGTCATTTTTGATAAATGTAATGCATCCTTGCTGAATGAAAGTATTTCTTAAAAAAAAAAATCTTACTGACCCCAAACTTTTGAAGTGTAGCATATGTATGTATGTATGTATATATAGTATATTACGCTATAGTTCAAAAGCTCATGTGCATTATTATTTTTTATTATTGTTTTTTATTTCATCTCATTTGTAGAAGTACAATAATACATCTGAAATGAACAGCTGAACTGGAACTAGAATATATTTCTTTGTGTGTGGCTGTAGACTCTACTTAATTAAAAAACACAATGAGCCAGTGTGTGTGTGAGAGTATGTGTGTGTGAGAGAGAGAGATAGATCTCTTATCACTATAACAGGCATGCACCAGCACTGACACAGCATGTGTTTATATGCTTGATAACTCTACGTTGATTTAAGGGTTCACATATTTAGCATTAACCAGTCCCATCACTAATGACTTGCCGTGCAGTGTTTGAGTGTTGTTGTTTTTTTGTGTAGAGAGTGTGTGTGAGTAGACACCCATTTGAATGTGCACACATGCAGGCATGATTGTTTGGAATACAAAATTGTGCACAGAGATGCAGATGCACATTGGCCGCTGTTTTTATCAGCTTCCCCCAGACCCCCAGATTCAGAGACCTCAGCAGGGATTCAAACACAGGATTAGTACAGATATCATCTGGAAAAGGTCATTGTTTTCTTCCCCCCCCCCCCCCCCCCTCTCTCTCTCTCTCTCTCTCTCTCTCTCTCTCTCTCTCTCTCTCTCTCTCTCTCTCTCTCTCTCTCATGTTCTCCAACTCCCACCCTTCTCTCTCACTCCACTTGATATCTCTTTCCTCTCTTTGTTTTTTTCCACCTCTCTCCATTACGCTCCTCATATCGTAAACTAATTTTATGTTTCACATGTAAAACAGCAGTGTGATTTCTTCTCATAAGTACAAGTGCAACAGTTCATATGCATGGTTTTTACATGGTACTCCTGGGTATAACCATGGTATGTGCCCAAAAGAACGTGTGCATGGTATCATAGCACTTTCGTCTTCGTGTGCATGCTGGAGGATTGTTTTTTTAACCCAATCTGAACACTAAAGTGTTAAAGCATGTTTTCTTAGCCTACGCCTCTGGTGCAGAGAGGCTAACGCTGCTATCAGTAATAAGTGATACTGAGCCTCTGGGGTCTTTTCATTTGTTCTTATCTTCCAGCCGCTCTCACCATCGACCTACACCGCCCTGCAGTCGCACACCCGCCGATGCCCATTTCCAGCACACCTCAGTGTACGTGTACATCTTAGTGTACATCTAGAGATGTTAGAGACTGCAAGGAATGTCCATGCAAAGAAACCCTTTTTTATTGGAAAACCTTGAAATATCATGGAGCTCTAAATTAATTAAATGCTTTTTAACATTTTATATATATATATATATATATATATATATATATATATATATATATATATTAAATGCTTTTTAACATTTTATATATATATATATATTATAATTCTCACTCACAAAGTGCAATTTTTACCAAATATTTAAACCTGGCTTCACCATAAAATATTATATATTTAAAATATAAATTAAAAAAAGTATTAAAACATATAAAATAAAAATGCAAATATATTATATTAATTATATTATTCATTACATTACATTAATTACATTTTTGTATTGAGATCTGCTGTAAAATATTTGATAGAAATTGAGTGTGCAAACTCTATAAAGTGATTATTAATGAATGCAAAAATGATTATGAAAAATGTCCTATTCAGTATTTGCTAAAGGTTTGAAAAGTCACAGAAGTTCATTGGTCAAAAAACGTAGCTCACTTTTTTTAAGTACATTAGTGGGTTTGTGTTTCAGTGTTTGAATTGACGTATATTTGCACATCTGCTCTGACGCCTGACTGATCGTCACTCTTACCAACCAGACTTCATCCGGTCAGCCAGACCATTATGACCCATGGCCAGTGAAAATTTTTTATTTCTGTGTGGACATTTCTGTGCAGTCATCAGGCTTTTGCTCCACTGAAATATTTTCTATTATTTTTATTCCAGATGCAAGATTCATTAGAAACATGTTAAACATTCCTGTGAGAATAACACTGTCCTCGCTCTTCAAAAAGTAGTCTGTGAGATCTTTACAATCAAAATAACACGATTGAGCACTGCAGGGGGTGTGTGTGCTGTGTTTATTTGTGTATTTGTGCACGTATATGTTAGTGTGTGTTATGGGAATCTAGCTTAGTCACTGGGATTTTTCCGTCACCGTTATTTAGAGCGTCGTGACGTTGTTTAAATATGTTGCCTCTTGTCATTTCAGATCAGTGGCTTTTATTTCCTTTTCTTCCTTTTTTTTTTTTGAATGACATGCATTACTTGAGTGTTTTATATTTGTAGTTCTGTTATGTCCGTATAGTTTTTGTGATTTGTTTGTGTATCATTTCAGATGTTTTGCTGTTGAATGTTCCTTTGACACGCGCACACACATGTACTTGTACTCAATTTTGCCTTCAGTTTTGTGGTGTGTGGGTTACCCAGCTGCCGTGTTGGCGTGTTTCCATTTGCCCACCTAGATTTAAATCTCATTTAAAGCAAAGAAAATAACCCTCTGTATACCTGCTTTGTCAGGATATCAGTACAGAGTCCTATTCATCTTCGCTTATTCAGATAGACATCTCTTATAATGGCTCTGAGATTGTTAGCAATTTTGCATGTTTAGCAACAGTGTTAGCAATATTAAGTCTCTATTAAAAGAGAGTCTCTATATATATATATATATATATATATATTACCACTGACAGAAGTGAATAACACTGATTATCTGTTCATCACGGCACCTGTTAGTGGGTGGGATATACATGAAACTCGAAAAATTAGAATATCGTGCAAAAGTTTTGAAATGTCTTGAAATATCTTACTTTGCATGTAATGAGTCTATCTAATATGTTAGTTTCACCTTTTAAGTTGAATTACTGAAATAAATGAACTTTTGCACAATATTCAAATTTTTTGAGTTTCACCTGTATTAGGCAGCAAGTGAACATTTTGTCGTCAAAGTTGATATGTTAGAAGCAGGAAAAATGGGCAAGCGTAAGGATTTGAGCGAGTTTAACAAGGGCCAAATTGTGATGGCTAGACGACTGGGTCAGAGCATCCAAAACTGCAGCTCTTGTGGGGTGTTGCCGGTCTGCAGTGGTCAGTATCTATCAAAAGTGGTCCAAGGAAGGAACAGTGGCGAACCAGCGACAAGGTCATGGGCGGCCAAGGCTCTTTGATGCACGTGGGAAGCAAAGGCTGGCCCGTGTGGTCCGATCAAACAGACGAGCTACTGTAGCTCAAATTGCTCAAGAAGTTACTGCTGGTTCTGATAGAAAGGTGTCAGAATACACAGTGCGTCACAGTTTGTTGCGTATGGGGCTGCATAGCTGCAGACCAGTCAGGGTACCCATGCTGACCCCTGTTGACTTGGCCTCCAAATTCCCCAGATCTCAATCCAATTGAGCATCTGTGGGATGTGCTGAACAAACAAGTCCGATCCATGGAGGCCCCACCTCACAACTTACAGGACTTAAAGGATCTGCTGCTAACATCCTGGTGCCAGAAACCACATCCATGCCTTCGACAGGTCAGGGCTATTTTGGCACCAAAAGGGGGACCAACACAATATTAGGAAGGTTGTCATAATGTTATGCCTGATCAGTGTATATTATATACTGTATATGTACAGTTGTGGTCAGAATTATTGGCACCCCTGGTAAATATGATCAAAGATGGCTGTAAAAATAAATTTGCATTGTTTATCCCTTTGATCTATCATTCAAAAATTTCGCAAAAATCTAACCTTTCATTGAAGTAAAAGAATGGAAAGTCGAGGGAAAATCACATTATGAAATAAATGTTTTTCTCCAAAACACGTTGGCCACAATTATTGGCACCCCTAGATTTTTTTGATGAGTAAAATATCTCTGAAGTATATTCCCATTAATATTTAAAAATTTTTAGCACACCAGGGTGACTAGGAACATGAAATTGTCTAGCTATGACGTCTTGTTCCACAGGAATGTAAATATGAGGAAACACAAAGGCCAAATTCCCTTAATCATTCATCACAACGAGTAAAGCCAAAGAATATAGTTCTGATGTGCAGCAAAAGATTGTTGAGCTTCACAAAATAGAAAGTGGCTGTAGGAAAATAGCTAAAGCATTGAAAATTCCCATTTCCACCATCAGGGCAATAATTAAGAAGTTCCAATCAACTAAAGATGTTACGAATCTGCCTGGAAGAGGACGTGTGTCTATATTGTCTTAATGCACGGCGAGGAGGAAAGTTTGAGTGGCCAAAGACTCTCCAAGGATCACAGATGGAGAATCGCAGAGATTAGTTGAGTCTTGGGGTCAGAAAGACAAAAAAAAAAAAAAAATCAAACAACCCCTACATCTGCATACATGTTTGGGAGGGTTTCAAGAAAAATCCTTCTTGCTCATCCAGAAACAAACTCCAGCATATTCAGTTGTCAGACACGACTGGAAATTCAAAAGGGACCTGGTTCTATGATCAGATGAAACTATAAAAAGAGCTTTTTGGCAGCAAATCCACCAGATGGGTTTGGTGCAAACAGGGATAAAAAGTACCCCATGCCCACGGTTAAAAATACCGCTGGATCTTTAATGTTGTGGGCCTATTTTTTTGCTGGAGGTCCTGGACATCTTGTTCAGATACATGGTATAATGGATTCTAGCAAATACCAACAGATAAAAAATCAAAACCTGACGGCCTCTGCTAGAAATCTTATAATGGGCCGTGGTTGGATCTTCCATCAGGACAACGATCCAAAACAAACATCAAAATCAACACACAAATGTGTCACTGAACACAAAATGAAGCTTCTGCTATGACCATCCCAGTCCCCTGACCTGAACCCTATAGAAAATGAGTGGGGTAAACTGAAGAGAAGAAGCATCAACATGGATCTGGGAATCTGAAGGATCTGGAGAGATTCTGTATGGAGGAATGGTCTCTGATCTCTTGTCAGGTGTTCTCCAAACTCATCAGGCATTATAGGAGAAAACTCAGAGCTGTTATCTTGGCAAAAGGAGGTTGCAAAAAGTATTTAATAAAAGGGTGCCAGTAATTATGGCCAACGTGTTTTGGAGAAAAGCATTTATTTCATAATGTGATTTACCCCCCACTTTTAATTCTTTTACTTCAATGAAAGTTTAGATTTTTGTGAATTTTTTGGAATAAAAGATAAAAAGAATAAACAATGCAGATTTATTTTTACAGCCATCTTTGATCATATTTACCAGGGGTGCCAATAATTCTGACCACAACTGTATATATATATTAAATATGCAGTTGTAATACTGAGAGAAAACGATCAATAAAAACCTTTACAGATAATGTCAGGTAGCTTTACTCAAAGACAAATCTGTGTATTAGTTTTGTACTTCATTGGCATTTTCCATATTTTAGCATTGATTTCAGTTTGGTTTGGTGTTTTGTCTAATTTAAATGATGAACAGTCATTTGAATTTTTTTTTTTTTTTTTTTTTTTACATTTTCTTTATCAGTCATTTCATTTTGCTTTCCAGTAAAAATCTCCAAACATCCTCAAAACAGTATAAATTTACTGTAATCCATCCATCCATCCAAATTAAAATATAATTTATATTTTAATTACAGCGCCCAAAAAGAGCTTACAGATTATCTGCAATTCTGCTATTAAGGGTTTCCCAGGCTGTTTTGCGAGTTTGTATTTCCAATTGATTTTGCTCTGTGTGCCAATGACGATAATCCAACTAATTTGACAGCCATCCCTGTGCATGACAGAGCGTCTGATGGGTGTATTACCAACACCACAGACACCAACACTCATTGCTGGCTATTCCGCTAAGTAATCCTAGCCACGCCCTCCACCACAGAAAAAGCAGCGCACTGATTGGTTGGCAGAGTCTTGACGCATGTGCCACGCAAACAACATAGCTTTAATATGTTTAAAAGATGACGCAAGTTGCAACAGATAACGGAAATGTTATAACACACCAGATAATTTCTAATAAATCAATATTTTGGAGATCAATTCAATGGATTTCTATCTTGAGACACAGACAGGCACACTTTTTGCAGTCACGAAGATTTGTATCTTAATGACAGCATTATTATAAAATGCTATAAAATGTCATGATCCATTACAGCTGCATGTTGCGAGGCAATGTATGGAGGAACCTTTCTCGTCTTTAGTCAAGCGCAGTAGGATTTTCAGGCAGTTGACTCTTGTTTCCCAGCGCAGTGTACGGGGTCAGGGTCGAGTGACTTTAACTTTGTTCTGAAGTATGTATTGCCCGCAGTCAGCTGCTGGTGTATTTTTAGTTAATTGTTGTTTGTACTGGGGTGTCTGACAGGCCAGCTGCTCTTTGTCTGTGCTGCTACGATTTGATGCAGTCTGAAGTACATTGCCGCTAAATCTCATTTTTATGCAGTTTATTGCTGCTCTCTGCTTGTCCGGGCACCTTCCCTGGAAATAAAGAGATTGGAGAGAGAGAGAGAAAGAGAGAGAGAGAGAGAGAGAGAGAAAGAAAGCGAGAAAGAGAGCGAGCGAGGGAGCTGCAGACAGATCAGGACCAGAGAGGACCATGAGGCTCTAATGTTATATAGCTTCACTTACAACTACCTTTTCTTTTATTTACTTTGCTTCTTTCTTCATTTTTTCCCTTGTTTTTCCATTTCCTTTACTTTTTTCCTTTAACTTTCCTTTTTCCTTTCCTTCCTTTTCTTTTCTTTAATTTCCTTTTCATTTCATTTCCTTTACTTCCTTTTCTTTAATTTCATTTCCTTTTTTCTTTCCTTTTCTTTCCTTTTTTTTCCTTTTAACGTTCCTTTTTCCTATCCTTTCCTTTTCCGTTCCTTTCCTTTTTCTTTTCCTTTCCTTTTTCCTTTCATTTTCCTTTTCCTTTTCCTTTCCTTTTCCTTTCCTTTCCAACACTTTCCAACTTTTCTAAACTTTCTTTTACTACAATTTTCTTATTTCCCCATTTGTTCCCATTCTACCTTCTTATTTTATTTCCTTCCTTTTTTTCTTCCTTTATTTTCCTTTTTTTTTTTTTTTTTTTTTTTTTTTTTTAAACCATTTCCCCCTTTTTAATTTCTTCCTTCATTTATTTTCCTTAGTAATTTATCTTATTTCGTTACTCTTTTTCTTCCTTAATTTCCTTTTATTTTCTTCCTGCCTTATCTTTCTTTCTTTCTTTGATGCAGAAACCTGGACTATTTCTGTTACTGGAGCAGTTATTGTCCATGGTGATGTTGGGTTGATAAGTGATGTTTGTTTGATGGTAATCTAAAGAAAACAACTACAATGGTGTCTTCCTATGTCCACATTTCTGACATCCATTTTGCAGGCATTCAGCTGAAACTGATATAAATGGATTGACAGTGTTTGACACATATTTTGAGGTTTCTCACTGGCCACATCAATTGCACACAGTTCTCACTGGATACCAGCTGACCATTAATTTCTTGCAGGCGTTAGTCTACCCTTTGTTCAGAGTCCATCGCTCTTTGAAGCAAAATGTCACCTGTTGAATATAGGGCTGCAGTGGAGAGTGTTATAAAGCCATGAATCTTCTGACAGTATCAGACAGCTGCTGATTGCATGTGAAAGGGACATTTGAAACTCTACTTTTAAGTAACTGACTCAGGTTAAGCTGAGAGAATGGAAATGACAAACAAAATGCCAGAATGATAAGGATGCACTCGTTTCCCCTCGCATGTTGGATGGCCTTTGAGTGCTGATACGAGAGACTCTTCATTTTTCTTTCCATTTTTCATTTGGTCGTTCTCGTTTTACCTTTCGTCCCGTTCACGTGTGGGTTAAACTGGGGGAGGGTCCATGTAGATTAGGGGACAGATCCTGAGGTGAATAACAATGAAGGCTCTAAAAACGGAACCGACTCGGACGGACGTTAAAGAACGCTGTGGCCGCTCTGAACAATTGCAAATGAGATGGATGAGAAGGGTCTTGTTTTTTGAATGTCCCCCATCTCCATAACAACCCTCCCTTTTGTGAGGCGCTCTCTGAAAAGCCTCCTCCTATCACAAAAACATGAAACATGAAAATTCAGCCCGTCCATGATGAGACGCGACTGCATTCATCCCAGCTTTGAAAAAATGTGTGCAAATCAGTGTTTCCTGGAATAGGTTTGTCCACGAACAGAAAATGAGAAGCAGTTAGTGCAACTTGCTTAACACATGGTTGAGGGCAAAATATGTATAATATTTTGTTGTACTTAAGTTTGCTTTGGAATCAGCAAATTTGTGAAAGTTTGTTTTGTTAAGGTTTTTATGTTGTATTATATTTAGTGGAAATTGTTTCCTTCTCTAACTCATAACTTTGAGACTGAACTGGATAAAGGAGATTTTGTATAGTATAACGGTAACCTCATGTCATTGTCATGTAACTATGTGTGACAGAGTGTTTTGTTCATTTTCATGGATTGGAGGATGGGTGAAAAGAAGAGCAGCGAGTGATTGAATTAGCAGAGTGTCAGAAAAGGGCAATGTTGACGATATTCCACCACGCCATCAGTTATTATGCTACATGTGACTCAAACCAGGAAACCTAATATAACACAAATTAATCCACAGCAATGCTTCTTGCTTAATTATCCTCACTTCCTGCCAGCTTTGGCTGTCGCACGTTTTGAAATTGAGTTTTCATCAAGCTCAGAAAATTTGCAATATAATATTTGAACTGTTTAATTTTTAACCTTGTTACTAATGGGATAATTTAAAATATCAATAAGGTGGATCAATAAGAACCTTTGCAAAGGTCAAAATTCAGGTCACATTAATCAGAAGACAAATCTGTGTATTAGTTTTGTACTTCAGGTGTTTGCGTTCCATATTTTAGCTTTGATTTCAGTTTGCATTGATCCTTTGGGAATGTGTTGCCAGGTCATTGCAAAAAATAATTGCCCCCCCCCCCCCCCCCCCATATTTATTGTAGTCATGGAGTTTCCCGATGTGAGCCGTAAGCTCCGCTACAAGTTGGAGTCCTCAGTCAGGCCTCCACAGACAGCGCGCGTCCTGAGCGAGATCTAAATCCACATGAATGGCCCGTTCAGAGCATAAGCAAGAAAAACTCACTGTTAGTCAAGCTAGTCTACAGTCTAGTAAACGGCAACCTCTTCAAGTTATTCTTGACTGTGCCGATGAACACCACATTGTGTGAAATAATTTTTTTTTTGCTTGCGCCGACTGAAAACACACGACGAGAAACACCATGAGACAGGAGAGACTAAGAGACTAAGCTAGGCTACTGAACATTGAACGGGCCATTCATGTGGATTTGGATAAAACAGTTAATCGCTTTGATGTCGTGTCTGTGGACGCCGTTTAGCCCTTCACAGTGGAGTAGCGGACGGGCACGCAAGGCATATTAAATGATTATTATGATTAGGCTATTATTATTGTTAAATTAATATTACAATTCATATGCCCCGCAATATTTCACAGCGCATCAACGCATAACCGACGCGCTGCGAGGAAAGATTAGTTAGATTTGCTTACTCCTCATTTCAAAAACAACTTGTTTGAAATACTTATCGATTCACGAAAATACCTTTTTTTTTTTTAACAATGGGCCACAAGTGAAATATTAAGAAAATAAATTTGATTTAATCTCTCATCGTCTCTAAGTGAATATGCACCGTCAATGCAGCGCCAGATGCCATAAGCTCGGTTAGTTTTTACTTTCGGTTTCTGTAGTGAATAACTGATTGGCGTTTGAGACTTCTTCACCGCATAACTCTCGTGCAAAGTTTGCACATTGCCATTTGATATCCACTGTCTCGCCCTAATGGCTTAAGATGCAAATATTTTCAATATTGCGACTTGGCATTTTTCTTTATCACCAGTTGCTCGCAAAATGATGGACAAACAATAGCCACTTTTCCACCATCGGGCTGCACGGTTCACTGCGTAACCGTTCCATTCCGTGCCGCTTTGGGCCAGCTGGTACAGTTACGGTTTCATTTTCCACTGTGGGGCTGATAACGGACGCTCTTTGGAGTGTCATACAAAAGCGTCAGTCGTTGCCTTGGTAACGAAAGCGTTTACAGAGGATATGAGAAATAGCGACTGCGTTATGGAGGATGATCAGATATTTCTTTTAATTTTATTATTAATTTGTGTTTACGTTGCTCAAATAGAGCGCTTAGCCAGCTGCAGAGAAACCAGTTGAGTTGTGACATTCTGAGTTGTGACATCACTTCACGGATTCTACCAGCACGGTTTGCCAACTGTACCGAGAATTCCGTGCCGAGAACGGTTTGTAATCGTGCCGTGCCGAACCAGGCTCAAGTGGAACTGGAACCGTTCCTTACCATTCTAAGAAAATGGTGGAAAAGTGGCTAATGATTCACATTTTGAGCGCATCATTTCCCTTGATAACAAAATTAAGTAAATTATTAAATAGGCTAAATGAGTAGCCTAAATAAGAAAGAAGGTAAAAAAAAAAAACAAGTAACAAAATTTCTGCGAATACTGATGCACGAAAAAAAACATCCTGCCCCTCCTAACTTGAGAATCAAATGTCGCCCGTGTGTGTGTGTGTGTGTATATATATGTGTATGTGTGTGTGTGCTTTTCTGAGAATATAAAAAGATAGTTTATATAATTTTTTGATTATTTTATTTATGTATAAAAATCTAACAAAATTTGATAAAATTAATGCTTGACACAAGACCCAAATAAGGTAGGAAAAATAAAGAGATTTAATTTATATATTTTGTAGTTCGGCAAATCAAGGAAAATTAATCTAAGGATGTTTAGATGCTGTAATTTTACTGGAAAATTAGAAAAGTACTATGAAAATGATTTATGATTTGAGAAAACATATTTTAAAATCTATGACGTTCACTTCTGTTTTCACCGGATCCTCCTAAAATCCTCCATCTATCCACTTGGATGAATCAATCTAAGTCTCATTTCTTTCACATCTCTTTTTTTTCTTCTCCTTTTGAAATAAACTATTAATCGCTAGAACTCTCTTATGCTGTGTGTGTGTGTGTATGCCTTGCGGGGACTGCTACCCTATACCCTAACACTAATCTCTCTGACATGTGCCAGATGATTCGATTACTGACCATTGCTCTGACGGCTCTCACTACAGCATAAGGCCACCGAACTCGGCCATTGTGTGTGAGAAAGACAGTTTTGTGCTTGTGCAGTAGAACTGGCCAATATACTGTTGCTAAAATATATATATACTGTTTAATATCTTGATATTTTTCAGCCTTTTAATAGTATCTTTTTATATGTTTGCACTGAAATGACTTTAAAGGGTGTTTTTCAGTCAGAGGAATCATCATTTCATTAGAGGAATCAATGGCCAATTACATTAAAAAATTTTAATGTAAGAAGTAAAATACAAAATTATTTAGTTTAGTACTTTTTCACTAAATTAACCATATGGAGAAAGCTAGAAGTTTGCATTTTCATTCGTCTAAAATTATCTCGGTTGTCTCTAAAAATATGTATTTTAAATATTATTTACAGAAATATATTCTTTGTTGTGGCATTACTTTTTGGTTGGTGTTTTCTCTTTTTGCGAGGTGGTAGGATTGTGAGTCTATGTGCTTGTCGATTTTAATTTCGTTAGCTCAGGTTTGCGGATAAAGCTAACAGATTGGAAAAAACCCCCAAACTTTTATTTTAAAGAGAAACAGGCTCTCAGGAGTGTACACAAGGTCTGTGCTACACTTTCTCAGAGATTGTTCATGCGTCTGTATTGGTCTAAAGTTGCTGAAGGCTGCTGCCTCGATCCTTATTGTTTGCGTCAGTCATTGAAACACGTCAAACCACATTACATTTCCAGTGAGTTGTTCCATCGTTGTGTGACGATGGATCTTTTTACAGAACTCCTCATTCACTCAACAAAACACAAAATAAACCTGCTGCTTCATTGTTGATTCTGTTGATTTATCACATGATCGCCTGTGGCAGGAGTGTTTGACTTGGCACGGTCTCTGTCAACCAGGTCTGATGACCGCACTCAGATTCAACCGAGGCTTCATTTTGCCAACCTTTAATAAGGATGCATTAAATTGATTAAAAGTCACAGTAATGACATTTTTAATGTTACAAAAGATTTCTGTTTCACTGTTCTTTTGGACTTACTCATCAAAGAACCCTAAAAATTTTTTATCTCGGTTTCCACAAAATAGCTGTTTTGAACAGTAATAATAATAAGAAATGTTTCTTGAGCACCAAATCATTATATTTTGAATGATTTCTGAAGGATCATGTGACATTGAAGACTGGAGTAATGATGCTGAAAATTCAGCTTTGCTATCACAGGAATTCATTACAGTTTAAAACATATTTCACAATATTACTGGTTTTACCATTTTTGATTGAATGAATGCCATCTTGGTGAGCATACAAGACTTCTTTCAAAAACATTAAAAAAGTCTTACTGACCCCAAACGTTTGCTGACCCCAAGGTTAAGTAAAGTGTGTATCAGTTGTGTGTTTTCTGTTGTGAATCAATATCATCACCTGTGTTGCTTAAGTAAAGGATGAGAGCCTGTTCTGAAAAGGCTAGATTTATATAAGCCAGTCAGGGAGAAAGGTGGGGGATGAAGGGAGTGGGAGGATGAATGAAATGGATAGCAGGAAAAATGGAGGTAGAGAGAGAAATGAAGAGTGGGAGGTTTGGCTGAACACACACAGTCACTCTTCCAGCAACAGGTGTACACACAAGGCAACTGTCCGTTCGGCACAATAGCTTCAATGGGCATCTGTCAACAATCACACCACTGCACGTAACACGTCTGCCACCTACAAACACGTATACACTCACTTACACCTGATGACTGGAACAAACCTTCCATTTTGTTGTACAGGGTGTGCTAGATCTGGTATGTATGTGTTTGTGAGTGTGTAGGGCTGATGTTGTTTGACATGTTTTCTTTCCCTGAGCAGTTATTCATCTGTCTGTCTCTTTGAGTGCACAGTAAGATTTGATGTCTGTGCTCATTTAGAGGCAATATTAGGGTGGCCAAGCATTTCACCGCATGCATTTATTTATTTATTTTTTGTGCTGTGCATACGAGAGGGAGAGGTTTTTTCTTTGAGAGGCATCAGAAAAACTAGAAAAGTAAATGAAATCAAAAGTTTGATGCTGTTTTGTTGCTTTAAAACAATAATTCAAAAAAGAAAAGTCATTATTTACTCACTGTCATGTTCCTAACGCATTTGACTTATATCTACCATGGGACAAAAAATGTTGTCATGGTCTATGTTTTTTGATCTTGTATTTGTGCCTTGAAAACTTAAATATGTGATTGTATATTAGAATGTTGTTGATGTAAGTTACACTACCATTCAAAACTTTGGGGTTGGGTAGATTTTTATTATTATTATTATTATTATTAAATATTATAATTGGTGTCTTATACCCACCAAGGCTGCATTAATTTGATTAAAAAATACAGTAAACTGTAATATTGTGAAATATTTTTTTCTATATTAATATATTTTAAAATGTAATTTATTCCTGTGTTAGCAAGGCTTTACTCTAGTCTTCAGTGTCAAATGCTGTGCACACACAAAATCATTCTAATATACTGATTTGCTGCTCAAGAAACATTTATTATTATTATCAATGTTGAAAACAATTGTGCTGTTTAATTTTTATGATTTTTTTTTCTTCAGGATTTGTTGAATAGAAATTTGAAAAGAACAGCGCTTATTTCAAATAGAATTTTTTGGTAACAATGTAAAAGGCTTTACTGTCACTTTTGATCCATTTAATTTATCCCTGTTAAATAAAATGGTTGATTTCTTTAAAAAAAAAAAAAAAAAATACAAAAAAACGTAATGACTTTTGAATGGTAGTTATATTCTGCTAAACGTTTCTAGCTACTATTACTTAAAAAATACAATAAATTGCTATAACATTTGTTTTGTAATACATTGCTAACATGTTTAAAATACTGGCAGGGCAACTACAAATCATTATTCACAATTCTTCCTTTTATATTCCACAGTAGAAATTAAGTCATGAGTTTGGCATAACATGTGGGTGAGAAATTATGACAGAGGTTTTATTTTATCAGCTGTAGGATTGTTTTTATTGTGGTCCTATTGAATGTGTGTAATGGTATTTAAGTGTTGCGTTTTAATTCTGACATTTATGCTGTAATCAATGGAATTGACCTAAAAATGTCCCACAGGCCCTGTGTTTGTTTGTTGAAAAGCTGTTTTATATTTCCGTGATACTTGATGTGAGGGTGTATCTGTGAACCTTGTGGTGATGAGGTGAGAGGGACAGCAAATTGACACATGAACAGCGTCCTCACGTATCAGTCGGAGCGGCAGCAGTCAGTTTACCTGCACTCAACACATGCAGACACACAGTAACGCACGCAATGAGTGTGTGAGCGTTCCTCCTGCTGTGCCTTTCCATGGTTGTGTAATTACCCCTTAGCCACCAGTCAGCTACAGAAATCGCCTGTAATTGCCGCTCAATGTCGCTGTTTGGTTCCTGTCAGACAAATCTTTCTTTCTCTCTTTCATTTCTTCTCTCTCACTCTTTGAACCTAGTCATTTTGTCGTTCTAAAAATGGGAAAACAAAGGTGCACGTTAAGCACAGATGTCTTTTTCACCCTCTGCTAGTTATTTTTATTTATTTTTGGTTTTAATGCAGATTCTTTTGTTTTGTACTGTAATTCCAAGTGTTTTGGTTCCCATTTGGTTGTGGACTTAATTGTAAGGGTGCTCCGATTGATCGGGCAGCGATAGTTATCGGCCGATAGTAGCTTTATATAGTTTGATCAGTGGACTCTGTAAACGCATGATGACGCAAAACTAGGTGATTTTTCTATGCACAGCTAATATTGCTTCACTACCATGTCTGAAAAGGATGATAAATTTGCAATGTTATTGTGGAGAGCGGAGACATTGCAACGACAGCAACCCTAATTTGGAATCTGTTCATTAAAAAAACGCTTTATTGGGCATACTGTACATAATTGTTGAAATCTGGAAGCCATAGAAAGAAATGTATTTATTAAAATTTATTTTGTTCATTATTCATTAAAAAGCGTTATAAAAATTATTACAAAGCATTATATAATTATTAGGCATACACAGCCATCATAAATCATTACAATTCAAACCTAATTCATTTGTAATATTTATAATTAAATTATTCATTTTCTCTTTATTCATTAAAATGCATTATATTGTTATCATAGTGCATAGTCATAGTCATTAAAATCTTATTATAATTGGTAAAACCTGAAAGTTAAAGAAAGAAAACATCAATATTGTTTATTTTCTTTAGACAATATACAGTATCACTCAATATTACACAACGCCTATTATTAAATACTGGTGGTAATGCCGTAAATCAGTCGGGTTCGGTTAAACACTGTCAGTTATGTCTTAAGTGAACATAAACAGTTAGGAAATCGCATGTGTAACAGTATATTGGATCCGTGCAATATGTCTTAAAGTGACAGCAGCCTAATATTCCTGCTGGCGTCTGTCATTAATGTTAATCAAACAACAAAAGACAAAGAGAAAATCACTTATTGCTCTTTAGTAGGATTAATCTACATTTAATTTATACAGTGAGGCCTGCAGTGTCGTTTTTTCATTGGATTACTTTGTTGATAAAGACTGTTCTGTTTTTTATTTTTATTATTTATTTCACAGAAATGCTATAAGCTCTAAGCTGTTCCTAATCGCCTCTAAAAGAAGGAATGGAATATGTTGCTTGCCAATAAATAAAGTATTATCACTTAATTTTTTTATACTTAAAATGCATTGTTGTTCAGAATAGTATTATTTATTTTGGTGATCGTATTGGCCAATACTGCTTTGGCCAAAACCTGATCGGGTTGCAATCAAGTCTGTTGTTAGCACTTTAGTTGTCATGTTCTTTTAAGCAAATAATTTGACCTTGGTGCTCATTCAGTCTTAGTCAATGCATCGTATAATGTAGGTACAACCAGTTCTGATGTTGAGGTACAATATGATTATGTACCTGTACCAGAAGACTTAGAGCCGGATGTTGGGAAGTAATTTTTAGTGCTTAAGGTTAATATCAGATGAAAGTCTTCTCTAGATCACAGCCCTTGTCCGCCGTGCAACAAACAATGGTGTCTTGTTTTCCGTGTATGTTATGTTTGTTTCAGCAATTGAACACATTAAATCCAGAACATCAGTTTAATTTCAGTTCACACAGGTGGTGAATAAGGAGATTCCTCGCATAGACTTTTTCATTTTCATTCTTTTTCCTGAACAGGTTGAAATTAATTATCCCAGACCTGCTGGTTAAGAAGACCATCAGTGGCCTCAAAAAAGCCTGAAGCTTTTGTTTTTCTCCCACAAACCCTCTCTGACATGTGTAAAGGGTAGGATCAGGTTGTGTCCTGAGGGAAGAAATGTTCAGAATTAATCATCTCTGTGGAGAGTTTAACAGCATCCCTTCAGTCATTAAGATTTATGTTCCTGTGTGTTTATTTTGTCTGTTATAAACAAACTTATCTTCAGCGTCTCAGCTAAGATGACGTATGCAAATAGTATTGGCACAAGTGTTCTCCCCTTGTCTCTTCTTATTCACTCCCATGGCTACCACATGTCCCTTCCTTCAATGGCAATACAATTGATTATGTAAAAAAAATTGCTTTGAGGTAATTTATGATGAATCTATTTTTTTTGTAAAACAATGGCAACAGCATTATAAGATATTGATGTTAAATAGTTCAATGTATTATTAATAACATTCAAATTAAAAAAACTATGCCAAGTAATATAGTTCATTAGTCTAACTGTAGTCTATTTATGGTTACCAAGTAAAGTAGCAACTTTAGCAACAATGATAGATAGATAGATAGATAGATAGATAGATAGATAGATAGATAGATAGATAGATAGATAGATAGATAGATCGATAGATAGATAGATCTGAGGGTTCTTGAATGTTTCTATAGACAGTTAGTCATTGGTCAAAACTGGGCAAGTCAGTCTTCAGCTTGCCAGCTTGAGTAGATTGTCTGTTTTTTCATCCCATGTTTAACTCAATCAGTGCCCTTCTCAAGGGTTATAACAAATGACAGCAGCAAAATTACAGTCATCCATCTCGGCAGTGTGGATCTGCATCCTGTCTTTTCTTGCCCACCCCCAAGCACAAACGAAGGAGAAAGACAACAAGGGAGACACACAGGACATATCATGGAAAGATCAATGAAAAACAATTTTACTAGTGTTTGTGCAACCATTATACATTCCAGATCATAATTTTTGTTTCTTGGTGGATCTAGTGGAATTTTTCCTTACATTGGCACACTAACTTGCTCCTTGTGTACCTGGCGTTGTGTGGCGTCAACCCGAGGTGCAGGTGGAGCTGCAGGTGGATATTGTGATGCAGGCTTTGTGATACAGCCAGCCCCGAAACAGCAGCTGCTACTTCGTGGCACGTTTGGAGAGAAATTAGCAGTAATTGCAGACCTCCCCTGCCTTCGTTTCAGAGAGCATTGTTTTATCACCATGAAAATTGTTGGATGTGATGGGAAGAGAGAGCTTTGTATAGAAAGTGAAGGCTGTCTTTTTCATGTCATAATGTGGGTTGTCCGCCCTAATTATAAACTGCTGTTGCTGTCAAAAGATACGTTTTAAAAAAAACCCTGTCTTTCGGCTTTACTCCTACCATTCCTCTCAACTAGTAACAAAAAAGCTTCCCCTAACTTCTCCTATCCTGTCAAGTCCCACTTGGTGATCTTGTGACTTAAAGTAATGTATGCCGAAACAACACCTGCAATAAAGAAAAGATGTTACAATTTACAAAGCTACTTGGAATCTATTTATAATTGTGAAGCCCCAGTTTTTTCAATTACACAACCTTTTCATTAAGTTTATTAACGAACCTGATATTGTTTCCCTTTGTTTTGTATTGCAGACCGAGGTGATCAAAGGGCCATCTGGGAGCGTGGGGATGACTTTCAGGCATGTTCCGGCCATTGATGGTGACACGGTGCACGTGAGCATAGAGACCGTCACCCCAAACTCCCCAGCTGCCCTGGCAGACTTACAGAGAGGAGACCGCCTCATTGCTATTGGAGGTTAGAGACTACATACATTTACTCCTTACCATTCAAATGGAATGTTTGACATGGTGGGTAGGTCATTTGATGCTAGTGCTGGGCGGTATGACCAAAAATGTATCACGGTATTTTTCAAAATTATACTGGTTTCGCAGTATATGACGGTATTTTTTTTCCCCATGCATGACCGGTTGTTAACCACATTTTTTACTGATTGAGAGAGGAAATACTGTAGTAGATTGACTTAGAATGCCCTATTTTACTGTCATGATGAGTGAATATTGTAGAAAAATTCCACACTAGAATTAATACAGGTTTGCAAGGCCCCACATAATGATGCTGTGGGGAGACAACAACCAATAAAACACAGACCTGCAACACATTCATTACAGACATATGAATATTAAAATATGACCACAGAGAGAAAAAAACAGAGTTGAGGGCACCTTGATGCATTTTAAAAATCTAACCCTATATAACAACAAACTGCCAAAACGAGGGAGAAACGCGGAAGAACATTTAAATATCTAATAATATTTTCAATACATTTAAGAGCACCACAGACTCTGAACAAACAACACACTTCAGTTTAACACACTAAGAATAAAGGCTACTTTTTTGCCCATTCTTCTTTGAATTTTCGGTCTACATCATTGTCTACTGTGTATCAGAATAATCCATCGTGTCATCGCGTTCATGATCAGACGTACGGCTGTCTCAGTGTCCTTATTTGCACATATATTTCATTTGAAGACAATGTGATTAAATATGTGAGCATACACGGTGCTGGTTCATGTTTAGAGCACTAGAGTATATGAAATATGTCCATAAAAAACTTAAACGCGCTCACTCCGGTCTGTATCTTATCTATGATCCGCGTGGTGAGCGTTGTTAAAATCATTGCGGCGCTCCGCACAGAAACCGCTCTCTTGCGTGCACCGCATGTTGTTTTTTTGTTGCTCTGCGCCGCATTCTGAACGTTGTTTAAGCGACATACACCGGTATTGCGGTATAATAAAAATTCATATCATAACAAAAATAAACACTGGTATTCGGTATGAACTGGTATACCGCCCAACACTATTTGATGCCCAATTTTATGGTACATTTGCAAAGCTTCAAGTGTTGTTCACGTCTGTTTGCATAGGAGTCAAAGTGACGTCCTCTGTCCAAGTGCCGAAACTGCTGAAACAAGCTGGAGAGAGAGTGATAGTCTTATATGAGAGACCGGTCCGTCACCAGGTGCCTGCCGTGGGCTTGGGGACACTCCAAGAAACCCTTGGCACAATGGAAGAGCCCAGCTATCTTCCTCACCCTGGGGGCTACGAGGAGGACCCAGCCCCAATAACCACCATGGACATATCTGATAACAGAGACAATGACTCTGAGTTTGAAGAGCTGATCGTTGAGTCCAAATCAACTGCAGCTCCAGTCACTGTTGACACTAAGGAGGATTTCCTGCTCTCTGTAAACCAAAGCCCCAAAAAAACTGTGGCCAACCTGGCCAAGCCCCTTGGTTCCATTTCACCAATTCTCAACCGCAGGCTGAACCTTCAGTCCCCACTCAAACCCCAGCCCAAAGAATCACCAAAGCCGCCTACTCTCAAGACTGCTGACCCTTCTGAACAGCCACAGAGACCAACGGTGCCCCCTCCTCCACCACCTGCACGTCCCCCTGTTCCTCCCAGACCCCATATAAAAGTCACATCTGCCTCCTTAGAAACCCAAAGCCTGGTAGAAGGTAATGAACCTGCAGTGGAAAAAAGTCCAGAGAAAACGCAACCCATTACTGGCAATGGTGAAAAACCATTAGAAAAAATCCCTATTAAGTCACCAGAGTCGAAGCCTGCGAGCAAGCACCCAGAGCCCACAGAGGAAACCCTACATATTCCAGCCACAAACAAACAAGATTCTTCAGCCAAAGACAAGATATCTGAGAGCTCCTCCAATACTAGGGACAGTGTAGACGAGCAGGGTCTCTGGGAATCGTCTGAGACCATGTACCGCAGCAGAACTGCTCGCTGGAACAAAGCCTCTGTGATCTTTGAAGTGGAAAACAACAACAAATTCCTTAATGTAGCACTTTGGTGCAAGAACCCCTTCAAGCTCGGTAGTCTCTTGTGCTTAGGGCATGTCAGCTTGCGCTTGGAGCACATAGCACTGGAATGCTTATCTACGTCATCTGCTGAATATCAGAGCACCTTCCGTCTATGTGCTCCTGAACCAAGGGCCAGTGTCAGCCGTACCGCTTTGCGCAACTTGAGCACTCACAAAGGTTTCAACGACAAACTCTGCTATGGAGATGTTACACTCAACTTCACTTACCTGGCAGACGGGGAGTCAGACCTCTCCAGTGGACTGACAGAACGTGAGCGGGAAGGGAGTCTTCAGGAAGAGGACTTAAAAGACCGGGAAAAGGAACGGGAGCAGGTGCTCATCGTAACCCGGGATGAACAGAGTTACAGCGGCATGCAGATAGGAGAGATGCGGCACAATTTTCAAGACACTCAGTTCCAGAATCCCACTTGGTGCGAGTATTGCAAGAAGAAGGTGTGGACAAAGGCTGCCTCGCAGTGCATGACCTGTTCTTATGTCTGTCACAAGAAGTGTCAAGAGAAGTGTCTAACAGAGCACCCTTTCTGCGTAGCCGCCTCAGACCGGCGTGGGGCAGATCCTGAGGCAAAGTCCACCATTAACCGGGCAACTACTGGCCTTACACGTCACATTATCAACACTAGCTCTCGACTCCTCAATCTGAGGCAGGTGCCCAAAACCAGACTTGCAGAACAGGTTGCAGAAATAGGATCAGGGGTGGCGGAACCTTCTCCAAAACACACGCCTAACACATCTGACAACGAGAGCAGTGACACAGAGACCTATGTTGGGGCCAGTCCTTCCAAGCAGCCACCTGGTAGTGGTGGCTCCAAACTGGTGCGTAAGGAAGGTGGGCTAGACGACAGCGTGTTCATCGCCGTTAAAGAGATTGGTCGAGATCTTTACCGTGGCCTCCCGACGGATGAGCGTTCGCAGAAGCTGGAGTTTATGTTGGACAAGTTGCAGCAGGAGATTGACCAGGAGTTGGAGCATAACAACTCTCTAAGTGTGGAAGAACGAGAGACGATTGATTCCCGACGCAAGGCCCTCATCTCTGCAGCTCTGGCCAAGTCTGGTGAACGACTCCAAGCTTTGACTCTGCTCATGATTCACTACCGTGCGGGCATCGAAGACCTAGAGTCTGTAGAAAGCACCTCACCATCTGAACAGCATGGCTTTCCGAAGGCGAAAGCTGAGGGTCTGGAGGAGGCCCTGATGGGCACAGAAGTGTACGACAGTGACATTTGCAGTCCTGTTGATGTTCAGATGCTGGATGAGATTACGGAGGAGCAGATCTGTGTAGAGGCGTTGCCGTAAAGATGACCAAAGGCATCAGGGGCTTGGGACTCAAGAACAAAGACTTTTTAATCATGTATGATTTGGATTAAGGTTGACCTGTGAGCATTCCACAGGTGATTGTGAGGTTTGCAGAAGTATTCCTGAATATCACTGCAATGTACTGTCATTTGAGGAATTTTGTGAGTGTCAGTAGTTTACCAGATTTTTTTTTACATTTTAGTTTTTTTAATTAATAATTTCCCCCATCTTTAGTCTTTTAGTTAGCAGTTGTAGAGGACAAAACCATCAATCTGATGACTTTCAGCAGTATTACATAAAATACACAAAATATGATTTCCCATGACATCGTGATCAAGCCGAGTTTTACCTGCCTTACCTGAAAGGTGTAGTCAATTTTTTAAACATAGCTTCAAAAGAGAGAGTCAGTGTGAGCTTGAAGCGAGATGAGCTTGAATACGTATTTTTATTCAAACTTTGTGTATTAGTACAGACTGAATTATATACATGTGTGCTGTTAGTGATGTTCATGGTTGGAAATACACCCTGCCTAGCGTGTTTTGAGCTTCAAGCCCCTCTGCCTTACACTATCAACTACAAAATGTAGGATTATACCTGAACAACAGTCCATAGAACATGATGCCATTCCTAACCAACTTTGTCCTTTCTGATAAGCACCTTTTGTCATGTTACTTCACAATTGTTACTTATTTTAAAGTGTAATTTCTTTAATATTCATTTTTTCTCTTGATTTTAAAATGTTAAATGTTGAACTGAGAGGGAATCCTCATAGGACAGATAATCGTGATGTTATTATACTACTGGGGACCATTCTTTGTTTAATTTATGTCACAAAGCCAGTGTGACTTTTTTTTCAGGGAGGGATATTTATATTGCATACATATGGTTCATAATATATGTTTCCAATAATTGTCAATTGTCAATAATCTCATATTTTAATCTCACAATTAATTTGCTTTGAGCCTTTTCAAGGCTTAAAGTTTTAAAATGGTGACACTTTTTATCCACCATGAATGGTTATGTTTGTGTGAATGTTTCAGCCAGTTAATTTTTGGTTTCCTTTATGTATTGTAATGTTTAGTTTTGTTTTGATGCAAGGAAATATTCATTGTGTCTCACATTTGTGTGCTTGGGCATGTTTTGGTACCTCTGAACGTTACTTTTACATGTGTACTAATGAATGTATCACCCATATGACTCACTTTACATTCATTATTCCATTCACCTCTCAAAACATTTCTCAGTGTAAAACTACATCATTAAAAACTTTATTTTGTCAATGCATACAGTATTCCTTAATTCCCAAAGTTATGTGTAAATTCATTAACAGTTTGTAACAGTCTGCTGGGCTGAAAAGCTGTCTGGTTTGGCCTGTCTCTGTATTTCTGGTTAGTTTTCATTTTATTTAACTTAAATGGATTGGGGTTTTTTTTGTGTGTGTTATATCACTCACATTTTATTGTTATTTAAATGTGTTACACATGGACGTCTGTCATTGGGTACATGCATTGCTGTATCTGTTTTCCTGAATTAACGCTTTTCAGTAAAAACAAATGACAAGGCCTTTAGGTGGTGAGGACAGAACTCCTAATCTGATCAACGTAGTCGCGCTGTCCTAGTTAATGTTTCTGCTGCTATAACATCTATACTATTCATTGGGCCTGGAACATTTTAACATTTAGTGCGCCCCCCTCGCCCTGTTCCAATAATTATGTTTCACCATAGATGACCTTATTGGGCCCCCCAACGTACCCATAAGAAGTTTATTACCACTCAAACCAGAAAGGAACTTTTTCCTTTTAAATCACTGGAAAGAAAAACATTTAAATGCTAAGCTCACTAAATGACTAAGAATCTTCTCCTTTTTTTTTTTTTGCTGTTTTAATTCTACTGTCTAGTTGCTGCTGCTGTTATCCTGTGCTTCTCAAATTCAACACCACCAACATATGCTCTCAAAATATTGCTCCAATTATCTCTATCACAATGTGGGAAAAAAAAACAGTAAAATAACAAGTATAAAACATCATATCCACCTTGGCAAACTGTGGTTAAGCTTTTCTGGGAAAGCTGTTGTTCTTATTGGAAGCTGTGTCATGTTTTAAAGTGCTATTGTAAATAGCCTAGTAATGTAGGTGACTTTAAACCATGTCCTTTCTCCCTAAACTTATATAGTGCTCAACATGTGGGTCCATCCTTTCTTTTTTATTGTTGTTGTTGTTGTTTTTGCTTTATGTAAATATGTTCTTTTGTGAGTTTTAATTACGGTGGAAGGCATCCACCGACAAATTTGCTGCAAGACCTTTACGCACTGACATATCATATTTGCTTATGCACTTGAGATAAATAAATTATTAGAAATAAAAAAGTTCCTCTGTAATTTTTGCACCTTCCAATTCAGAGAGGTCTAGTGTATCACAATCGACCTAGAAACAAGACGAACACTACAACAGTGGTGATTTTTGCTGCGCCAGTTAAAGGGTTAGTTCACCCAAAAATGAAATTTCTGTCATTACACTGTCATTACAACCTTAATGTTATGAAGCGACAAGAATACTTTTTAAGCGCAAAAAAACTCCCAAAAATAATGACTTTATTCAACAATTTCAAGTCTCCGACGCATGCGTGTGGTGTTGAAGCAGGAGCCAGCCAATACTGAGCCGGCGTTCTGACATAAAACCACTGTTTACACCATGTGAACAGCGTTTTTTTTTTTTTTTTTCTGCACAAAAAGTATTCTCGTCGCATCATAACATTAAGGTTGAACAACTGTCACAAGGACTATTTTAACGATGTCTTTACTACCTTTCTGGGCCTTGAAAGTGGTAATGGCGCTGCTGTTATGGGGGGTCAGAAAGCTCTCTAATTTGTTTTCTGAAGATGAACGAAGGTCTTACAGGTTTGGAACAACATGAGGGTGAGTAATGGTGAACTAAACCCTTTTACTGAGATTCCAGTTGCAATTGAATGAAACCAGAGAGCGAATCAGTGGCATGATTTGAAAGACATGAAAATAGCGCCATATACAATGGCGCCATTGTACATTGCCATTGCCATGTACAACGGAGAATGCTGCAATTGACCAGTTGGATTCCAGAGATTAGTATTCCAGAGAGTGTTGAAAATGAAATTCTGTTCAAATTTTAACAATCTTAAGCGCCGTTCACACAGAACATGTTTTTGGTTGGAAAACGCAAGGCGTGGAATGGGGAAAAAAAAAAAAAAAACAGTTTACATGGAAAAACAATGGAAAAGTAGTGCAGTGGAATGCAAAAAAGCATCCGTGTGAACAACCCCTTACCTCTTACATTTACTGGGTTAAACAACTTAAACAGTCACTCCCCTGTGAGCTGATTCCAGGATTATCAAAAATGAAATGTTCATAACATTAGCCATTATTAAGACAGTTGAGAGCAGGTGGCATTCTGTTAGTCGGTGGACATGTTAACAAGATTTCCACACTGCAGAATCAATAACAGGAAATAACACTTTTAAACCTTGGGCCTATTGAGTAAAGCAACACATCTTTTTAAATCAATAGACCATATTAAAGTTTGTTTTGATTGGATTTTCATTGGATAACGCAGTCTTGAATTGCCATTCTCTTTTCATGCCAGTGTTATATAAACTAAAATGATTTGTCAATCATGTAAACTCTGTTTTGTTTGCAAACTGATGAAGATTATTCGAGGAAATCAAACATTACATCTTTTTAAACATTTATTTTCTGTTTGCGGTCACACACACATTACCTTCAGAGCTCTAAAGCTGATGTAAAACCTAACCACCAGACCAAACACTGGATATAAAACCATCAACTCCACTTCCTAGTTGATATAGTTTAAACACAAACAGGACATACCAGTCTGAAAGGCACACACTGACATTGGCACATACACTAATTTCTGATAAAAACTATTAAAATAAATGACATAACACTCCTAACCCTTATTGGGTAAACAGTTTAAAAAATGACATAGAGGTTAAAGGACACTGCTGCAACTCCGTAACCTGACAAACATTGGCAGCACACTTACCAATCTGATTAAACCTGTGTAGACACCTTGCAGTTAAAAATCTGAGCTTGTTTTAGATCATATAGTGGAATCAACCTATGCAGTGTCCCTGGAGAATTTTTACTGCAGTGATAGCAGATTGGGAGCAGGGCAACACAAACAACCTCCAGTTGTGCAGATACTTAAAGCTGAGCTAACATGATTTTTCTCGATGGCTAGTTGCGTTAAACTGATTGTAGCTCCAGAGGAAAACATGCAGTCTATCAAATCCATGATTTCATTTTCCTGTGGGCAATAAAAGAACATGTTTCCCTCGGTACATAGATGCCAAAGAAAATAAAGGAGGGTCAAGCAGTATTGAAGACTTATTTCCTCTCTATTTTACCTGTACGAGTCAGATCATTGTCCGCCAAAGCCCACCAGTTTAGCCCACTTGAAAATGCCTGTTATAATCTACTTGATTATAACATCAACAAAAGATGAGAACATTTGTGACATATTTTCAATATTAGATTATCCTATGATTTATCTTGTTAGCATATGAAGTGTGGGGTCAAAAACACATTTATAGCTAAACTTGCCATTAAATGGTGTTTTGCAGCAGGTTGTCTAATTTTAAGGCATAGAATGCATTTTTATATATATAAAAAAACATTGATCTGCACAGACCTCTAATTGGATAATTAACTAAATTATCCAATAATCTAAATAAAATATTTATAGTCTTGATAAACCCCCAGTAATTTTGTATATGGCTTTAAGCATTTAAGATTTAAGGAGCTCAATTTAAGGCCATGTTTCATTTCACAGCCAGTTCAGTTCTTAAAAAGAAGATCAATAACAAATTTGCTAGAAGCAAAAGAAGAAGAAAAAAAAGATATGAAAAGTCAAAAAATGACTGTGGGAAAGAGCAATAGAGCAATATTGAGGCATTCATTACAAATGAACGTATTAGCATTCCAGCACATTCAAATGACTTACTAAAATATATAAATATACATATATACTATATACACTTTAAAAGCAAAATATAATCTAAAGTATCTGGATGCTTTACAGCAATAATATTACAGCTTTATTTAACTAAACTGAAACAGCTTGTCACCATGTGTAATCAAAACGTAACTGTGGCTCATCTTTGATAGTACAGTACATCATTTTTAGCGAACGTCACGAAAGCCACACAAACAGAATGTGACAGTAGGACTTGTTGACATTCTGCTTGATTATCTGATGCTGTCAGACCTTTTGCTTTTTCACAAAAAAAAAGGACTGCGCATATTTTGAAATGTGTTAAGCTTGGGTTCTACACTCAATTGCAAGATAACAGTAAAATCTCAGTTGGCCCTCTCAATCAAATAATGTACCAGATTTGCACAGTTTTAATTGGCCTAAATGTCCTGTAGCTGTTTCTATAATATATGTAGTTTGAACTGATTATGATATGAATGGCAACATTTTAAGGCCCATTTCAAGGTTTATCTGACTCAAATGCACCTTCACTGACGTTTACGCCTATGAAAACACTTCAACAGGACCCATAGATACATATGAAGACCATACTTTCCTACCACCACAGGCAAACAATAAATATCCAATACATATCTGTCCATTAAGTCATACTGAATTAATCTTTCCTTGTTTATTTTCTCAACTGCCCTTTCTGACTTTTGAATTATAAAATATGAGCATTGTTGTGTCGAATAAAAGTGTAGTTAATATTTTCCCTTTGTCCTCTCTCAAATCACGCTTTTTGAATCGAATACAAATGTTATATCGATAAGGCTGTTGGTTAGATATTTCACCTCTCCTACATTGAGAACAAACAGCGACAAGAACTTTGGTTTGCTTCAGAATAACATGACCATCACGACCACAGGACAGTATGGGACAGATATGGGACATTCTCACAAATCAGCATTGTGGTTTTCTTTAAAGTCTGTTGTTTTCCTCTTTCATACAACAAAATAGATACTCTGGGTGACATACATGGCTGAGGGCTTTGAACTGATGAGGCCTATTCAGGGCTCTCAGGATCAAAATCGTCGCCCATTTGGTAGCTGGAGCCCTGGGTGGAGTAGGAACGGGTCTTCATTGAGCAGTTAGAGTCCATTAGAATGGCCTGAAAAACAAACAGATATAAGATCTTACTCCAGATACAAAGAAAGCAAATTTACATAGACTGAATCAGCATATTGTATTTACACAATAATTATATATGCAGGAAACAATGTATCACACGCTTGAATGTTGATTATGGATTTGTGTGCACAGATGGAAAGGAAGATTTAGAGCTTCATTCTGGAATCACTTCCATCTCATTTATATAATGTGAAATTATGTATATTTTTTTAAAATCTCCAATGCTAATAATACACTATACACCTGCAGTTATGAAGGACCAGGAGTGCCCAAAAAAATATCAAATAACTTATAATAAATTATTATATTTCTCAAATAAATAATAAAAAATCCAAATCGAATGAAATGACAAATAAATGAATTAATAATCAAATATATAGATAATAAATAATTAAAATTCATGTTCAACCCTCAGGTGCTCTACACGTGGCGGTCAAAAATGACCCATTTTTTTTATTTCAATTAAATAAATGTACTATATTTTAGTTCGATAATGTTTTTTATTTAATATTTTGTATTTTTAAGAGTTTTTATGGTATTAAATTATATTTATGCAGTAGTTATAATCCATTAATTCACTTTTCGAGCATAGACCTGAAAATGAAATTTCCAACGTAAACTGTCATAAATCTTGAATGCTTTGGAGCACAGACTTAAGTTTGGTCTCTTTTTAAAGAAGATAGTTGGCAGCTTATCAAAAAAATAAATTAAAAAAAGTTTTTATTGTTATGAACACAAAAATACTATTTTAGATTTTTTTTATATGAAATATTTACTTTCCAAAACATGTTTTACTCTAAAACTGTGAGAAAATCAAAGCCATTAATCTAAGCAATTTTTGTTCCAAATTTGAGGTTATTATCTCAAAAAATTTGCTTTCAGTAAGATTTTGTTTGGGTGCAGTATCAAACGTTTCCACTAGGTGAAATACATTTCCCATTCATTTCCAATTGGCTGCAAGTACAAGTGTGAATATTTTTTTCAGGACCATTTAACCTTTTCGAACCATGTCCATGATTTTTTGTGTGCGTGTTCATATAGCAATTGCCAAAACCTTTACCAAGTTTCAAAACCAAAACGTAAAAATGCTGGTTAAAAAAATTTTTTTTTTTTTAAATCACCAGGGTTATAATGTTAGCAATTCTAGCTATTTATTTGTCTATTTATTTGCCAATGTGAAGTGTTTATTCACATTTTTTTATATAAGTGGGACCCTGTGTTAAATTGGTTCAAGCTTCCACAGCTTTAAGCTAAACATAAATTTTTAACAACATAAACATAATCTTACTGTCTCTATCAACGATATTATTTAATACCCGATACAACCACTTGTGCATGACATCATCAATTGTGGGCGTGGCTCATGTCATTCGCAGTACGCCCCTGATAGTGAGCGATGGTGGGTTTATTGCACTGTGATTGAATGAAGCTTTGATAAAGAGTGCGTAAGCACAGAGGCATACAGATCTGGCTTGTGTGCGTGTGCATGTTAGTGCTCTTCAGGAGCAGTGTAGTGCTCCTCTTGAGAAAGAAAGACCATGATGCTTGGCTTTGATCACACAGCATTTGAGGGCAAACGCACGAGTCTGTTTGGATCAGCATCACTCTTTGATCTTAGCTTAAGGGCAGTTTTTATTTGTACCTATTATGTAACATAATTTCCTGTTGCGGCCATATTCTATCAGGTCAGTGACTTGAAGTTAGGGATGAAATCAAAAGGAAAGTGTATATATGTGAATGCCAGATAGAGAGTGAACGTATGGTTATTATTTGGAATAATAATAATGATAATAATGAAGAGAATATGGATATGAGCCAGGATACATACAGTGCAAAAATCACAAATAAACCATATCAAAGATTGCATTGCTTGTACTTGTTTTTCATATGATACATTATTTACAGTTAATTATTTACTATATCAGCTGACAGTGAAACAGTATTCATTGGTTTGTAATAGCCATCATCCAATCAATTCCCTTTGGATAAAATTGAGTCCCTACATTTGTTTTTCTCATTGAATATCCTGTTTCACTTGGAAATATGTTTTTGGAAGTAAACATTTTGGGAGTAAAATGGGTTGCAAATTGAAATTTACTTGGAAATATGTAATAAGTATACTGCTTTAATATTTGCGTTTAAAAGTGAGTAGATTGGAATGAAGTAATGTTGAATGGATGAATGACATATGGTGGGGTCTGACCATCTTTTCCTCATTGGCAGGAGGATTTCGCAGGAAGAAACAGAGAGGAGCAAACAGGATGTCTATAACACCAATGATGGTCATGAGCCAGGGGAAGCCGATGCTCCGCGCGATCGCTCCGCCTGCGGATGGACCTACACAACAGACACGAGCGTTAAATTCCTCTGAAAAAAATCTTCCAAATTGAAATTAAAATAAATTTATGAAAACTAATGAAGACATTTATGATGGATTGAATTAATTTTCATTTCGTTCATTACCTAAAGCGAAGCCCATGCAGAAGGCAACATCAGCAATGGCGTACACACTACCGTACACAGACACGTGCCTCAGATCTACTAGGTAGCCCATGATAGGCATCATCGAAGAGTCCACCATACCTGCAGACAACAAGATATAGACTATTTCTTACAGTGGGTCTGATGCCACTGTGAAAATACTTCTATTTTGCATTTTCTGAATAAAATACACATTTTTATTATCAGCATTTTTATTTCTTTCCATGTTTAAATAAATTTTTTAATCTCGGATTTTCAATGTAGTTTAAATATGATATTTTAAATAAAGTAAACATTTAAAAGGAGAAACACCACTAAGTAACTTATATTAACACAGTTCAATAATGGAGAAAATGAGCAAGGCTTTCCTCCATTGCCCACCAGTCATTTTTACCAGGTTTAAAGTACTAATGCAGTAAGACAGTAATATAAAAAAAGACCAAATTTAATATACAGCTTATTAATGATGCATACTATAAACAGGCGAGCAGATAAACCCAGAGTATAAACGTAACACACCGTTTTTCATTAAGCGTTTTTCCATAGAAAAACATTATAAAGAAAACATTGCACTCATATTCTAGGCTCATCTGCCCACCTATATATAGTATGCATCATAAACAAGGTGTATACTGAATTTGACCTTTCAATATCACTGTTGTAGTACATTAAGGCACTTTAAGTGTTTTTTATGCACTGTTTTAGATTGTCCCGTTGCAGCAGGTGCTGTATATGGATCACAACAAGTGGCCAAAACTTGCATTTTGTTCACATTTTTTTGTTTTTCTTCTTTTGAGAAGTGATCTAAATATTCGTGGCTTGAAACAGATGGAAAATTGACATGCCTGTGCTGCATTTCTATGGATGTTTTGCCCTCCAGGTCTCTGTGCCCGTCACAAAATATGAAAGCTTGTATTAAGACTCACCTATTGCAAATCCAACTCCAAAGTTTGGCACAATGAGTCCATATATGTCTTTTGCAAAAGGCACCTGTAAGACAATTAGAAGAGCTCAATACAGGGCATAAAGCATTTTTCTTAATATTGATTATGTGAAAACACCAAATACAGTAAAACATTCTGTAGAGCACCAGAACAGGGTTTCTATCCTTTTTTTTTTTAACCCTGATGTTTTTTCCATAAGCAAAACTCCAAATGTGTACTTGACTCTCATCTGAACTTGTTTTCCAGTCTAATCTGATAAGAGAACAGACTGTCTTCCTGCTAAGCAGGATATGTCCAGGGCGAAGAGAGTCAAAGCACATCATTTCAAAATAAACTTTCTTCCCCACTAGCTTTCTTCAACAGAGCTAGTGGGCAACAAAATATTTTAGGCCTCTGTAATCCACAACGCTATTGAAGACACATAAAGATATGGTGTTGAAATATTCACAGGTGTTGTGTGTTCTCTGAGAAAAGTTAATCCTGACATGGATTTAGTCTAGAAGAACTTACACAGAGAATGCTGACTCCAACCAGCAGCATCCCTATAAGCGAGCAAAGCCATCTACAGAAAACAAGAGAGAGAGAGACTATAAGAATGATAGTTTGTTTGACCCTTTATAGCTGATGGAAGTGACCAAAGCAGGTATATATAAAAATGATATACACTAACGTTCAAAAGTTACAGTAAAGACATTTTATAATGTGACAAAAGATTTCTGTTTCAAATAAATGCTGTTCTTCTGAACGTTCTATTCATCAAAGCATCCTGAATTTTTTTTATCTTGTCTCCATATAAATATAAAGCAGCACAATTATTTTTAACATTAATAACTGTTTTATAGCACCAAATCATTTTTGAAGGATCATGTGAGACTAAAGACTGAAGTAATGACTGTGAAAATTCAGCTTTGCCACATCACATTTTAAAATATATTCAAATAGAAAACAATTATTTTTCAATTGTAATAATATTTCACAATATTAAAGTTTTTATTGTATTTTTGATCAAATAAATAAATAAATATTATAAGTTCTCATGGTTCAATATAAGCATAGTGTGTACAATAAATAAACAAACGTTAAAACTGATGCTTAAAAACACAAATACAAAACCTGGTGACAGAAACTCATTTAGGGCTCTTTCAAAACAGAGGAAGCTGATAGCAGAGCGGAGGAAGATAAGGAAAGAGAAGTAGGGGGGAAAAAAAACATTAATTTCCCTCTCCTACCTTCCCATTTTGTTAGCCAAAACGGCAAAGATGTTGGTCCCTATTAGATATGAGATGCTGGCTGGCACGAATGCAACCCCTAAAAGGAGAGAGGAGAGAGGAGAGAGAGAGAGAGAGAGAGAGAGAGGGGAGAGCTCAGATAAGACGACACAATATCAGTTTGATCTCAAAGCTGCTGTTCGTCTCACAGACGCTGTTATGAAGCTGCTTCTCTCATTCTCCCGCTCCTTCTCTTTCATTAGCTTTCTTGCTTTTCCTTTGCCTGCCAATGACACCTCAATATCCTGCCAGACCAAAGACACTCCCTTGCCAGCCCTCACTCTCCCTGGTTCTCTGCTTTCCTTTCTCTCATTCTCTTTCTCTTTATTATCTGTCAAATCTTCGTAAACCCAGAAGACACTAACTGTTTAAATTGTATTTTACAGTCTGGAGTGTGAAGGGTTCTATATGGAGAACAAGAGTTTACTGCTTTTAGTACTTTTTCGGTAACACTTTACAGTAAGGTTTCATCTGTTAACATTAGTTAATAAGTTAACATCAACTAAGAATGAACGATACTTCTACAGCATTTATTAATCTTAGTTATTGTTAATAAAATACTAAAATTCAAAGTTGTATCTGTTAACATTAGTTAAAGCACTGTGAACAAACATGAACATTATTATTAACTAACATTAACAAAGGTTAATAAATGCTGTACAAAAATAATTTGATCGTTGTTAGTTTATGTCAGTTAATGCGTTAATTAATGTTAACAATTGAGACCTTAATGTAAAGTGTTACCACTTTTTCTTTACACAATTCTGAAAGCATGTGGAAGGATTTTACCTAGCTGGAGACACAAAGCTGGAGAGATACTTAAACCATTTCTTTTTCTCAATACTAATTAGCAATTATGTAAATCTCACTAAGAAATTGTCATAAATAAATAAATAAATACATTTTGCATTAAGAAAATGACATTTTTTTACGTATTTGCAATATTATTGTAATGACAAAAAAAAAGAAACATTTCACCCTAAAATTCTCATTACCATAATAAAAAATGAATTCCCATGAATACAATAATGAAAGTCATCCAGTTCATGCCCAACCATTTTACAATAATGGAAATTTGCATTAATAAAGTTCAGTAACACAAATACTAATATGATGTTTACCTACAATTGTACTTAGCAAATACATTTTAATTTACAATTATATAACATTATTTTTGTATTATAGCAGGGTTTCCCAAACTGGGGGTTTATAAGTGAAGGTGTTCGTGATTTGAATAAAAGTTTTAAAGGTGCACTATGTAACTTTTCCGTCCGCTAGAGGTCGCCTATTCAAAACAAAGGCGTAGCTTGATGACGCCAAGTTTGAGCGCAGAATCTTGGGACATGTGGTCTTCTTGGGACATGTGGACCTCACAGCCGGTTGAAAAGAATCGGGATAGGACTCGGGCAGAAATCATGTTCATGGATGCGATTATTAACGTTACTGTAGTATGAAGCAGAGCAGACCCGAGTGTTGTGGGAGCTGAGCAAGGCCGCTGGAGCGATTGTTAATAAGACAAACGCGACACACGCCTCGCGAGCAGCGGGACTTTTATTATGCCACAGTCGCCGGCGCCATTTCCGCTTTTCCGGTCATGAGTATGAGGTAACGCAGCTCTGTTTATCATATTAGATACATTTGAGTGTTGAAAATGATGTTATGACGTTACTCATAACGTTATGTGTTCGCTCGGCGGCTGCTATGACACTTGTTGCACACTGCAGTAAGAGTAAAGCATTTCTGCAGAATAAAACCGGAAACCGAAGGTAACGCGGATATGACGCCATTGACTGGCGACTCCCTCACCCCTGCTCAAACGTCCCGGTTCCTTGGTTAAAATTGCAATTTTCTCACAATTTACAAATAGTTGGAAACATTTTGGATATTGTAAGTCCTCAACTGAACAAAATATATAACACTGGCCTAGTGGTTTTTGGATATTTTACTGCAAAAATCCTACATAGTGCACCTTTAATACATTTTAATAAAAATTAATTGAATCATATAAATGTAAATGTAACTAATTGTAAATTAATTATTTTTAAAATATAAAAAATAATTAAAATAAAATATAATTTTTCTGTCTGTTTTTGTAACCACCTGGACATTTTTCTTGATATTCACTCTCTTTAGCTCGTGTCCTGCCAAGGTAACATAAATACATAAAACATACTTTGACTTTACTTGCTGTTTCTCTCTCTTTGTCCATCTTTCTTTGTAAATTATGACTTATTTTCCATCTTGCCAACAGTGACAATTCCTTTGAAAAAACAGGGATTGAAGAAATGTGTAAGTGTGTACATTAACAAGAGGCACATTCTCCAACCTAGCTGCCATTTCCTGGGACACATCGTCTCCATCATCCAGATGGGCAGAGCCGGCTCCAGCATAGCAATGGCCATGTTAGCAAAACAAATGGAACCTGAAAAAGAAAATGAGGAGGGTAAGTGGATTCATCCTCTGAAGAATTCTCTCTTTCTGTCCCCCCTCCCTTAGCGCCCATTCTTTTCCTTTCTCAGATATAATAAACAGCATCATCTTGCCCCTGCACTCAGGCCACTGTAATTGGAGAGGAGGGGAGGCAGAGACAAACACAGATGTGTTTCTTGACCACTTCACTTTCTCTCTCTCTCTTTCTCACATACACACACACACACACACACACACACACACACTAGACACTTTCTTATCCTGCTCTTACAGAAAAATGACCCTCTTTAATGTGTCCTAACAACCAGTGTCACACATGCGGTCAAATAATTGACTAAACCATTCGTTTCTTTCTTTACAAACACACAGATCTGAATGCATTCTTAATTGAGCATATAATTTGAAGGCGGTTTGAAGATTTATGCATAGATACTAAGGTTTGCACTTTTATTTTTGATAAAACAGTAGGAATTAACAGTTTATTTGTGTTTACTGGCCTGACCTGCTGCGATGAGGATGTATGGATCCTTCATGAGGGTAATCAGTGCAGTTCCTTTTTGGTTCTGGTAAAAATAAATAAAAACATATATTTTCATTGAAATAATCATGATTTGCCGATGAACATCAATGTTTCAATGGAAAACAACAGCTAAGAGGCCCTGGTCACCCATGAGGAAAACAAATAGAGTCAAAGTCAAAGACATGTCATATCCTGGGGATATGGTCTTGAGTGACAAGAAATGGTTAACATAGTCACCCATTTATTCCTATGGGGAA
>CM077177.1:21414769-21437269 GCA_039654105.1 Coreius guichenoti | reverse complement strand
TTCTTCCCATAGTGCATCCCCAGTGTCATGTGTTCAACAGGTAAGCGATGCACATGCACCTGGCCATCCACGTGATGTAAAAGAAAACGTAATTCATCAGATCAGGCCACCTTCTTCCATTGCTTCGTGGTCCAGTTCTGATGCTCAAGTGTCCACTTGTTGGCGCTTTCGGCGGTGGACAGGGGTCAGCATGGGCACCCTGACTGGTCTGCGGCTATGCAGCCCCATACGCAACAAACTGTGATGCACTGTGTATTCTGACACCTTTCTATCAGAACCAGCATTAACTTCTTGAGCAATTTGAGCTACAGTAGCTCGTCTGTTTGATCGGACCACACAGGCCAGCCTTCGCTCCCCACGTGCATCATTGAGCCATGACCCTGTCGCTGGTTCATCACTGTTCCTTCCTTGGACCACTTTTGATAGATACTGACCACTGCAGACCGGGAACACCCCACAAGAGCTGCAGATTTGGAGATGCTCTGACCCAGTCGTCTAGCTATCACAATTTGGCCCTTGTCAAACTCGCTCAAATCCTTACGCTTGCCCATTTTTCCTGCTTCTAACACATCAACTTTAAGGACAAAATGTTCACTTGCTGCCTAATATATCCCACCCACTAACAGGTGTTATTCACTTCACCTGTCATAATGTTATGCCTGATCGGTGTATGTATTTTATACATACATACATACATACACACATACACACATACATACCTACACATTTTGCAAGTCATCAAGTCATTTTGCAAAAAAACCCTGAAAAGTAGTATTTTATATATGACATAAATGTCAATTCAAAATTACATTACATAATACTGTATATATTATAAATAATATTTATATACTAAAAATCAATAAAAACAATGAAATAAAAATTTAAATAAAATAAAAATTATATAGATTAGTTACAGAGATAGATAGATCCGTTTCCATTGGATATCTATTTTTAACATAATTGCTCCGAATTAAGACAATATAAAAAAAGATTAATATGCAGTCTCCTAGTGCATGTGTACACAATTAGTTTTTTGTGTTTATTCTGGGCCTGATTTGCTACTTGCTCATACACTGCTAGAGTTTTCAGATATTTTGCATGGTTTACAAAGTAGGAGGTGGGTGTTTAAAAATTAGAAATGCATGAAACAGCTTCTTTTTTAAGGTGAGGCCATAATTTCTGTGAAAATAAAAGATAATTTACTTTCACGTGGTGACCCAGGAGCCGCCGTAAAGTGAAGGAGGTAAACAACTACCAGGCAATTTGACTACCAAATGATAAAACAAACGACGCATTTAATAGGATGTAGCAGCTGGTACATCAACCAGCCACAGCGCAAACGTGTCTAATGGCGTAGAGCTTTAAGACATGCGTGTTATGACAGCGGCGCTATTAGATTCACAGCTGACGGAGGAGAGGTGTGATGGGGCCAAGGATGCAGAGGGACATACAGGGGTGCAAAACAGAGCTGCTTGGATGAAAGTAAGCAGACAGGAGCCCATCTGGGGTAAGAATTACTTTGTGTGTGTTATATTGGCGGATTAGGGAGAAATCATCTCTCTCTTCTCTCACACAAACATTCACTCATCAAAACTCACTCAGTCACTCTCACTTACATACACACACAGCCTCTCACATGACTGTTTCATCTGCGCATGCCGTCGGGCAGCTGTTAGTGTGGTCGAAACCATGATGACAGCAGACTCCAGCTGATTTACAATGGTTACACAAGCCAAAAAAAATTCACGTTTGTGTTGTTAGACATTTAATCTGAGAAAATCTCTGAAAATGTCCGCAAAAAGAGCATGACATTTAACTTAACTCTTTCCCTGCCATTGATGGAAATGTATATTTACAGAGTATATATTTAAGTAATTAAATTAATATCATAAACATACGACTAGTCGACTAATTTGCTTAAATGAACTAGTTGACTAGGATAATCTTTGGTCAGGGCAGCCCTAGAGTTTTGGGTTAACCTGAGAAAAACTGTGATGTTGACTCACCTCCACGTCCTTGTATTTGTCCTTGAGGTCCATGAGCCGATGGTAGGCTCTGATAGCCTCACTGAACTCGCCCAGGTCTATACACACAGCAATGAAATTCTCCCAGATCTGCCATCGCTCATAATTACACTTGAGCGCTTCCTGAAGGGTGCGGAATGCCTTCTCCCTGCCACACACATACACAAAACAAAAACATCAGTGCGTTTAGCAGAACTACTATTAGCAGAAGTTGCTCACGGATGAATTAAACTGTGTATGCTGGAACCAAGTTTTGTGTTTTCCCCTTCAAAAGGGGTTTTGGCAAACTAGCTATGTGGCAAAGTATAATTGTTCTCTACCCAAAACCTAGAGAGAGCTGCCTGCATAGAGAGCATTTTTAGGTACAAAGGCTGCTCTAAAAGTTAGCATAACTACACTGCCTCACAGTTGATCCCAGAGTTTGACGTTAGAGAGTTTGTCATTTTGCCAAGTTAGTGGTGTGATGCTCTAAGCATAAAAAGATAGCACAAATGTACTGGGTGAAATTTTCCATTTTTAATAAGATTGAACCATTTATCAACATTTGATTTTGAATCAAATGTGTTGCTATTCAACATATCCTAGTCTGATATGGCAAACTCAGAATGCTTTGGGGTGAGCTAAATGAAAAGTCATCCAGGATGGGTGGTTGAGTTAAGAGAAACACCAATCATTAACATTTTAAAACCTTTATGATAACTCCTCAAAATCAAAACAGTACTGTCAAAGAAATTAAAAACGATCGTTTGGGCAATTGAACGAAAGAAAGTGTGAAAAAAAAAAAAAAAAACTCAAAAGAGAGAATTAAAGTGCAGAAGAAAAAGAGCGAAAGAACGAGCAAAAAAAAGTGAGCGAAAAAGTGCAAGAAAAAGAAGTGAGCAAAAGAAAGTGAAAAAGAGAAAGTGAAATGCAAAAAGAAAAGGAACCAAGAAAAAGAAAAAGCAATACAAAGAAAAATGGTGAAAAGGTGAAAAAGAAAAGAGCAAAAGAAACAATGAAAGATTCAGAAAGAAACAAAGAGCAACAGACAGACAGAAAGAGCGACAGACAGACAGAAAGAAAGAGCGAAAGACAGACAGACAGACAGACAGACAGACTGAAAGAGTGGCAGACACAGACAGACAGAAAGAGCGACAAAGAAAGAGGGCGACAGACAGAGAAAGCAACAGATAGACAGACAGAAAGAGGGTGACAGACAGACAGAAAGAGTGACGGACAGACAGAAAGAGATAGACAGACAGAAAGAAAGAAAGACCGAAAGAAAGAGCGACAGACAGATAGATTCTGACACAATCAGACAGATTATCTTACCCAATATTCACATACACAGTTAATTTGTATGCTTAGAGTACTGGATCATTAGCTTTGCATTTGCAACATGCTAAAATCAAAGTCCATTGGAATCAGCTGTGCGTTAAGTTTCCAGTTGTGCTTCATGAGAAGAGTTGTGTGTGGCACACAGATTGCTAACAGAGCATTCCAAATCAATCACTTACAGTATGAGGTTTCAGTTAACACACTGCCTGTATGGGCTGTGGCAGCAACACAGATCACCAGGTTTTGGAAGAGAGCTCATATTTTTGTAAGCGCTGTCAACAAAAGCCTATGACACAAGGGTCAACACGGGTTTCATTGTAACATCTAAAGCCAGGTTTCCTTTGAACACATGCAGGTGTGTGTACAATCTCTCCCACACACACTTCACTTCCTCTGTTCTATGGTCCCTAGGAGCGTTAATCAGGTTTTAATAGAAGATTCCAAAGACTCATCTCAGGGATGAGTGCACAGGGCTAATTGGATGAGGAGCAGAGGCGAGGAGAAAAATCATTCGCAGAATCCCTCAGGTGCACGCCGTTACAGTGGTGTTCCAGGAAACACCTTCGTTCCTCGCAGGAAATCAGCCAAAAACTTGCAATCATGTCAAGCAACAAATATCCTAACTGGCATTTAGCTTCCAAATCTGGTTAATATTGGCAGGTTGGTAGTCATGGCGAAGCGCTGGCTCCTGAGGTAGACACAGCAAGAGCCCGGAGGAGATTTATCTTTGCAATTACAGCTGCCAAAGTCATTCCTGCAGTAATTGAAAAGCAAGGAGGGTCCCCAGCGGATGCAGGATGAGGGAAACACAGAAATGCAGTATTCAGGTCAACCGGAGCCTGAATAGGGGCTTATCTACAGTTTGTACATGGTGGCGATTTCAGTGAGAGATAAGTGTGTGGGAGCAGTGCTCACTATTATTTACTGATAAATTTAAACTTGCTGCTCAAGAAAGATTTTTTTTGTTTTTAATTTTAATCAATGTTAATATTGTTTGTGCTGCTGAATATTTTTGTGAAAACGTGAATGTTTTCAAGATTCTTTGATGAATATAAAGTTTGAAAAGTAATAAAAATAAATCTTTGGTAACACTTTAGTTTAGGGTCCAATTCTCACTATGAACTAGTTGCTTATTAGCATGCAAATTAGGCTAGTGGCTATTTATTAGTACTTATAAAGCACATGTTAATGCCTTATTCTGCATGACCATATTCTACATCCCTTAATCCTACCCAATACCTTACTAACTATTAATAAGCAGCAATTAGGAGTTTGAGATAAAAGTCGTAGTTAATAGTTACTTTTATATTAAAATGTCTTTTATGTGACTTTTGATTAATATAATGTATCCTTGCTGAATCAAAGTATTAATTTATACTATTTATCTATTGCAAACACCCTCATCGAAAAAATAAAATGCTGGTTCTACTCTTATTGGATTAAAACACCAGAAAAACAAAGCTTCTTTGATGTCACTCACTTCATTCTTAGTTTGATGTAGGCCGTGGAGAGGTTGTTCCATGCTTCTGAATTCTGAAAGGAGGAGAGAAACAATCAGAGTCAGGTCCACGGGTGAAAGTCATTTGTCAAAATAAACCATATAAATAAATAAATAAGAAACCAGACATCTAGAGAATATTTCCTAACAGCTTGTTTACTCGTTTGCTGGACAGAATATTAAGCCTGCCTCTTGACAACATTTGAATTTTAAGTACACCATTAGGAGCATAAGAGGCTCATGTACTACATCTAATAGGGTTCTTGATTTTATGGAGCTTTATAGATGCATAAAAGTGAGTAGAAGCCTGAAAGCACAAAAACAGGGAGGCATTCGTAGACAATCTATTGATTGCAAAAGACATATATCAGATACGACAGCACAAGTACTGAATAACTAAGCACAAGCCCTTTCTTTATGGTCATATGACACTGATCTCCTTACAAAGACCGTGTGACTTACATCTGGTTCCAGTCCGACGCATCTCTGGAAAGCTTTGGCGGCCCCTTCGTAGCCTTCCAGAGCAAAATACGCACAGCCCAGGGAGAACCACACACCCAACTGTAGAGAGAAAAGATGGAGAAGACAGCATGGAGAGAAAATTGATGAGACTCCAAGTGCTTCACTCGTCTTTTAAAAGTGTTATTCGGCCCTTAAAATTGATGTTCTTTGAACCCATGAACCTCTAGGAACAGGTCTCTTTCTTATGTTTTAAATCATCGGTTTCTTCTCCCGAGTGCTCATCTTTGCATCTCTCAGGCACTCCTCTGTCCTAACTTCCAGTTCTAGGCCTGAAGGCAGTATTAACTCTGAGAGGCCCTGCGGCAGCGCTGCGAGGCAGTGTAAAAGATCACGCTGGGGTCATCAATGAGTCCCTCAGGAAAATTACTCCGTCTTATTGCTGCCTGTGCTTCTGCATTATGGATGAAGGGAGGAATGAAGAATGAGTAAGGGGAAAAAAAGAGGGAGCTGTGCACTTTTTTTGGACTCTGTGGTGGATGAACCTGATACCACTCATTTGCATGTTGCTGTCTTGCTTTTTATCTACCCCAGTGTTTTTGATGTTTTCTATCAGCACTCTGCCAATCTTCTCTATACATCCATCCTTGTGATCTTCTAGAGCTTGTGCATGTGTGGTCAACATGTGGTCACGGTCACACAGAACAGGTTTTTGCATTCCACTGCGCTGCTTTCCCATTGTTTTTCTATATAAACATGCTAGATGGGTGTGTTTGACTGCTGTGCTCGTGTGTTTTGCAGAGTCTTGCGCATGGCACAGAATTCTAAATAAGCTCTCTAGACCTTGCTTCTTTCATTCCACTGCCCTGCCTCTCATATTTTTAAACACATGTTCTTTATAAATGATCCCTAAAGCTGTGCCAGCACATAACGTCCACAAAATAAAAAAGCAAAACAAAAATAGATTGCTCCCATTACAACAACTACAATCTTGTCTCTATATGAAGAATGTTGCGCTGCACAAGTGGCTCCAGCCACTTTATTGTGCCTGTTCGTCTAAAATAGCAATCAACTCACATCTACAAATGATTTTATGTTATTAGCGCTGACCAATATGTTGAAAGTGCAATAAAAAATACTGAATAAATGCATTTGAATGTTAAATATTTTCATGAAAGTCTTAAGACTCAAACTACAGCACTTTCATTTATTATTTACAATTACTGTTATTATAATTATTTATTTATTTACAAATAATAAATCTGAATTTATTTCTAAGAATTTTCGGCAACAACATGTACTTACTATAGGGTTAGGGTAGGATTAGGGTTTGGTTGAGGGTTAGTTGCATGTAATTATGCATAATTTACTGTTATTACTATGGTAAGTACATGTAACATATGTAACAAGGACACTGTAAAATAAAGTGTTACCAAATAAAGTGTAACCGAATTTTCTTTATTATAACTTTTGATGGTTGCGACTGTAAACGGACACTCAAATGACTTTGAAAGTTAATTTGTTTTAAAAACTCGTAAGATTTGTAAAAGGTGACAATGAGCTGTTTATTTGTTATGTTGAAACACAAATGATAACCGAATGACAGCATAACTGTCTATAGAAACATTGGCTAAATCTGACAAAAGTTTGCAGATTCCCCAGCTGAACACCTGCATCATTTTAGTGGAAAAGGGGTATGGGTGGTTAACGTCTGAAAGTTTGCAGGAAAGAAGGATGCATGGTTAAGTACTATAAAGCTACGCACAAGTGCACATCATACCTGCATTGTGTTGATTTGCAGCGAACGTTCAAAACATTCCACGCACTGCTGGAATTCTTTGTGGCGCAGGTGATGCAGAGCTTTGGACCGTTGGGCACGTGCGCTGCGGTGTTTGGAAAGCTCCCACGCACGGTCATAATACTGCGGATCCTTCAGCACGTCACCTAACAGACAGTAAAGTGACGGCGTCTCCTTTTTCTCCAGCTCACGTCTCAAAATCTCCTCCGCCTGAAAGAGAAAATTCCACCAGATTAAAGCAACTTTGACTAATTCAACCCTTATATTGGAAAGCGTACATGGCCAAAAGTATGTGGAGACCTCTTTCAAATTATTGGGTTTGACTAGGTCCCTTAATTCCAGTTAAGATACCATGTCATATAAAGACATTCCATGGAATTGTGTGCTGAAACTTTGTTGGATCAATTTAGGGAGGGACTTTTCTATTCTATTCCAGCATCACAAGGAATGATTTACTCAATCTGGTGCGGAAGAACTGGACTGTTCTGCATAAAGCTAGACCTGAACTCTATTGAACACCTTTGGGATGAATTGAATCATTCAGATAATTTGGTAACATTTTACAATAAAGGTTCCATTTGTTAACAATAGTTAACTGCATTAGTTAACATGAACTACAATGAAAAATACATTCTTTAGTTCAAATGTTGTATCTGTTCTATCTGTATCTGTTGTAAATGTATTTCTCATTGTTAATGTTAGTTAATGCATTAACTTGAGTAACGGGACCTTATTGTAAAGTGTTACTGATAATTTTGTCTCTAAATAGGAGCAAAACCACAAAAGTCCCTATTAACGCCAATGGTTTTGTAATTGGGTGTGGCGTTTGGGTGTCCACATACTTTTAGCCATAGTGTGTAAGGATTCAATTGATGACAAGTACGTTGCTACATAATTTTTATATAATTAACCACATTACTAAAACTGTTCCTAAATAGAAAATAAAAAAAATTCATAATTCAGCAGACAAAGGCCAAAAAAAGATTACTAATAAAACTTCAAACAAGTTTTTGGCAGAAGAGAAAGATATATATTTTGGAGAACAGGATTGAGGCAGTCTTAAGACTGTGTGTCCAAGATGTAATCCATGTAATCCTGGCCTGTAGACCCGTTCGCAATTTGGTGTTGGGGGAATTTCTCACTTGAACTGAGTTAGTGGGTCCCTAGACATGAGGGGAAAAAAAAAAAAAAAAAAAAAAAAAAAAAAAAAGGAAAAAAAAAAATTCACTGAGGTGCTCATCTGCCATAGCGCCACGAATTACATAATGGTCAAATCAAATATGGCTGCTGATGGATGATGAAAATCCAACTTTTTTGTTTCTGAATGTATATACACATGTAATACATCCATTTAGACTTATTATGGTATGTGGAATTAATTTCTGATATTGTTATGACCATATTGGGTGATTTTTTTTTACCTTAAAAGGTCATGGTCAAGGTCATTTTCCTATTCTGAAGACCTTGGCCATAACTTGGCCATTATTAGGAATAAAAACCAGATGCAATAAGTCTAATTCTACTAAATCTGACATTTAACATTGATTGCTAATATTGTTTTTAACATTAAGGATCATCTTGTCATTGAAATGTCAATGTCAACATCAACATCATTTTTCAATAACTCGATTAAGATTTTTTTCTTCATAGTCACTTTTTATTGTATTTTTTTCCCACAATGATTGTTTTAATTATAACAAGACATGAAGAGAAGAAACAATTATAAACATCCCCTTTGAATTTTTATTTTAATCGGGTGTTAGTACAATGATATAAAATAAAACAATTGGGTGCAAATAAAACTATGTAGCAATAAAAGTGATACAAATTACATCATACCAAATTAATTAAAAGTGCACCATATACTGTATGTGTGCATGCATGTTAGTGAGATGCGTTTTTACAGGATGATTTTTCCATTTTTCCCATGGCAGAATACGGTGCATGAAACTTCAGCAGCACGACAGCCACATCGGCGATTGTCACACTTGCCTGCACACTTACATACTGTGAGCAGACTTGGTGGTAAGGGCTTCAGACATTTTGAGTGTGCCAAAGTGCTCCTTCCATCCATGTTCCGTTGGCTCTAGTCTTGCTTTGGGGTCCTTGGCTGTTGCAAGCAAGTGGCATGCCGTATGAACCAGAAAAGCCCCTTGTTGGATGTGGCCTCTGATCCCACTACTTGTGGGAGGGAGAGCATCAATTCCAGCACGTCCACTGGTGTAGATTTCTACCCTGAAGTCATCAAATGTCTTAGCTGTTGTAGCTGACCTGGCCCCAGCCCAGACACGAACCAAGTACTTCTCAGCCAACGCTGCATCTTGCTCTGTCAAGGTGTCTGCCTCTCCAAAATGGGCTAAGTATTGGACTGGGTCAGAAGCCATAGCAGCAAGTTTAGTCCCCACCTTGCTCATACAGTCATCTCCAGTCAGGATATGTGCTTTAATCACTGTCTTTGACAGTGACGCTCCAAGACGAGAGACTGCTTGATGGAGTGGAAGCATTCGCCACCTCTCACCAGTGCCATACTGCTGCCAGATCTCCTTCATCCCGAGTTCTTGGAAGTATGGGCTGTAGTGGAGAGGTAATGCAAAGGTGTCTGTGTCATTGGAGACTATGACAACTCTCTTGCACTGCTTCACACAAACAGCCCACTCAACATGAACCAGCAACCTGGCATCAGCCTCCTCAATCCAGTTCAAGAGGTCTGGGATCTCTTCGCCACCAGCTGCCTTTGCTGGTAGCACCTCATCATCAATGTCAATAGAGCTGACAATGACAGTAGCATTGGCACTGGCTCGATTGCACACCGTATCCCGAGCTAACAGTTGGAGATTCCGCTTGTTCTCCTCAGACACCCAGAACATGTCAAGTTACTGAGGGATGGGTGTGTGTCTGTTCATGACAATGTCGTCGATGCATGTTGTTGAGTCTGTACGCCGCATTCGCTCCCCTTCTTTCAGGGACATCTCGATGTAGGAATCTAGTACAAGATGGATGAACTCCGGCTCTTGGCAGAGGGATGATGTTGAGCTGATGATGGCATTGATGACTGCACCTAAAGTAGGGAATTGTGCTAGAGGCTGTCGCATCTTCAACATGAAGTCTACCACAACATGAGTGGCATAAGTAGACTTAGGACTCCATTGGGTGAGATCAAGTCGAGGCTCAATCTCACTGACAAGTTTTGACTTGTTGACATGAGCTGGAAGGTCACCATCAAACAGGGGAGATGCTGAAAGCACATCATGAGAAAGAATCTGCCGGATATTCATGCCCCGCTCCTTAGCAATGTCCATACTCCTATGTGCCTCAGCCATGTCTTTGGATGAGACTAACTTCTGCTCCTTCATACTGATTGTCGGTGTCTTCTGTGGTTGTTCGTTGAACTGAGGTAGTTTTCTTTTTGATACAGTTATGCTAATTTTCTTGGTCTTCTCAACTAACCTCTCCTGCCTGTCTGAGCAGTAGACATGCTTCCCATTTTGGAGACAGTTGAGCAAGTGAGGAGCGACACCTCAGTCAACAGCCTGCTTAGTGAGCAGATTGTGCAGTGGAACAGGTACATTAACTGTCACTGAGTATGGATTCTGCCGCTCTAGCACAAAGTCCAGCAGCTATGAAACATTTTGGTTAAACGCAAGGCGGCGAGTGGTGCTCAGTGCATACTGGAGATGGCATTCTGTCTATTTCAAAGTGTGGTTGTTGGTGAGAAAGTTAAGGATATCAGTGATCATCCCAATCTCATGGAACAAGAGCTCAAACTCTGCTACAGCATTTGCATTGTGTGTGGCTCCTACTACATAGTGACCTCCAGGACCCTTTGACACTCGCTGAATGGTCTGCTCGACCTGCATGTCTGCATGTCAACTCCCACAGCACAGAACCAGCCTGGGCGATCCTGCACAACCCACTGGCCTATAGTGAAGCGCCGGTAGAGCTCAGGATGTGTGACCTCTAGCACCTTGATTTGTTCAAGATACCATGAGCCATGACAAAGGTAGTTTATGCAGTCACATTCTGCAAAGATTGGCATAGAATCCTCTATAGTAGCCACGTGTAGGTTCCAGTTTCCTTCTCTTTCGGAAACTATACAGCATTTTTGATGACGGCCACCAATTCCAGCCAAACTCCAAAGAATTGGCAGAGCTCTGACTTCGCTTCACACTCCTTCTCAAAAAATACAAGAAAAGTCAAACCTTGTCTTCTTTTTTTCTGTGAACTCTGTCCAGTGCTGTACAAATACACAGTATAAGGGCAGACTGTAAATTTGAGTTAGTTCTCATGTACATGCTCACTGTTGATCAATTGGTGCGATGCTCAATAGTGAGATGAAAACTTTAGGAACCTTGGAAATCTTTTGATACTCCTGGTAAAATACAAGAAAAGTTAAACCTTGTCTGTGAACTCTGTCTAGTGTTGTACAAATACACAGTATAAGGGCAGACTGTAAATTTAGTTAGTTCGCATGTACATGTCTTTTGAGATTCTTCAGAATAGGAAAACGACCTTGACCATGCCCTTTCAAGGTCAAAAATCACCCAATATGGTCATATCAATGGCAGAAATGAATTCCACATACCATAATTAGTCAAAATAGAGGTATTACATGTGTATAAACATTCAGAAACAAAGAATTTGGATTTTCATCATCATCCGATGGCGGTCATTTTTGATTTGACAATTACATCATTCATGGCACTATGGAGGACGAGCACCTCTGTGATTTTTCATGTTTAGGGACCCACTAACTCAGTTCAAGTGAAAAATTCCCCCAACACCAAATTGCGAACGGGTCTACAGGCCAGGTCCAGGATTAATGAGAAACAATGGACCTTCACATATTGAGAAAGTGCGATAACCACTAGGCTATGGCCACAAACCCTTTTGAACATGAGAACTTGACATGATAGGACTGACCAGTACTAAGCTACAGCCACGAAACGTAAAAATCTCCAGATCTAGCTGCTGAAATTCTGCTGCTAACACATGCCCTTGTACAGTCACTGTGAATGTGGCTTCACTCTGAAATACGCTGGACGCTGCGCTATATTACAGTGCATCTCTCATCGGCTTCTGCCCTTCCACCCCTGCTGGTGCTCATGGGGATGGATGGATAAAGGGCTTTTTGCAAACACTTAGAACTGAAGCCGTAGTCGGAGAGAGACGGTGGGCGGCAATAAAATTCACATTGCTTGGCCAGCACTTCTATTTGGGTGCTTATTTCCGAGGCTACACATAATTTGAGAAGTGGGAACAATAGCTCTTCCTACTCGACACAATTGTTGCATAAAAAAGAAAGCTAAAAACCTGAAGGCCCAGACAGAAGATGAATAAGCCATTTACTTGGGTACAAAAAGTCTCATATTTCCGTTTTATTAGAACAACACTGATAAGACGAGGTAAGAGAGAGAAATACAGAAGAGAAAGAGAGCCCCATGGTTTTGACAGCAATTGAATGCTCCTTTGTTCCTTAGGGCCATTATTAACTGCACATTTCCCATTGCCCACAAACAACAAGGTGCCGTTAGACCCGGCAAGGTTTGTGTAGCCCAGTCAGGCACGGCTGGATCTCATGACTGCCAACAACACAAATGGATGCTAATCCAAGCCTGGTTGTCAGTTTCACTGCTAATAACAGGTTGTGAGTTTTAGAAGGGAAACAAACATTCTAGTGCCAGATGCCATGTTTACCAGTTTGGGGCTAACTACAAGAAACCCCTTAAAAATACCTTTATTTTTTAAATGACAACTGTTTTCTTAACTTAGATGCCACATGTTTCTAGTCATGAATATGGTTTTAAAATGGATATGGTTTTGTTAATTAAAATAAATTATAATTTTTTATATATATATATATATATTATATATTATATATATATATATATATATATATATACATAAAAATATATACATACATATATACACATACATATATATATATATATATATATATATATATACATACATATATATATATATATATATATATAAAAATATATACACACACACACACACACACACACACTCACCTAAAGGATTATTAGGAACACCATACTAATACTGTGTTTGACCCCCTTTCGCCTTCAGAACTGCCTTAATTCTACGTGGCATTGATTCAACAAGGTGCTGAAAGCATTCTTTAGAAATGTTGGCCCATATTGATAGGATAGCATCTTGCAGTTGATGGAGATTTGTGGGATGCACATCCAGGGCACGAAGCTCCCGTTCCACCACATCCCAAAGATGCTCTATTGGGTTGAGATCTGGTGACTGTGGGGGCCATTTTAGTACAGTGAACTCATTGTCATGTTCAAGAAACCAATTTGAAATGATTCGAGCTTTGTGACATGGTGCATTATCCTGCTGGAAGTAGCCATCAGAGGATGGGTACATGGTGGTCGTAAAGGGATGGACATGGTCAGAAACAATGCTCAGGTAGGCCGTGGCATTTAAACGATGCCCAATTGGGGCACTAAGGGGCCTAAAGTGTGCCAAGAAAACATCCCCCACACCATTACACCACCACCACCAGCCTGCACAGTGGTAACAAGGCATGATGGATCCATGTTCTCATTCTGTTTACGCCAAATTCTGACTCTACCATCTGAATGTCTCAACAGAAATCGAGACTCATCAGACCAGGCAACATTTTTCCAGTCTTCAACTGTCCAATTTTGGTGAGCTCGTGCAAATTGTAGCCTCTTTTTCCTATTTGTAGTGGAGATGAGTGGTACCCGGTGGGGTCTTCTCTTGTTGTAGCCCATCCGCCTCAAGGTTGTGCGTGTTGTGGCTTCACAAATGCTTTGCTGCATACCTCGGTTGTAACGAGTGGTTATTTCAGTCAAAGTTGCTCTTCTATCAGCTTGAATCAGTCGGCCCATTCTCCTCTGACCTCTAGCATCAACAAGGCATTTTCGCCCACAGGACTGCCGCATACTGGATGTTTTTCCCTTTTCACACCATTCTTTGTAAACTCTAGAAATGGTTGTGCGTGAAAATCCCAGTAACTGAGCAGATTGTGAAATACTCAGACCGGCCCGTCTGGCACCAACAACCATGCCACGCTCAAAATTGCTTAAATCACCTTTCTTTCCCATTCTGACATTCAGTTTGGAGTTCAGGAGATTGTCTTGACCAGGACCACACCCCTAAATGCATTGAAGCAACTGCCATGTGATTGGTTGATTAGATAATTGCATTAATGAGAAATTGAACAGGTGTTCCTAATAATCCTTTAGGTGAGTGTATATATATATATATATATATATATATTTTTTTTTTTATGGCTCTTATGCTTTTGGGGGAAAAAAAAAAAAAAAAAAGGTCATAGGACACCAAAGTGGAAATTTATGGTAAGAGCCTCCAAACAGTAAATTCCAACAGTAATTTGCAACTACACACACAAGCTGTAGTGGGACAATGCAATTAACTGAAATCAAATAAACATCAGTACACATCCCAAAGTCCCTCGTGCTCTGAAGATGTTCACTCATTAACGAACACAGTATCTCATTGGTTAATTTATCAGCAAAACATTTCTTTCCATTCCAGCCTTGATGTCTCACTTTCTCTCTCCTATTTCACCAATTTTCTCATTTCTTTCCTCTCATATGAAGCGTCACTCCCTTTCGCCTGTCTCTGTATTCTATCTTTTACTATATTTTCTATGCATACCTGCAGTTTATGACTTTAAACTTTAACATGAGTGCAGGGAAAGGTAGAGTGAAAGTCAGTACCTCGGGTACTACAGTAGAGTGGATGGATGTCAGTACATTTTTATAATATTACAACTGATTGGGAGGTTTTATTGACCTCAGAGGTACCCTATAATCTGATTGGTACACAAGGTGGACGGTAACTTAATAAAGCTGTGAAATAGCTCCCAGAAAACTGCACCGACAGACACACACACAGACGTGTTGTTAGAGCATGCTGACAGGAGCTCATATAAGGAGGAGAAAAGAAGAGAGCAGGATGAGACATAGAGGGGAAAAAAAAAAAAAAAAAAAATGGATGTGACAAGAGGAAAAATTAAATTGCTCTTCAAGACCTTTAACAGAAGTCACTTTCTCTTATCCCATCCTAATATGTAGAGACAACAGTAAGTAATTTATTTGTAGACTGATTTCCCTGAAGAGTAAACACTGGGACTAAAGAGTCAACTGGGACTATCAAATCACTGATCTGGTCACTTGAACATACCGATCAGCCCGACATGGAAACATTGGCTCAACCAATGGCGTGAGTTTGGGGCAGGACTATTGATTTAAACTGATTGGTTGTATGCGAGTAGCGTACCTTGCCGTGCTGTCCCATCCTCTCCAGGCAGACAACTGCATCCTCCCAGAGTTCCAGTCGTTCATAGATTAGCAGCGCAGAACTTGTCAGGCCCAAATCGGTCAACAGGCTCGCCAACTGCCTCTAAATACACACATACACACAAACAGTTAGCCAAGATCAGTCAACATACAGCCCACCTGCCTGTAAATACACACAGCATGTGGGAGGCACTCAGAAATATATATTTAGCATGTGGACACAGCCCAAAAATCAGAAATAAACAAACAAATAAAGTGCTTTTCATTTCACTCTGGTTTATGTTTGCACTAAAGTTGATAATCACCAGGGGCTTTTTTTTTTTTTAAGGCAGTCCTGCCTCGCTTCCTGACCTATTTGAAATGACCAAAGCAGCACTTTAATTTTTTTTTTTTTTTTTTTTTTTATATTTTTGCAGTCCAGTCAGTGTACCCATGCTGACCCCTGTCCACCGCGGAAAGTGGCAACAGTGGGCACGCGAGCATCAGAACTGGACCACGGAGCAATGGAAGAAGGTCGCCTGGTCTAATGAATCACGTTTTCTTTTACATCACGTGGATGGCTGAACAAGGGAAGTGCTGAACAAACAATTCCGATCCATAGAGGCCCCACCTCGCAACTTACAGGACTTAAAGGATCTGCTGCTAACATCTTGGTGCCAGATACCACAGCGCACCTTCAGGGGTCTAGTGGAGTCCATGCCTCAATGGGTCAGGGCTGTTTTGACAGCCAAAGAGGGACCAACACAATCATTTTCATATGCTAAAGAGCAGTTTTGACATCAAAACAACAAACAAAAAAAAAAGTAAAACAAAACAAAAATGCAAAACCAAAACCAAAATAAAAATAAGATAAAATATTAAAATAATAAAATACATTAAGGATACAGTATGCTGTCTCTCACCGTCTTTGTTTCTCTTTCACCCTCTTTCTAAAAGGATGCATTCCGTGGATGACTATCCATCTATCTCCACAATGTCATGCTTCACAGACAGCAGCTATATATACATCTGTGCTATTAATGACCCTCGCCTGTCTCTGATGAATGTTACTGGTCAAATGTGTGTTTACACTCTTTCAACTCCTCCTGTCATTCACAGATCATTTGAGAAAGGATGGATGAAGTGTCAAAAGGATGGCACTTCGTAGTCGTAGGCTGTGTCCACTGCATGTCCACGCATTTCTGTTAATAAACATACTGAGATGTGCACCAATCCCACTGGAGATCATATATTGATGATTATAATTTATAAAACTGCTATATTTGTGGACAGCAAACATGCTGAACTGACGTCACTCTCGACCTCTTATATCAGCAAGACATCACAAATACGTAGCTGCAAGCAGTTTCACAGCAGGAAATGTTCAATTCATGCTCAATTTCTCCTTCACCTCTCTGTCCTGTGACAACACCCCCCACCTCCAGTGGCATATCATGTTCCACAGGCATTATGGGTACCTATAAATCTAGATATATACACCGGTAAGGCTGCCGGTGATCATGTGATCTATCAGCCAGGAGACAAAACGTGATGATACTAACTAATATGGAGAAAGAGAAATGCACACAAAGAGAGAGAAAGAGCTGTGCTCAGTATCAACACTTTTATTCTTATTTTTCTTTATTCATCTTAAGTTTGTCTTAAATGTTATTTATTTAATTTTGTTAATTGCTAGTTTAATCTGTAGTGTTACAGTATGTCAATTATGTACCTTTACTTTAAAATGGAGATTAAACTAGGAATAGTAAAAATAATATAAAAATAATATAAAAATAATATAAAATACATACATTTTATTTTACATTTTCATTATTTAGTTTAATATTATATATATAATGTTTGTTATTTGAATTATTTATAACTAAATAATGTAAAATGAAATTAGGCATAACATTATGACCTAATATTGTGTTGGTCCCCCTTTTGCTGCCAAAACAGTTCTGACCCGTCCAGGCATGGACTCCACTAGACCCCTTAAGGTGTGCTGTGGTTTCTGGCACCAAGATGTTAGCAGCAGATCCTTTAAGTCCTCTAAGCTTCAAAGTGGGGCCTCCATAGATCGGACTTGTTTGTTCAGCACATCCCACAGATGCTCCATTGGATTGAGATCTGGGGAATTTGGAGGCCAAGTCAGCACCTCAAACTCACTGTTGTGCTCCTCAAACCATTCCTGAACCATTTTTGCTTTGTGGCAGGGAGCATTATCCTGCTGAAAGATGCCACAGTCACCAGGGAATACCGTTCCCATGAAAGGGTGTACATGTCTGCAACAATGCTTAGGTAGGTGGTACGTGTCAAAGTAACATCCACATGGATGGCAGGACCCAAGGTTTCCCAGCAGAACATTGCCCAAAGCATCACACTGCCTCCGCCGGCTTGCCTTCTTCCCATAGTGCATCCTGGTGCCATGTGTTTCCCAGGTAAGCGACGCACACAGCCAACCACATGATGTAAAAGAAAACGTGATTCATCAGACCAGGCCACCTTCTTCCATTGCTCCATGGTCCAGCTCACGTGCCCACTGTTGGCGCTTTCGGCAACAAACTGCGATGCACTGTATATTCTGACACCTTTCTATCAGAACCAGCATTAACTTCTTGAGCAATTTGAGCTACAGTAGCTCATCTGTTTGATCGGACCACACGGGCCAACCTTCGCTCCCCACGTGCATCAATGAGCCTTGGCCGCCCATGACCCTGTCGCCAGTTCACCACTGTTCCTTCCTTGGACCACTTTTGATAGATACTGACCACTGCAGACCAGGAACACCCCACAAGAGCTGCAGTTTTGGAGATGCTCTGACCCAGTCGTCCAGCCATAACAATTTGGCCCTTGTCAAACTCGCTCAAATCCTTACGCTTGGCCATTTTTCCTGCTTCTAACACATCGACTTTAAGGACAAAATGTTTACTTGCTGTCTAATATATCCCACCCACTAACAGGTGCCGTGATGAAGAGATAATCAGTGTTATTCACTTCACCTGTCAATGTTATGCCTGATCGGTGTGTGTGTGTGTGTGTGTGTGTGTGTGTGTGTGTGTGTATATCTCTCTCTCTCTCTCTCGATTATATATATATATATATATATATATAAAAATATTTAAAAAAAATAAACTAAATGTAAATGTAATGTGAAATAAAATGTATGTATTTTATATTTTTTATTTCATATTTCATTTAATTTTCTCAATTTAATATGTAGAAGTACTTTATTACACTTTATTCACTTTTTATTTTGCACTACTGTTATTTTATTTTATTCTCACTGCTGTTACTTTAATTAGGGCCCGAGGGCCACAGATGGTTCAAAGACCCTATTGGAATTGCTCCGTTTATTATTTACATTGATATTTCTCATTTTACGACACTAAGCAGCAAATGTTTTGGAAATAAAAATGCACCGTTTTTGTTTTGCCAATAAAGAACACAAATTAAAAAAAAACTAAACTACAGAGAGTGTAAAAGTAATGGAGTGTGTTTGGGAGCCCCATTTGTGCAACTTTTCTATGTTTTCATTTCCTTATTCATTTCATCTGCCACAAAACTGCCACAGTGAATGCTGTCCTGATTCATATACATGCCAAAATGATTCAGTCTGAAAGCAAATCCAACAATTTCTGAAATCTGTTCCTAAAAAAACAAAACAAAAAAACCTTTATGCCCTGCAACACTCTGCCATCTCTTTACCCCGACACACACACAAACACTTTTCTCTGGCTGCATGCTGCTCTCGTCTCTCTTTCGCTTGCAGTTTTGCTGCGTTCTATTCCCCTGCCAGCAATAGAAGCGACTTCAATTCCAGCTTTATTGCTGTTCACTGTTATTACACAGAGCACGAGCAATGTCATCCACAGGACTGATCACATCAGCCCTCCCTTCTTTTCTTCTATCCATCCCTCCCTCCACCCACTCACCCTCTTTCTCAGTTCAGTCATTTCATTCCTTTTCTTTCAAAACCCTTCATCCATGCTGGCCTGTTTCAATCTACCATTCTCCTCCATACATCTTTCCCCCCCCCCCCCCATGATTTAGTCACTTGTTTAACAATCTCTCACTTCAGAAAACATTTGTTTGTTTTTCATTAGTTGCATTATTGCCCAATCAGACAGGAAGAGAGTGTTACAGGTTGCTCTAATACCTGACAAACGCTGTCAAAATGAACTCATCGTCTCGTATCCCTGGATGCCCTCACTGTGTACGGGAAATGAATTTCATATTCTATCTGCCGAAGCTCTTATTGACGCGACACCGGCTGTATAACCCAGCTGTTGTGTGTACCGAAATGGGTTTCTGAGAAGTAGATAAATAAATAACGGCTGCCCACGCTCATTTGAGGTGATTAGCTCAATGCACTTGTGCGTCTAGTAATGAGAGAAAATATGCAAGCAAATCAATTTGAGCACCAACAAATGAGTCAATCATTTCCATTTCAGATTAACTCAGGTAATGTGGCTTTTTAATATGTGAATTATTCCCTACATGGGAATAAATTCAGACATAATTAAGGTGAGAAAATGTCAGAAAAAACAAAAAAAACAAAACTCAATCAAGGGTCAAATGCATCCCAGTTAAACTCAACCCAAAATTCTCTTGTATTCACAGGTCATGATCAACTACACAAAGTTTTGTTTGTTCATTCATCTGTTCATTCATTAGCACTAAGCTCTCCAGAGCTAAGGAAGGATATCTTCCTATTCCAGCACTGAAGAGGATGAGTACTTTAAGAGATTGATTATACATGTGTATGTACATCACAAGAACTTCTTTCTTTGTCTGTAATTAAATGTATGTTTTTTTGACCAACTTGGGGAGTAAATATCTAAAAAAAAAAAAAAAAAAAAAAATTCTCAAAGTTTCATCAATTATCTTAAAAACAAATAAATGTTTAATCATCTAAAAATGTCAACTGCTTCGGGTTAATTAATAATAACCAAATTAGTGCCATTGAGAAAAAAAAAAAAAAAAAAAAAAAAAAAAAAAAAAAAAAAAGGTTTATTGAAAGTCCCCACTTAAATAAACTCTAGGTCGACTTGTGTGCACGATATAAAAAGGCAAAGTGTTCATAACATTATAAGTGATTCTAAAACATGATAATTTTGAGAAACTAGAAGCTTCAATTAAACAAACAGGAATTGAGTTTACCTGTAGATCCCAGAGAGGAGGCGCCCGGCAAGTGTAGAACATCTTTAGTCTCTCAGTGACGGGACACTTCTTCTCACTAAAGAAATCCACCAAGGTCTGAAACAGAACAAAGTGACATAAATTCTCATTTTTCAAGCTTTGCTACTTCCACGAATTACATGTTTCTTTGCCATAGCAATTATTCTATAAATGATGCAGATTTTCCTCAGAGTTTGATACAAGTAAAACAAGGTAGTTCATAGAATTGAGCACCCATGAGCCAAAATCTCAAGATACGTACTTTTGGAGGGACCCGCAACAGCCGAGCCGCTACCAATTAAAGTGCCTCTATTATGGTTTTTCGAATATTCCCTTTCATGCAGTGTGTAATATAGCTGTTTGTGAATGTAAACGTTCTACAGAGATGCAAAGTCGAAAGTGCATGATAAATAAAGTTATTGTCATTTTATACTAGTCGTTTGTAATTCGAATCTCACTGTGTGACGGTTCTACACAAGAAAATACATTTGCATAATGCCCACTTATGTTGTACGTTGTCCACCCGCGAACAACTTGACCAGCCCTCAAACGTCATTTTATTGACGACTGATTCTCAAATCTCAGAGTTCAACATGGGATTCGAAAAACTCTTGCTCTTGAAAGATGGGTCAGTACCCAGTGTTTTTGGACCAGCTTGCTCCTCAGAATCACAACCTGCAAGTATGATTAATTATTCGATTTTCTACCAGGTGTTCAAAATACTTAGTTTTGTGTTTATATTGTGTACGTTTCCAGCTAACTCACATTATTACCGTCTTACTGAAGTAGTTCTGCTAAGCAGCTGTGGGCCACCATTACCTAAAACTGTGTCTATTAATACAGATTGACTGTCGTTCTTACTACTTTGAGTAAAGATAAAGGATGGAGCAAGATTTGTTTTACAAACGTTTGTGTTACATCAGTCATTCACATTAGTGCTGGGCTAACGTATGCACTGTTATTGATACAGTTCCCACATGTGCACCACAATAAATTAGAAATATACACATCGGTTTGTTGATGGACATACTCTTATTAATGCTGATGGTGAGGAATTACAGTTGCAACATCTCATAATGTAACTCAAAATGAGTAGCGTATCACTGAGAAATGTCCTGTTCATGTCGTCCTTGCGATGGAGGTTTGGGTTGAATAACTAGTTCTTCCAATGTTTCATCATCGGAGTCGAGCTCGAATTGATATGGTACAATTGACATCATCATTACTGTCTTTACAGTGTGTACAATTACTGAGCTTTAGAAAGCCTCTGGAGCTGAAGTTCAGTTATGGTAATGGACGTTTAGCTTCCGACAAGCGCTGTAAGCGGGAGACCAATCGTTACAGACCAGGCCGTCTGGCCAATCAGAGCAGATTAGGCTCGCGGAAAGGAGGGACTTAGAGACTGATTCATCCGTCGGGGTCGTTTGAGAATCATTGAAAAATGTGGTGATGTGCAATGTATATAATGAGAAAATTAAAGTGTTTTTTTTTTTACCTTTGATGCATGTAAACCTGTTGTAGGAGACCTCCAAAACAAGGAACCTTTAAAATAGCATAATAGGGGCACATTAAGATGAATGGGAATGCTAACGGACAGCTTTCTCCATGAATTACAGACCCCCCGGAACACAAAGACATCGATATAATGAGTATTTTTAATGTGCTTAGTGTTTAGTGTGATATTTGACAAAGTGTTAAAAACACCCCCAAGCAATTAAAATGCAGCATGGTGCAAACAACTTAAAAACTATTCCAGTGAGTCAACCCTTCACATTCTGCTTTGATTTACTGCTCACCACACAGACCTAAATATATATTTTCCCATCATTAACAAGACAGAAAAAAAAGTTATCTAGAAGTATAAAAAACTCCAAGAGTGATAGCAATAACAAATAGATGTGCCAGCACATGCCAAAATTACAG